>JAZGTQ010000418.1:0-347385 GCA_037953605.1 Necrosyrtes monachus | reverse complement strand
TTGAGTTTAGAAACAAGGTTGTGGACCCTGAAATGAGGCTCTGGAGTTTATAAATAAAGCTTTGGACCACCAAAATGAGGATTTGTTGACAAAAATAAGGGTTGGGATGCGAAAAGGAGTATTTGGACACTCAAAATGAGGCTTCAGGACAGAAAAATGTGTACTTGGGCCTTATAAACAAGGCTGTGAACTCTAAATAGTGGCTTTCAGTCCTAAAAATGAAGGTTTGAAACCTCAAAATGAGGCATGTTACCCTAAAAGAGCGATTAAAACCCTCAAAATGAGTCCCTGGGCCCAAAAAGCAAGGGTTTGGACCCCCAAAAGGAGGCTTTCAACCCTAGAATCAAAGTTTTGGATGCTAAAAAATGAGGCTTTGGGCCCTAAAGGAGGGGTTTGGAGCATAAAAATGAGGGTTTGCAAACTCAGGATGCAGCTTGGACCCTCAAAACAACTGGCCGGATCCTAAAAATGAGGCTTTGGAGCTTGACAAGGTGGCTTTGGGCTCCAAAAAGGAGACCTTGCCAACTGCAGCAGAGCCTGTGGACCATCAAAATGAGGCTTTGGAAGCCCAAACTAAGACTTTGGGAAGGGAAAACGAGGCTTTGGACCCTGAGAAGAGGCTTTCTGCCCTAAAACTGAGGGCTTAAACCCCCCAAGTGAAACTGTGGGCCCTAAAAAAAGGCTATGAGTGATTGTTACGGGTTTGCGTGGTGCGGTTTTTGTCGGGCCGCAGCGGTGGCTCCTGAGAGAAGCTGCTCGAAGGTGCCCGGGCTCCAAGTTGGACCCGCCCCTTCGGAGGCCGAGCCAATCAGCGACGGCGGTAGCGCCTCTGGCAGAACATGCTGAAGACGGGGAACCTGCAGTGAGGAGGGGGATGGGAATGGGAGAGGAACAGCTCTGCGGATACCGAGGTCGGTGAGGAAGAAGAAGAAGAAGGAGGAGGAGGAGGGGGAGGAGGAGGAGGAGGGGCGGCTGAGGAGGTGGTGAGACGGCAGGCTGTCCCCCTGCAGCCCATGGAGGTGAGCGGGGGAGTGGAGGCCCCCCCCAGTGGCCGTGACTCCGTGGGAGAGCCCGTGCTGGAGCAGTGTGTGACTGAAGACCGGCCCGCGGAAAGGCCCCACGCCAGGGAAGTTCGTGAGGAACTGCAGCCCGCAGAAAGGACTCCCGTTGGAGCAGTTGGTGAAGGCCTGTCTCCCGTGGGAGGGACCCCACGGTGGAGCAGGGGACGAGTGAGGAGTCCTCCCCCCCTGAGGAGGACGGAGCGGCAGAGACAAGGTGTGGTGAGCTGACCCCAACCCCCATCGCCTGTTCCCCTGCGCCGCCGGGGGGAGGAGGTAGAGAGAGCCGGGAGTGGAGTTGGGGCGGGAAGGAGGGAGGGCTGGGGGGAAGGTGTCCTAAGGGTTGGTTTTACTTCTCCTTAGCCTTGTTTTGATTGGATCGGTAGTAAATCAAATTGATCTTGTTTCTTCCCCAAGTTGGGCCTGTCTTTTGCCCGTGACCGTAAGTGGGGCAGTCCTTGTCTCGACCCACGAGCCTTTCTTTCTATTTTCTCCTCATCCCAGCGTGGCCACGGGGAGGGAGGAGTGAGCGTGCGGCTGCATAGTGCTTTGTTACCGGCTGGGCTGAAACCACGACGTGAGGCAAAAGGAGGCCAAAGGAGGAGGAAAAGGAGAAGGAGAAGGAAAGAGAAGGCAGCAGGAGGCAAGAGCAGAAGCCTGAAGCAAGTGGAGGAGAAGGTGGCAATAAAAGGCAAGAGGAGGCTGGGGAAGGACAAAGACACCTTTTCCTTTTGCCTCCTTTTTGCCTCCTCCCTCATCATGTTGCTTCCTATTTCTCCTGTTGCCTCCACCGATTCGTACATCCTCCTCCATTACCTGTTTTATCCTGCTTCCTCTTCATGCATCTTATGGCATACTGTTGCCGCCTCCTCTTTTGCTTCCTTTTGCCTCCTTTTTGCCTCCTCCTAGTTTATGTCTGGTGTCCTCCTGTGTTCCCTGGTGCCTCATCTTTTTCTTGCTCCTATTGCCTCCTGTTGCTTCCTGTGGCATCCTGATGCCTCCTCCTCCTACTGCTATTGATTCTTGTTGCCTCCTCCTCCTCCTTTACCTGCTGTGTGCTGCTGTGTCCTCCTCTTGCCTCCACTATTTCTCTTCCCGCTGTTGCTTCCTGTTGCCTCCTCCTTCTCCTGTTGCCACCTAGAGCATCCTGTTGCCTACTTCTCTCTTTGTTAGTGTTGCCTCCTGCTGCATCCTGTTGTCTCCTCCTTTCTCTCTTTGTCTTGCCTCCCGTTGCATCCTCCTTCTTTTTTCTCTTGTGTCCTACTACGTCCTCCTCTTGCCTCCTTTTTTTCCTTCTCCTGTGGCTGTCTATTGCCTCGTCCTCTGCTTGCCTCCTGTTACCTCATCTGGCATCCTGCGGTCTCCTCCTTTTTCGCTTTCTGTTGCCTCTTGTTGCCTCCTCCTCCTCCTCCTTTTCCTGCTACCTCCTTTTGCCTCCTCCTCCTTTACCTCCTGTGTCCTGTTGTGTCCTCGTGTTGCCTCCTCCTCCTCCTCTTGCTGAGACAAAGGTGACCTTTGTCTCGTGGTACCTCTTCCTCCTAAGCCCCTCTTGCCTTCTCTTGTGTGGAACCTTCCTTGTGGGAGAACTAGCTGGATGTTTCCAATTTTGGAAGTAGGTTTTGCAGAGAAGGAGAATAACGAGATGTTCAGTTCACCAAGCAAGCGCAGATCCCCAGTGCTGCTGAGCCTTTGAATAGGCTGCAAAGGGACCGTGAGGGCCAGGAGCAGCTTTCAGTCCTGTCACCTTCCTTGTGGGAGAGCTAGCTGGACGTTTTCTGTATTGGAAATGGGCTGTACAGGGAATGAGAGCGATGAGATGTTTAGATCGCTAAGCAAGCGCAGATCCCCAGTGCTGTTAGGCCTCTGACTGGGCTGCAAAGAGAAGGTGAGGGCCAGCAACAGCATTCTGTGCTGGCACCTTCCTTGTGGGAGAACTAGCTAGACATTTTCAATTTTGGAAATAGGCTGTGCAGAGAATAACGAGATGTTTAGGTGCTGAGGCAAGTGCAGATCCCCAGTGCTGTTGGACCTGTGAATTGGCTGCAAAGGGAAAGCGAGGGCCAGGAGCAACTTCGAGTGTGTGCAAAAATAACCTCTACTGAGCCACCTAATGCTGCTATAGGAGTGGAGAGAAAGGTGAGGCAGTAAGGTTCTAATGCTGACACAATTTGGCGTGCTGAGGCCACTTTTTGTTCCAAGTGCTCTGTTGGGATGGCCGTCCCTTTTGTTTAACGTGTTGTGCGTAGTAGCTCTATAAAACCATTGTCGCATTAGAAAAGTTTCAGTGAGGCTCTTAGTGAGGTGCAACATTTCAGCAGTCCTTTTTGTACAGCAGGGTGTCTTGGGACGTGCCTTGCACGTGTATGTTCTTCACGGATGAGTTGGCCACGTAGCACTGGACAGTCGTTTCTTCTGAGCAGAAGCAAAAAGTCTGACCTTGCTTACCAGGGCAGGGGACCAGCGTAGGGATGACTGACTTTGAGGGAGAGAGGGTGCCAGGAAGTTGGTAAGCTCGAGCGCTGGCCGAAATCGGACCAGCAAGATGTATGTAGGGGTGTGTGCTGGAGGTGGGTCAAGGTCAGGGAGCGGAGCACTGGGTAGGCCCCAGGGTGGGATCAGGGTGAGAATAAGACCCGTGTGCAGTTAAGGATGAGGAATGCAGACAGATCTGGTGGGAAAGGGAGCCTAGGACCTTGCAGTGGGTGTTGACCGTGCCTCAGTAGTGCCTTAGTGATATAGCTTTGGATCCAGAGATGGATTCTAGTCAGTGTGCTTTCAACTGTGTTGCAAACTGAAGGTTCAGGATTTTTCAGTTACAGTTTATAGTTTGGAGTTTCTTCTTGAGGGCTTCTCAGTCAGGAGCTGTGGTTTACTACTTGATTTTGTGGGGCTCGTTATTTACCAGTCAGGGTTTGCAGTTTCCTCGTTTACTGATCCGGGCCTGGGATTTCAAATCTAGCCTCATCCATAAACTTCAAATCCCCAGTGACCATTTGGGTTCCAAGGTTTCGAGTTTAGCACTTTGGGGCTGAGGCTTGATGACTTACTGTTAAATGGAAAGGTCTAAATCCTTAGCTAATAAACTCTAAGCCCTAAAGAGTACACTGGGAACCCTTCTTTGGGGTTTGAAACGGTAGTGCGCTGGACGTAGTTTTCTTTGTGATCCCTGCAAGAAAGGTCCTCAGACTGTGTAACGTATTGATTAGAATTCCATTTATTGAAGCTAACACCCGAAGGAAGAAGAGGATGGGTTAGATAATCTTCTGTCCTTCAGATGCTGGGAACCACAAGTGGTGTGGTCAGAGGGACCTCCGATCAGGGCACTGCACGTGGTGCAGTTCCCGCCTGTGGAGAGGTTCCACTGACAGCTTGATCTTTTGAGCTCTCCCAGGATTTTCTGAGAACAAACTAATACCATTCATCACTTCTGCTGTCCAAGAAAAGGATGTTCACTTGAGAACCTATTGCTTCACTTTGTGATAGAGACAAGGACATGTAATTGCCAGTAGCAGGAGCTGTCTGCAGGCTCCTTTGTTACGATGGGCTGGCTGAGGTTATCCTGTGAACAAGGGGTATATGCGGCACAACACAGGCTTGAAGACCAAGCTCTGTTTGCAGCATTGCACAGCGCCAGGCCCGTGCCTTCTCCCGTTAACTGTTCTATGGACCACTGACTCCTCAATATACAGTAGTCTCCTGGTTAGGATCAGGCCCGTGGCCTTGCCGATGCAAGGACTCCCACAGCAGCCAGTGCTGTGCTCCCCTGTCAGTTGTTAGGCAAACATCTGCAGCTGGAACGTGTGGCATGTTCCTCTGACCTGTCCCTTCTCCACCTTGCACAGCAACACATTTAAAATGCTGAAATGTGCTCTTTTTATTGCTGTTAATGTTCAACAATCTCGTTTTGGTCTGGTCAGCAAGGTGTTTGGAAAACATCACTGTTGCATGTTGAGAATCAAATAGGTTCCCATCCTTCCCCCTATCCCCCAAACTGTGCAGGATCCAGACCTTTTCCCGCTACCCCCCCATGTGTAGCCTGGCTTTGTTCATTTTGCTGCCTCATAGCAAGAATACAGCAAACAACCGAGATGTGTGCCGTGTGCTCCAGGCCAAAGACGGTTTTAAATGGTGCCGGTTCATTTTATGCAGCCACGCAGCCTGGTACATTTTGGGAGGACCACTGGGGTGATGTATGCAAAGTTACGGAAAGTGAGGGGATACTGGTAGCGGTTTATGTTCAGTGCCTGGTTTGGGAAAGAATATACTCAGAATGTTCTAAGATACAGATCTATTAGAGAAAGAGGAGTGCAAGGTAAGGAGCATCATGCTGCATTTAACGCTAAATGTCTGTTTTCTTTTCATTCAAAGTAGAAAGTAAACAAAGATTGTACCTGCAAAAGAATTGGAATAGCTGTCTTTGTTTCCCAGAGGGAGCATACAAGCACTGGGGAGCAGTTTGCAGGATCAGAACTTGAGCCTGCTCTGGGTGATACACCCGCAGGAGAGGAAAGAGAAACCCCACTCTTTTAAATACAGCTCTGCTTGTCTTAATAGTTCTTCTTGTTAGATTGTGTTGGCGGTCAGACTGTAAGCAGGTGGCTAAAATGCTAGAATAGGTAGTTGCTGCCATAATTCTCTAGCCTGGAAAGAAGAGCTGTGGAAGCAAGGAGGGTTTCTTTTTTCTTTTATTGTTGTTATTAGGAGGAAGAGTAATAATTAACTCTCTCTCTGTGATACCCTGCAATGCCAAATGTGTAGTGCACTTGAGATGGATTGCTCCTGTAGTGCCAAGAATGAGCTAAGTCTCCTCAGTGCTTTGCACACTGGTGTGAGCAGTGGGAGTCCTTGTGCAGCGGTGGGTACTGGCTTTCTGTGCTGCAGCATGAAAAACAAGAAACACGAGGGTAAGTGAAAGAAGTGGATTATTTTGTGCTAAAAGGAGAACGTCTTGTAGCCTTCAAAATTGGACTCTCTCTGCTTGGAATTTAAAAACTGTGTTTACTATGCTGTGATGTTTAAATGAGGGAGAAGGTGTATTGTAGTCCCAGATGCTCAGTTCCCTTAAGAGGGGTCTTTGCCTTCTGAGTTGAGCTTTCTTGGTTTTCCATGAAGAGTGCCTCAAGCAGTATGATTTCAGATGGCAGTGGAGGAATAAAATCTACATGTGGATTTAGAGACGAATCCAAAAGGATGTCGTGTGACTGTTTTAGTATATGAACTTCTTAAATCAGGATTTTTTTCTTTTTTTTTTTGAGTAAAAAGCCCACTTCCCATGCACCTACATAAAGCCCATTTTCTCTGACAGAAGCGTGCAATGTGGCTTGTGATGTAATATTTACTTTACATATAAGCTGTACTATGCTGTGCTCTTTTGGGCTTGTAGTATTCATTTGAAAGCCGGCTTTCCACATGGAAGATGCAAGCTGTGTAATCTGCTTTCCCCCAAAATGTAGAGCAAAAGAACTGCCATAAATACAGTCTGAACAAAACTAGTGGAGGGCTTTGTTGGCTGTTGTTAGAATCATGATGGGCCAGAAATTAGCCCCGGCTTACTAATGAGTTACTGTACTTTAATTGTCCTATGCTATCTGGGAAGCAGGTAAGTGTCAGAGCACTTTCCCAGGGAATTAAAAGTGCCCCTCTCCGATTCTTTCCGAGGGTCCCCTCTGTAAAATGCTGCATCCTCCAGAAGAGTCTGGGTGCTTGGTATTCTCAAAGGGACCCAAATGGATGAGGTTCAATCCTCCTGACCGCGTGCCCGCAGGAGTTGTGTCTCCAGCTGTGCTTCTGTGCACAGAGAAACTTCCTCAGTTTCTTTGCTTGGCAGACCTGGTGTGTCTTCCTTTTGATTCAGTGTTTCAGTGGTGATTAGGTATGGAGCAAATCTTTCTCAGGCTTGTGTTTCCCCAAATGCAGTAGAGATCCTAAACCTCTTTAGGCTTGGGTACCTGAAGAGCACTTGCGGCTTCCCATCCTCAGGCGTGTGGACAGAGGGGCCGGGGCCGGGGCTGGGTCTGGTCGGTGAGAGCGCGGGGCAGCTGCCCGGAGGCGCAGCTGGGGCAGGCGGCAGCAGCTGCTCAGGGAAAGAGTGAGAAACGAAGCGTGTGTGGGGTGAGCCGCCTTCTGGTTTTGGACTTTGTGTGTCTGGGAGTCATTGCTACGGAATTCTTGAAGCAGCTGTTGTTTTTCTAAGACTAGAGTACATTGATAGATAGCAATGAGCAGTGTTGGAGATGTTTCTTGTTGGTAAGAGTTGTCTCTGTACTTCAGGTTTTTTCATGAAAAGGTAGTGGGATACTAGTTAAAGAAAAAATTGTCTGTAGGGGAGTGTGTATATACGTACACACACATACATACACCCCTACAAGCATTGTTTTCCTTTCCTGTCCATATCTGTGTGTATGTGTATACACACCCCTACAATTTCTGTTCTTTAAAAAATATCCTGCTACCTGGTCTGTGCTTGTGTGCGTATATGTGTAGATATACATAGGTATATATATATATATGTTTAAAATAGGGGTTGTTTTGAAACCACTTGGAACTCCCTTGGCTATTGAAACCCTTCTTGGTCTTAGTGCAGTGCTTCCCTTTGTTTTGTTTGTAGGGCCCTGGTCTAGGTTTGATTTTTCTAGTATGAGACAGAATATTAGTGTCTTTCCAGTAGGTGTTGCCACGAGAGGATCTCCAAACACAAAGAGTTACAGGGAAGGATTCCACACAAGAAGACTCATTTCAAGAGGGGTGTTGGTTATCAGTTAATAACTTTGGAATACAGCCGAGCAATCTTGGTTTCCTGAAATCCTGTTGAAAGACTAATTAATGAAAACTCAGTTTGTTTTGTCAAGCTATCAGTACGGTTGTGGGTGTATGTAAACGTGAGTGTGTGTATATGTATCTGCCAATATACTATGGCAGTTTATGCAGAAGGCTGTAATAGAAAAGGCGAGTTATTGACTTTTTAGTAACTAGTTGGATAATCAGTGTAACTTTCTAAAGTAGTACTTACTTAGATAAAGGCAGCAATACTAATATGCTGTTGCATTCATTTAGTAGTTGACTGTCTCTCTGTGCTGACAGGGTGTAGTATTCTCTACAAGGCGGTGTCAGACTGCAGGTGACAGAAAATCATAACAGTCTCATGTAAAAATCGAATATCTGAATTGTTAGTTCAGTAAGATTTTTTTTGGTTTTGTTTTTTGAAAAACCAGAAAGCTAATCCTGGAATTTGATTTTGAATTTAATGTAAAAGTTGATCCTTGTGAAAGTTATTTTTGGTTGTTTACTCTTATATTAGTTCTTTGAGTAGCTGGCACCTTTGTGCTGTATTGCGTTCTATCATGATCAGTATAAAATGAAAATTGATCTTGATAAGCACGTACAGGGTTATGGATGAGTTCAATGCAGAGTATGCAGCCTGCCTAGTAGAGAGTGTGAGTTTGTAAGGACACCTCTACTATGGAAACTAAGTCTCTTACTCTTTTATTTAATAGGAGCTGGGAGCTGTGTCCCTAGGTGGGTATTTTCATCTTTGGAAAGCAGAGCACCTGCTATCAAAGGTGCTTTTCTGTTTGTAGGCGTTAAATTTCAAAGATTGCCTAGCAGTTAAGGCTGTTCACTATTCTTCATCTCCTTTAAATGCTTGAAGAAAGAGCAGCAGTGTTTGTAAAACACTTAAAAGCTTTTATGTCAGATGAAATGTGCTAAAACTTAGAACTTGAGGGAACTCCCCACTCCCCTCATTTTGGAGGGTGGGAAGTGCTCTGAACTTTCTGCCAGTTCTGGGTTAGCTGAGGTGAACCGTTGCATGGAGAAGGAGGGCACCTTGATGAGCAGAATCCATAGAGGAAGTTGCCCTTCCTTAAGTGTAATTGCAGACCAAACCCAGACCTATTTGTGCTAGTGTATGAGGTAAGCTTTTATAGGTGAGAGCTGCTGTCTGTGTACAGCTGCTGAAGAAGTACCAGGAGCTTAGAAAGATGTAAACCAATTGACCACAATGTGCATTGTTCTTTGCATAATACTTGGCTTCAGCCTTTCTCATGTTGTTGCAAATATTCTGGTAAAGAAATCACAATTGAATCACATAAAAGAGTTTGGTTTGATTGAGAAGTAGAAAATGGTGAAGCATAGGTATGGGAGTGTTAAGTTTGAAATGTAGTCATAGGAACTTAGGGACTTTAGAAAATGTACTATGGGTAACCATAAGAATTCAATTATTGTCTAGAATCAGTTAACCACAGAAACTTTGACAAAAATTTGTTGATTTGTAGTGTTTTGTTTTAGGAAAGTAAGGAAACGGTTATGGAGACCAGTTTGCTGCTTGGAACCCCCTTACCCTTCCCACCTCGATCTAATTATCGAGGATTCTACTCAGTAGAGTTAAGTGAGATTAACCAATGATTGTTTTAACATAAGAATATTAATAAGATGGTGTGACTGAAGGACCAATTATTAGAAAGGTGACATTTAAGAGTAGACATAGTATGCATTTTTATGTAAATTAATATAGATGATGGTGAGAATCGTACTGCGCAGAATCACCTAAGAGAGGTCAAGAAGCGGACAAGTGAGGAAGACTATGGAAGACCACCAGAGGGCTTCTGAAGACCACCAGAGACCTTCACTGCGCCTGCGTGAAGAGACATTTACATATGCTAATGATTTATCGAAAAGTTAATGATTATGTATAACATTTTTCAGAAATGTAGTGAATATGTATAACAGGTGTGTATTTAACCTGCACAGTTAGACTAGACAGGTGCACATGATAGGTGGAGCGATCCCCCGTGTGCCCAGCGCTGCGATAAAGGAATGCCTGCTTCTTAACTTCTCATTGCTGTTAAGGAGTTTTATTCCGGATTTCGGCAACAATCTCCACTTGGTTCAGATAAGGCGTCTCATCTCCTTCAGTTTTTTTTTTCTCTGGGTCAGGTTGTTGCTTTTCTCTTAAAGGTCTGTTTTTGTGGTGAAGTTACTTTTTAGGTGAGTTCTTGTTTTTTTCACTGCAGCTTCCTTGACCCTAGCTTACAGAAGTGTTCTGTGACAGTGTTCCTTGAGCAACCAAGAAACCAAACGCGAAAGCAAGTCTGAAATCTAATGATAGCCAGCATGAGTGCTTTTATGATCAACTAAATTGTACATTATCCACATATTACTGAACTTTGAAAAGTGTGCATTTTGCTTCTACTTCTTTTTGTACTGCGTCTTACTCTGTTTGACTTCATCTCAAAGCAAATCCAGTCTTCATACCACTGTTAATATTGTCTGGTTTTGCATTTTCCTCTGGGAACGGAAAAAAGCATGTTGTCTGCTCTGTGGTATCATGCTGGGAGTCTGTGCTGTGAGTGAATGGTTGCTTTGTAATTTTAAAGGCATGAGTGAGACTCTTAATTTTCAGTGTGTATTTATTTGCTTCAAACATACAAAAGCTCACTCTTCTCATAAAAAAACGCAAAACAAACAAACAAACAAACAAAACCAAAACAGTTTGCAGATTTGTGTGCTGTTTTCCTTTTCTGGTGTGGCTGCAGTATGTGTAATGGAACTTTACAGCAGGGCCAAGTGTGAGGGCTTTCAGGGTGGGTGGTCCCCTAAACTTCTTCCCAGACTCTTAATCTGAGGTACTTCAGCCCCTTAGGAGCCAGTTTGAAGTGGTGTGAGCTATCTTGTCTGGATGCTGAAGGCTTTTCTTTTCTAATGGCTTGTTAATGTGTCTGTGTTTTGGTTGTCCAGGCCAAGCTCCTCCAAACATGCCCCGAGGTGTACCGCCCTTGTTGTGTAACCAGTATCTTGTGGGACCTGGAGGACTTCTGCCTGCCTACCCAGTAAGCAATTTAATTGTTGCTGTCCTGGCTTGCTTAACCTTTGGTGCAAATGGGCCCTCGCGAGCTGCTGCTGTCTGTGCCAAGGCATTTCTGTTGGCACATGTTGCATGTGGAATTCTTGTTCCAAATGCTGAAGAACCTATGTTACTGGTCCTTAACGGTGTGGTTTTTGTAAACCAAGGGGAGAATGCTACCGTGTTCCTGAATGCAGGCTGGATTGTCAGGTATGCTGGGATTTGTCTTTGAATGCCGCTTTTTAACTTGCTGCAGCTACTTCCTCAGTTCCAGCACCGAAGGCAGAGCCTTTTTGCTCACTGCCTTCTGCTGGCTCTCTGCCTAGCGTGGTATCCACCATGGCTTCGCTTCTGCCTTCAGCCATCATGGCACATGGCAACGTTGCCCAGCTTGCCTCAGTCCAGTGATTTGGCCAGCAGGTGCCTTTGCCAGTGAAGCAGGTACGGTAGGAGTTGTGATAAACTGAAAGGGGTTCCATTTTGGGGAAAGGGCAAACGTGGGGGTGATTGCGTCTGGGGGCTGTCAGACCTCAGGGTCCCCTTTTCTGACCCGAACTAGAATGAGGAGAGAGATTCAGAAGAGAACAGGATGTTTCTGGTTGCACAGGATGAGCTCTGGGCTGCCTCTTCATGATAGAGCAGCTGCTGCCCTCAAGTTTTTGTGGTATATAAAGACGTTTATGTGTCAGGGGGCTCTTGCTTCAATCATGCCAGCTCAATTAGCCCAATTGATTCCCCCCGTTTGTTTTTCCTGCTTTGCCCACAGTGCCCGCTGTTTGTTTAGTGCCATTCCCTGACAGTTTACTTCCTGGCTAATTTTGAAATACTGGAGTTTCATTTATACATGTATTTGCTAAAGTTAAAAATGAGAAGTAACTGCACAGGGCAAGTGTGTGTTTTTTCTTTTTCTAAGGGACCGAATTCTCAGAGTCTTCTCCTTAAGATGCTTTGAAATATCAGATTGGTGTTCCTGGAAGTGCACTCAGCACAGCTTAACTCATTTGCAGTATGTGTCTGATTGTCTCAGTGCCTGTTGGTTGAGCAACGTCCTGAGGCTGTATGGGTTTTGAGTTCTATTTTCATACTCCCCTTTGTACTGTATTTGTTGAAGTAAGAAACTAATTTGATGGGATTTTGCAGGAGGTAGAAATAAACGGATGCCTGTAAAGTTGAAAGCAGACGATGTTTATTGCTAAAACACACACATATTTATAATCACATATTCTGCAAAGTCACTGTACACGCGCACAAGCATAAAATATGATTGGTTGTATCAACTCTGTACACGCGCACAAGCATAAAATATGGTTATACCAACTCTGTACACGCGCATAAACATAGGACATAATTGGTTATACCAACTAAAACATGGGAAACTTGTCTCAATCTAATTGGTCAAGATAAACTGCCGAATTGAGGTTCTTTGTGCCAAGTTCCCTTTATCGTGGAATGCACACCTGTGTTCTAACTGGCTTTATTATCATCCTTCTTTTTTTGTCGTCTTGTTTATTCTGTTCAAGGTCTTCTAAAGGCGTCCGCAATGCTCTTGCGACCGATGTTAGCTAAATATGTGTCCCCAGGATATCAGGTGTTTGGGGTTTTTTTCCTGTTTCACAGCTAGGACATGGTTGATTCTCTTTCAATACCCAAGTGTTTTCTGTTGAATAAAAAGGTGACTATGTCAAATAACAGGAGTTACTCCAATTACATTAGAAACATCATGTCCCCACATTTGTTTGTTGAAAAGCTGTGTACATGGTTAGAAATTTTGGTTGGAGGGTTGATGCCGTTGGGCGGATAGCAAGTGCCATGAAAAGAGGATGCCTGAATTCCAAGCACGTCTGACTTGGTTGTGCTGGTGGCTCTTGTCTGTGTCTCTGCCCTAGGACAGATGGTGAATTCGGGCTTCTTAGGAGAGCTGGGGAGAGTGGGCGAGGGAGTGGTTTAAAACTGTATGTTGGACTGAAGTATTTCTTGCCTTGCTGCCTGAAGTGGTGTCATGGTCATTCCTGCAGATGGGGAACAGTTCTGAAGAATGGAGAAGTAAAATTAATCCGTGAAACTGCCCGGATTTATTCTGGTCCCACCCCTCCAAGAGCTGCCAGAAGTGGTTGCCCTTAAATGAGGGCATCTAAATTAGCTGGCAGCTTTGTTATGAAAAGTGCTGTATTTTCTTGTGGCTATTTCTATAGAGAATAGTAAAATCCTTGTTAGGGTTAGGCTCGCTCTTGCTTCTGATTTTGCATGAGGAGGGGCTTTTTGAGCACCAAAGCATCCCCATTTTTTATGGCTTTGTTTTGTTTGCCTTTGTTCAATGTTGATTCTGTTGGTTCCGTGCTGTAGTGTAAGTTATGTTCTCGGCCTCGACCGTAAGGTATAACTTTCATGAGTGTAAATATTGAAGAAGCAGTTTCAGTCTCCTTTCAGGGAGACATGTAAAGATCTTTGGATTACGGATGGGTGTCGGTGCTCATGTTCCTGCCAAAAGTTGACAGGCCTGGTCAGCTAGGGAAAAAAAGTGTCATTTACAGTTTATATGAACAGTTTTCCTTCAATGTATTGTTCCTTTCAAAGATTTACAGGTGACGTTTTGCTATTTTCGTATCGGAATTTAGGGATTTTTAAGATAAAGCTCTCCACTGAAATGTAAAAAGAGTGACTGATGTGTCCTGGAAAGAAGTGCAATTACATAGGCTGGCTAGTTTTACTCCTGTAGTTTACAGTTCTACATAAAACACAGGTGTGTGTTTTTTCACTTGGGCTGTGCAGTGGTTAAAAAACCCCCACAGAGAAAGACAAAAACCCACCCCTGGAACTTCCTCTGAAATTAGAGGTGGGTGAGACATATCATATTTTCTGCTTCTTCCACTATCCTGCTTTCTCTTAAACTTGTTTGTATCACTATCATAAATTCCTTGCTTACTCTAGAGCCAAGACAATGTAAGGTTTTGTTTTGTTTTGTTTTTGTTTTTGTTTTCAGGCTGGTCATCTCCTGTCAGGCAGAGATAGCCATGTAGATGTGCTCAGTCACAGAGGCAGAAGGAGTAACAGGTGGGTGTGTGGTTAGTGATGGTTCTCCCTTTTCAACAGTACTGTCAGTCACATCAGGGAATAATGTGTTGGAGGGGTTTCAGATAGGTGGTAATGACAGCATAGTTATGTGATTATTACTGCAGTAGTCTGAGGGTATGAGAAGTTCAAAGATTTGGGGAGGAGAGGGTAATTTTAATCAGCTGTAAGATTTTTTTACAAGGCAGCTTTTGTGGGTCAGTGATGATGATGATGGAGGTGGTGGCTGAGATTCTGTAATGGATATTGTTTTGTTCTGGAATTGAATCCCAAATCACCCTCTGAGAGTCTTAGTCAGACTACTGAATCTGGGAGCATACAGTTTGTTTTCTTAAAACAGCAGGCAGTTGCAGGGAGAGCCTGTTTGGAAGTTTTAGTAGTTTGGGGACAGAGGCCAGTTGGGGGCTGGGGCCCTCGGGGGAGGGGGCTGTTTGTGCCCTGTGCCCTTGGGCTGGCGCTCACAGCTGGGAACGGGCTTTCCAAAATCCTGTTGGAAGGCGCCAGATGTGGGACCTGTGGCCAAGGTGGGGGACAGGGAGCACCCCTGGACCAGCCGGCCTCAGGACCTGCAGCAAACTTGCCTTCAAATCGGCTCTCCCAGGAGGACACTGCCCAGGAGTCACTTTGATTGTTGCTGTTCTCCTTCAGGAAGCATGGTACGCACCAAGCACGCCCAGAGCTGCGCCGGTGCCAGGAGAAGACTTGCAGTGCAGCCGGGGCTGATGGCGACAGTTCCCACCAGCTGTGCCACCAGCTCAGGAAGATGCAGGTAAGATGCCACAGAGGGGGGAGCAAGTGGTTGTCACTTCTCTTGCAGGAACAGGATTTAACAGCAGAAGGGAGGCAGGCTGAAAGGGCCTTGGAGGTCCACAAGTGCCTCAGGCAGCTGGAGCAGTCATGTGACAGCAGAGGAAGAAGAGAAGGAGATGCAGGTGACCCGTCTGGGAAGATGTTTCCGAGGTGACATCTGCCACACAAACACAGGGAAAGACAGAGGCATTGGGAGGTCATGGGATGGGTGGGAAAGGTGCCTGGGCGAGAGGAGAGCACAGGGAGATGGGAGGCAGTGCTGGAGATGGAGGGGAAAAATGCAGGGTGTTGGAAGTGAGGATGCTTCTGCTGTGCAGAGGCCTTCTGTAAAAGCTCCGAGTTCATCTCCTGGCTTTGGTTTTCCCAGGCTGTGCTTTGCTGAGCCTCAGATGGGGCTCCTGTTCTCATCCAGATTTTTGCTCTGAAACCATTCAAGTGCTGAGGGCTGGGATATTTCAAGAGCATCATATTTCTCTTTGGGCTTCCTGGGGAGGGATTGCAGTCACGCAAGACGTGTTGGGGAGCTCGGTCTTCTATTGGGATGCTCCCTGTGGGACAGGAGGAGAATTGCTTTGAGCTGCCTATATTTCTGGAAGGATTACCTACATTTGCCTTCCATCTGAAGTACTGCTTAGTGCAACTTGTTGGGTTTTTTTAAAAAAAACGGGGGGAAGTGTGTGTGAACAGCTGAGTGCTAGTATACAGTGAATTACCTTCCCTGCTGAGAGTGAATGGTTTTAGGATTAAAAATACCCGTTTTGTGTTACAAAAATTGGTGCTGATGGACTCCTAGGTGATAAAATCTCTTCCCAGCTTGCTTAAACATTAAACAGCCTTCAAAGTGGCGTTCAGATGATCTCGTGTGATTTCTTGCAATTAATCATGGTTGTCTGAAGTGTACCACTAAAGCGTACTAAAGTGTTTTGGTTGTTAAAAAGTAGGATGAGAAGTCCATGGAGACATCTTCTGTGTCAGGTTTCAATGAGTTCAAGCTATTGCTGTGTCCGGTTGAGAGTTTCTGATGTTATTTTTCCCTCTTTCAGAGGGAGATGAACATGCCCATCTCGCCCTCCAGGAGCAAGGATGCCATGTCCGGGTTCAAGCACATGCCACCCTCAAAGCTTGCGTCCTCGAGTTGAGCGTGGAGGGGCATCACCCCGCGAAGGTTTGGTGTGTTGCAGCAGTCGGTGCTGTGAGGTCTGGTGGGTGGCAGTGGGGTGGAAGCAGCTGTTGGGGGCTCCATCATTTGCATAGCCCAGCCCCCCCCGCATGCTTCGGAATGTCTGGGTCCCTGTGGCAGTTTTTGAACTGTCCCTCCCAGCTGGGTCAACGGACCGAGCGCAGCCGGTAGATCCCGTTGGAGCTCCTCTGTGTGGCATAAATCCCTCGGCATTTGGGCTTGAGAAGAGGTAAAGTTGGAATCTGCAGATCTCCTTAGATGACCTTCAGGAGCTGTGGGCTGTGGGTGGGGACTGGCGCTCTGTCTCTGGTCCAGTGACTGGTGTCATTGCTCATAGGAAGAGCTTTAACAGGCGAATCTGCCATTTCCCTTCTTCTGGGGGTTACGGGAGCTGTTTTGGAGGTGAGGGAGATGTAAATTCCCAGTCTTGAGCCAAGCTGGATGGAGCAGAGGTGGACTGTGATTTGTCGGCCCTCAATTGTGTATCTGTAATGCAGTTGTAATCGTCTCTGCCTGCACAACTGGCATGAGGTCCTGTTTTATTTTAAAGGAGATACAGTGAATAAAATCAGTGAATCTAATGCGCGGTCTTTCTGACCAACTATATAGGTATTTACTTTAGGGTAAGATAAACGGTCCCTTGAACTCACTGGTTATACTGACTTAACTCTGTGTTGCCTAAAAATGGGACCAAGTTTGGCTCGGCCATGGGCGTCTACATTTGTAGAGAGACATCCACGTTTAGTCAGATGAATCACACCCCAGTCTCCTGTGTTCCTCATCAGGTCTCTGGCAACTCTGGTGTTAGCCCTTATTGAAGCCAAGTACAGTCTCTGTCTCGTTGATTGATTGATTGATTTTAACAGAAAGGAAAGTCAGTCTTAGACATTTGGTTGCATTGTGTTTGAAGATCATGCTTGGATCTTTGAGTAGGTCTAATTAGAAGCCTTTTCCTCTTCGCTTTATCCCTGATAAGCTGAGGCACTCTCTGTTTGTCCTGTTTCTGAGGACCACTGCCCAAGGCGCCTAGCACTGCACAGGGAGATGCTGTATCTGATTTTGCACTGTGAGTTTTGTTAGTCGTCAGGAATGAAGTGCTTTTAGGAGATAAGCTAACTAAATTGCACTCAAGTGAAAAAAGTGCTCTCTAACGCCCGAGAAATAATACTGGATTATAATCAAAATATAAGTATTTTGAGCAAAAGATGCTTAAAAAGTTAGGTAAAAATTATGAGCACAGTGCAATCTTTTTAGTTTGGATTTTATGTATATTTTAGATTTAAAGTTTGAATGTAAACAAATCTGGTTGAATTGATGTGGAAAAGATGTTCAAATTGCCAAGTATTTCTTTCAAACAAGAATAAGCAAAGTAGCAGGTAGAGAGAGTGTTTCGGCTTTAAAGTGTTTTGTATTTGTGAACCCAAACCTCCAAGTTGCTGGGCTGCTGGACAGGGTGAGACCTGTGCCAGCCAGTTCGTCTTTTAGCTCCAAATGCCTTTTGAGAGAGATGCGGGTCTCCTGGGGATTGTGGGGACGTGCTCCTGCATCTGGAAAAGATGGCTGAGTTCCTGGCATAAGAAGGGCACTGGGGTTTAGAGGTCAGAGTTGAGGCAGGTATGGAAGATGGCAATAGCTGTGATCTTTAGTGCAAAAAATTTATTTTTGTGTATTCAAGCAGGTTTTTTTCTCTCCTCTGCTAATCCAGTGTGGAATATGAGCCAATAAAGAGAAACCGACGCTGTACACGCTGGACACACTTAAGTATTTGTTTTAAAATATGTGTGAGGTCAAGCTAGAACATGCTTTGCAATTTGTGTATTTACTGCAGCAAATGTTCTGCTCTTCCTGGCTGTCTTCCGTGGTTTTCAGCCTGCTTCACCTCCACAGAAAGAGATATCGTGCGTATGAAAGAGGCCGTTATGCGTCTTCCCTTAGGAGATGTTTTTTTGTGCTCTGCTCTTGAATGACGATCTGTATTATTTATGCCAACGTTTCAAACAGCTTTCGGATTCCCTGGTTAAAGTATTCTGAACCTACCCCAGCTACATGTTACAATGCACAACTCCCACCAACCATCAGTTTTTATTTCATGTCATTTTTCACGAAGTAACACACATTGCAGCCAGAATCCTGTGTTGCTGTTCCATGGTTTTCTTTACAGTAGTTTTCTAGCTGTATTCCTCCTCCCCATGATAAAGAGTGTTGCCAGTATTTCTTTTGATCTTAGAATACACATGGTAAGGGTGGTTGCTGGATGTCTCATCCTTTTTAAGGCTGTGAAGACATGCTCTGAGAAGGCCTTTTCCCAGTCCCAGGTATTCAGGGATGCAAGCTGTGCCTATCCCCATCAGCTCTGTGAAGGATTTAAGAGAGATTGTGCACCTGAAGGTTGAATGATGCTTCTGTGTCAGAAGCTGAATTTCAGCAAGCAAAGGCAACTTCCCTGACTCTTTAAGTTGTGTGTGCTTTTAATGCTGCAAAATGTAAATAATGATCCTTGCGTACATCTTTCTCAATTAAATGTACAGTGGCTGTCTTCTCCTTCAGCTAGTCTGGAGCTTAAAAACCAGCCTAAAAATACTGGATAGGGTACTTTTTGGTGGACATGGCCTGAGCCTGCTTGGAAGAAAATTGGATTGGTTACACAAGTCTTTATGTAAGGCCCAAAGCGAGCCTAAGGTTTTGAGTGCCCTAGAATGCTCTTTTCAAGTAGGTTAACAGGCACATAGACACTCTGTAATGGCGTAAGGACTCCCCAGAACATCTTCAGGGCAGCTATATTTTATGTAAGCCACTGTTTTCATGCAAGCTCAGCTAGCGTTGTGCTGCTCTTTGCAGGATCGGGTGAGCGGTGTTGTCTTTGGCTGCTGTGTGGGCTTAAATGTGTTTCTAACGTGCGTGTCAAATAGTTGCCTGTTAAACAGACTGCCAGTGTGGCTGAATCCAGTGCTTCCGAAGAAGGTGAAATAAAAGCTTTGAAGATAGGGTCCCGCTGTGAATACGATCCAGTCAAGTAAGTGTTGATTGTGTCCAATCTGATCTTTGCAGATTGTGGAAAAATTGCAGAGATGTTTGTTTTAACAAGAGAGACACATGCCTACCTTTTTGGTTTTTTCCCCCAAACCATTTAGTTACCTGAAGAAACCTTTGGGTCCACCTCCGCCATCATCTGCTTGCTTTCATTGCGGAAAACGTGGCCACTACGTAAAGAACCGCCCGACAAATGGGGTACGAGTGTGGGGGACTTGTGGTGTTACTTAGTTTTTAATTGTTTTACCTTGGCAGTTATGTAACAAATACATGAATACTCCTATTAAGAATTGTTTCTGTTGGGGTGAAATGCAGAGGTTATATGGCAATGTTGCAAAGCCCTTTGAAATTCCAGGGGAAGCTGGAATTATAAATGTGAAATGTTCTTTTTTCTAGGTCATAGACATTCAATATATCCATAGGTCTTTCTCGGTGAACTTTCATGCATATTTTTATATTTTTCAGTATTAGTGGAAGTGTTTCTGTTTTCCACTCTTTTTAATGACAGTTCACAGTTTTTTATTATTTTGTACAAACCCAAGACATTTCCCTTTGCCCCATCTATTGAATATTTGCGTGTTTTAATTACACTAAGTCCCTGGTTGAGTGTTGATGCCATTTAACCTTAGTCACTGAAGGTATATGCGTGAGGTCCGAGTTCAACCTTCACGTGTATAGACAGTGAGTGTAGGTTTCTCCAGTGAGGGATTCAGAGCACCGAATTAGTGCCTCTGAACTGGGCTGTGGAGGAGGAGCAGCGGGTTTGTGTCTCGCCTCCGAGTGGATGGTGAGCTAAGGGATATGTCACCCTTAAGGAACCTGAAGTTAAGCCAAAGAATGTCGCTTGAGTTCAAAACCCTGCTCAAGCCTTTGGAACATCCTGGCTGTATTTGTTTAGGAAAATAAGTATTTCAGTTGAGCATCCCTTACGCTAGGTAAAAGGAGAGGGTTAAAGGCTTTTGCTGCTTAAAATAATCACCGGAAAGTCATTTTAAGTGTGGGTCTTGAGGTACGTCTGCATTTCTTTTCTTAAGAGGACACCAATTTTGAGTCTGTTGCCAGAATGAAAAAGAGCACAGGAATTCCAAGGAGGTTCGTGCTAGAGGTACCCGATACAAAGGGTGCTATGCTGACAAACACTGGAAAATATGCAATACCAACTATGAAAGCTTAAGGATGGAATTAAGCGGACTGACCAAAAAGTGAACGAGAGAAACCACGCATAAATATCTGAGTGGCAATGCAACCGAGTTGGCCAGCAACTGTCACTACAGGGGAGGAAGCACTGTCGTTGTATCTTAACCTTAAAATCCGTGATACTTTCTAATATTAAAAGAGGGTGGTCCTACTGTTTGTGTCCCTGGAATTTGGTTCAAGTTGTGGTATGCCAAGAACCTGTGTTTCTGCAAAACGTTTCAGTAGCGTTTAGAGTGGATTTGTTCTCTTTGAAAGCTCATTTTGCTTCTGTTTTATGTTTCAGAGGCTTCTTGCCAAATTTAAGAGATGGCTGTTGGACTGAGATGTCCTCCCCCTCTGACTTTTATGAAATGCCATGTGTGAAACAGACTGAAGTTTTCCTGTTGCTATACACTAAGAAAATACTGCCGTGTGCTGACAGGAGTGGCTGTTTTAAATTAAATGCCCATGGTGGCACTTCTGGTTTTCCGTCATGGATCTCCTTTTGTCGAAGCTGTAACATAGACTTCTTGCTTTTATAAAATGTAATTGCTCAGAGACTAACGTTATCGTGAGCCTGCAATTTACATTTATCCACGGGCAAAGGAGAGGTGGGATTCATTTCACCTGCTTTCTAGCTGTGAAAAGATTATTTTTCTAGTCTGAGCTTATTTCTTAGTTGATCCAAGGAATGGGAGAGTTCTGCAGAAGGAAGATTGTTCCTCCCTCCCTCTGCTAGTGTTGTGGCTATAGAAAAGTAGTTTAAACTAAGCGCCTGTGTTTTAGAAGGCTAATGTGGAGTGAGAAGAATTCCATCTCTTCTCTTGCTTTGATAAAATCCAAAGCTTGGAAAAGTTTTGCTCTACCCATCTTTAACTCGTTTCTTTTTCCGTCCCCACCCCTCCTCCAGGGAAGCTTATGCTAGAGGAAGGATGGAGAAGCCTCCCTTTTTACCAGAGGAGCCGTCCTCTTCTTCCTCTTCCTCTGCCTCAGATGCTGCTGTTCCAGACGAGTTGTTGTGTCTCATTTGTAAGGGTATAATGACTGATGCAGCTGTTATTCCCTGCTGTGGCAACAGTTATTGTGAGAAATGTAAGTGTTACTCCCATGTTTGTTAATTTTAAACATCACATCTGCTTTTCTGAAAGCAGAAAGAGGAGGGAACGAAATTACTTTGTTACCAGTTCTATTTTATGCTTAAGTATACCCTGAACAGGAAAGGGCTCTTGTGGTATAAAGGGAGAAAAAAGCCAGGAAGCTTCTCCCCCTTTTTATGTATCTAGTTAAGTCTTCTTTACAAGGGGAAGGACAAGTATGAGAAGAGTGGCTAATTGTGCAGGTGATTACAGTATTAGATACTGAATGCGTTTAGTTTGTCCGCAGCCCTTTTGTCTCATACAAAATTATATAGCCAACTCTGGTGACTTACAGTGGTCTGCAACAAACGGATAGTTAGGCATTTAATCCACATTCTTCTCCGCGGGAGAGTTGGTGAAAACCTTCAGAACTCGAACCTCCTAATGTTTTTTTTGAACCTCCTAATGTTTTTTTTGAAACGTGTTTTGTTCCTTACCCTTGAGGTTGGGGACTTCTGGCTGTACTAGATAGCGGGAAAAAGACTAGTTGCAACATCAAGACGCAGCCTAAGCTACATCTTCAGATGTTCCAATGGTGAAATGCAAAACTGTATAGTTATTTGCTGCATACTAGAAATTTTTTACCCTATTGAACATTTATAGCTTCATGCTCGTAGTTCAAGACCATATTCACCCATTAATCATATACATGTCTTTATGATTGGTGAGAACCCCCAAAACTTCCTTAGTTTGGCTAAATACTATTTTGATTCATCTAATTCTACACAGGTATTAGAACAGCATTACTGGAATCTGAGGAACGTATATGCCCAACGTGTCAGGAGACAGATATTTCACCTGATGCTTTAATTCCCAATAAGTGCCTACGCCAGGTAACATGACGACTTTTACATGAAGTGCTTGTAAGAAAAGGCTATTTGTAAAAAGCGGAAAGGGAAGAAAATATTAATTTACATCTCCTTAAGCAAGGCGTAATTGAATAAGGCTAAATTGACTTTTCAAATACACTATTTGTTGCTGTCACAGAAGCTTATGACTCTTTAGAGACAATCTGGCAAATTCAGGTCCCGCTCTTACTTGACACGATTGCCTCGTTTTCACATTTGGCGTTAACGCTGAAGTACGTGAAATACGGGTCCTCTGAGCTACCAGTCGTTGGTATCAGTGTTTAATGTGACGTGTTCATACATCTGTATGTTGGTTTCTTTTAGGATTGATAGCATTTACAGGAATACACGAGTAATTTTCCCTCTGTGAAGGCTTTTGTTCGTATATCTGCTGAAGTTTCATCTTACCTTCTTGTAAATGCTTTTCTGCCTCTAGGCTGTGAACAACTTCAAAAATGGAACTGGCTACACAGCAAGGCTCCATCAGCAGATTCAGCAGCAGCAGCAGCCGCCACCGCCTCCACCGCCACGCATGACCGTTACACCTTCCGCTGCTCTGGTGAGTGCCGCTGAACCATCTACATCTTCCTCTCTGTCAATCAGCAGTTTGTTGGAAGAGAAGGTAAGCTTTATTTCAACATATGCAGTGATTCTTATATTGTCGTAGAGCTTCTTTTCCAACTGTCTGCGTTTATTCACAAGGGCTGTCGGGTTCCTGTGCGAAGACAACCGGCATTAGCGAGTTGTCTGGGCCCCCGAGGACAATCAATACCTACCACTGGTAAGGAACTGTAACTTTAGAATTCCTTTCCAAAAATTATCTTCAGATAAACTGAATGGGATTTTTTGCTTTTTCCTCTCTCCACTCCAAAAGGTCATCCAGGGAGAGGCAGTACAATTTGCTCAGCAGGTGGCAGACCAGGCTGGGAACTGTAAGTATTCTACAGAAATTCAACGTATTACTACTTGTAAGCTGTTAAATGAGGCTGTAGCACTTAACTTCTGCAACGGCTGATTCATAATGAAGTAAGTATGCACAGATAGTTGTGGAGAATACAAGTGGTCGTTAATTTTTCAATGGCCTAATTTGAATTGGCTTTACCAAAGGGGATCTGTGCTTGCAGTGAAATGATTTAAAATAAACCTCCGGTACCTGATTGAGAAGAGGACTCTGACAAAGGAACTCTTTTTGAGGAAACCAGCATTACCTATCAAAATTAAATACAATAAAAGGATCAGGTGGAAAGCCAGCCTTTTGGTTACTGGCTGACCAGGGCTGTAGAAATTGATTTCCCAAGAGAAGTCAGCCTCCAACATTCTTTTTTTCTGACAACTTAGTTGATGCTGATGGAGCGAATTCTTGGAAAAGTCAACACTGTTCTTTTATGACCATTTTGAATGTCTTCAATTTAGTCAGCCCAAATAGCCAAGCTGCTTTCCTCAGTTGGCGAGAGAGGAGTCTGTTTTCTCTGTGCTTGCAGGGTGAGGTCAGTCCTTCCTTTTGGTATATGTGTGTTATAGATAGATAGATTGTAAGGGTGCCCTGTGTTTTTATAAAATCTTAGAGATAAATCAAAACAAACCCCAGGATCCATCCCACAGATTGTCTAAAATCTCCAATTGAGTAAGCAGGAGAATACCAATTTGGGGACGAGAGCAGGCCAAATACATCCTGGTGAGGCAACAACGTAGGAAGCGTACGTGGAAGAAGATAAAAGAAGTTTGGGAGAAGATGAGTTACTATCTGTGCAGTACTTTGCAGATCAGAAGTGTGAAGTGTTGGCACGTGTGAGATGGGAGTCTCTTTTAAGCCTGGGCAGCCTCCATCCACAGTCGCAAAGCTGAGTATGAGGAGAGCAGACTGAGGGAAGTGTTGGGGGTGAGGATGTGGAAGGCAAGTATGAGGATCAAGAAATGAGTGTAGTCTCAAATGAACAGAGAGCAGGGAGAAGAAGGCTTCAGTTGAGAACCAGAAGTGCTTGCCACCATGCTCCCGCTTCATTGGCTTTCCTCTTTAAAATCAGGGGAGAGAGAGTAACAGCGACACACGCGTGGGGGTTTCTTTAGAAGGAGCTCAAATCGAGGACGCCCGACCAGTGAACGTACGCAAAGGACTCGGGCCCCAACGCTACCAGCATCAACGGCAGTCTTTGTGCCTGTGCCTCCACCTTCCGTGTATCCTCCAGCACCCCACGCGCTTCCTCTTCCACCGGGGGTACCACCAAGACCGTTTCCTCCTCAGTTTCCACCTGGTCAGCCTCCGTCTGCTGGGTACGCTGTCCCCCCTCCAGGATATCCCCCATCTCCTGCAAACCTGTCATCAGCTTGGGTACCAACAGCAGTACCAACGGCTCCTTCAAATACCAACCCAACGAGACAAGCACCTCCTTTATAGAGTCATAGAATCATTTAGGTTGGAAAAATTTGTCAGAGCCCCTGGTTTTAACGTAGCTGTGCGTAAGGTTCTCTGTGCCTGTCTCGGCATTGTGTTATCACCGTAAGCTCGTAACGGGCTGCGGCTGGGTGCTGCTCTCGGGCTACCGACCCAGCTTCAAGGCAGAAGAAAAAGTGGCTTTCTCTGAATGCTGTTGTCAGGAACAAGGTGCTTTAGCTTGCCAGCAGGTGTCTGCAGGCTTTTTTTAGCATGAGTTTGTGCGGTAGGAATGGAAGGTGTAGGTGGTTTTACTTCAGTGAAGGTCATGGGGTTTGGGGGTTTTCTTGGTTGGTTGGATTTGGTTTGTTTGTTGTTTGGGTTTTTTTGGTTTGTTTTGGTTTGTGCTATCAATTTGGGGGGTTCGGGAGCTGATGTCCAGTCATTCCTCGTCGCAAGTGGTGAGGGTGGAAAAGGCTGGAGTGATACATTTCTACCTGGCTGGAGGCAAGCCGACCTCATGAGTCGGAGAGACGCATTCACAGTGAAGGCTCATACACCGCCCTGATGGCTGAAGGCGACTCCCTGAATTGTAATAGTGGAAACTTATCCGTTGTCTTCCGGCGTATGCAGGAGAAATGGCTTGCAGCTTTGTGAAGCTATAAACGAGTGACAAAACTTGGAACAAATCAGTTGAGCTTCTTGTATAAAATTGGGATCTCTCGCAACGGAAGTATGTTGGAGGTGTTGCCTATGGTGGACAAATCATGGCAAGAGTTGGCAAAATATTAAACTGCCACAGACTTCTCATTTAAACAGAAGGCTGGTGGATGAATAGGTGGTATGCCATGTATGCTACTTTCTCTCATAAGATCTCTTCTTTGTATATGCCTGGCAGTCTGGTACAGTTGAGAGAGAGAGAGAAGTAAGATTTTTTTTTTTTTTTTTTTTTTTCTCTCCTCCGTTCCAAAAGGGGAACAAATTCTATTGGGCATAAGTCACTCTCTCAGTAAAACTTTCCAAGTGCCATTTTCCTCAACTTTTAAGGTGTGAGATCAAATTTTCAGTAATACATGCAAGCAACTGAAAAATATCTACTATTGACTAAAAGCATTTGCTCATCATAATATCAGATATATCTCATTGACATTGTCCTTTCTGTCAACCTGTAATTGTAGCCTCTGTAGGAAGAATGGAGCAATGCAAGGCAGCTAGATGGTGGCCTTCTGTACACTGGAAAGATCTTGGATGCTAGCAAAGTCTGAAACCCATTCTTGTGTTGTGCAAACTTTCTGAAGTGCAAGTTGTACAGTGCAAGTAATACGTAAAGCATGTAGGAGGTTGCTGCTGTAGGTGTTTTAATTTAGATGTAGTGCACAGCAGTTAAACATAGGCTTTCCTTCGGTATGTGTCATGAAAAAGGTATCATAAGAAGGAAAATACTCATTAGGAATATTTTTACTTATGAAGTGGAAGTTGACAATGCCTATAAACAAGGCAGGGCAAATTAGGTCAAGGCCTAGTTACTCTTGAAAGTAAACAGCCATTGTGACTGGGGAGACTAGTTAGTAGGACTAGAGTCCTAATACCACCCCCAAGCCCCTCCAGCTTTTTGGAAAACGCATAGAAAAAAGTTTGAAAAATGAGCTCATAGAGAAGGGGGGTGGGGGAGCCCACTAGGTGACTAAAAGCTATGTCTGTAGTTGGACAAAGCTACTCTGCGAGAGAGAAATCCATCTTCCCTCAGTGGCAGAGTAAAGGCAACAATTAGGAATAAGGAGTTGTAATAAGCTATCTTTTTAAAATCAAGTGTTGAAGCTGTCCTTTGAGCATTTCCTCATCCCATTCCAGCCAAAGTGGGTGAGATACCTGAAATAGTTCTAAGCGTCTCTTGACTAACCCAGCTAATATTTGAAGTTGTCCATTTGTGAAGTAGGAAAATATCCGGTTTGAATAATGCCATCATTAATCCCTGTAGCCTTAGGGTCTGGATATGGACTCTTTGGCAAGCATGATGAGTTGTAGAGACCTTTTTAATGTGTCTCCCCCTTTTGCTACTAGTGTTTCTGTAGAGACCCTTGATCCATGAAGTACAGTTCTTACCTCCTGTCCCACTCCTTTCTCTCTCCTGGTTTCAGCTGATAATGCAAAGTAGGGGGTTTTTCTCCATTTTTCCCTTTCTAAAGCAAGGGTTCTATGGTGTCAAAAATAGAAATGCTCATGCTGCTTTAAATGTAATGTTGTCCTGCCATGTCAGTCCTGTGCTGCTTCTGATTGCAAGGAAGTCTAAACAGGCAGGGCAAGCGGAGGGTTGGGGGTGAAAATGATGCCTTGCTGTGCTTGGAGTTCCAGGGGCAGTAAGCTTGTGGGCTTCCAAACGCGGGTGCCTGGTGTCCTGCTCAGCCTAACTGGGCAGTGAGCTAGCTAAAGCAGATTTGAGCACCTTCTACAAACAGAGCTTAACTTGTGCTGCTCTGCGTGCTGAGGTACATCTCTTGGATTTAGATTAAAGCAGATGTATGTACAGCTAAGCCTCTGAGCTATAAAAATGGAACACTGTGTTAAGAGCACAAGGCTCTGCTAGCAACATTAGCTGCAGATTGGTTGATGTTTTCATTCATCCTTTTCCATAGACAAAACCAAGGTAATGCTGAATTTACTGCAACAACTCTGTTTAACAGACCACTTTGTCCTTCCTCTGCAATCAGCTATAATGTCCTTTCAGAATCAGTAGAAGCACAGCAAATACATTGAACTAAAAGAAGCCAGCGTTAAGTTGTCTTGTTTAATGTGATCAGGAAGCTGGTGGGAATAACCTTAAATCAAAAGTGCTGTGAACCTGAAATGTGTCCAAACCTTGTGCTGTATGTAGTGTCACCCTTAGTGGATTTCAAACCTTTTCATTTCCTGGCGATCAGTTCTAACTGTCTAGCGCAAAGCAAATAAGCTGTCTTAAGATGGTAGCAACTTGGATGTTTTCTTATATCCGCAAGTGTTTTTTAAAAAAGTAGTTATGGCTTCTAAGTTAGGTCAAGTTATCTAAAAACCATAAGCAGGGTCTTTTTTCCCTCATTTATGTTAATGCTGGGCAAAAGAGCAGAAGCTGATTTGGAAACCTGTAAGTGGAAGGGTGTTTTGCAGTAAGGTGGTGGTGGTTGTTTTGTTGTTTTTTGTTTCTTCCTTTTGTGGAGTCTTCAGTATTTTATTTTCTCCCCCAGTACTCCTAGGCTGCAGAACCAGCCTCCAAGGCACTATGGAATTACTTCTGCAATTAGCTTGGCTCCTCCTAAGGATATAGATTCCATTCATACTCAGAAGCTGCTTGAAGCGATGAAAGCATTGGAGGTATTTGAAGATGAGGAAGAACTGAATCACAGGTATAACAAGACTGTAAAATTTGTTAATGTCCTGGGGTTTTTTTAGGGCAAACTTAACGTGAGTTTTCTTTACAGGCTGGTCGTTCTTGGTAAGCTGAATCACTTGGTCAAAGAATGGATTTCAGAACTCGGTGAGAGCAAGGTGAGGTTTTTTGATACGTTCTTATCCAAACAGCTGAAGCCTTTTTGTTTCTTCTAAAGGCGATACTACTAGGATTTGTGCTAAAGTTCAACATTTAACTTCCTTCTTAAGTATCAAGGAGATCTGTAGTAAGTGCCATTGAAATAATGTATAAAAGCTACTTCAGATGAAGACCTTCAAGTCCTTGGGGCGCTGAATAAATTTGTGAAGTGGCTCTATCAGTTGACTTGTAGCAGTTAACAAAGCTGAAACAACATTTTGTGGGGGGAGATAGATGGTAAGTGGGCAGTAAACTTGCCCCAGACAGCCTACAGCACTCAGTCTAGTTTGAAATTATTACTCTAGACTTGCCTTTGGTGTGGCTCTTAGATGGTGTTAATTTCTGTGGGTCTGCTGCAGGGAAGACTGATAATAGGTCTTAATTTGTTTAAACTGATGAAAGGACTGCTACATTACTCACCTTTGTTGTTGTTGTTGTTTGTGAGTTGCAAGCACTCCCTTCAGAAGAACAGTATCAGTCTATTAGACTAAGAACTCAGTATGGGAGGGAGAAGACATTGTTTATGGAGGCTGTTGTAGTCTTTGTAAATAACTTATATGCTAGTTAAACTTGCACGTAAGTCAATGTGTATCTTACATTCTCCAGAAAACTCTTTTTCTTCTACCCACAGAATCTTCCCCCTTCAGCAGTAGCAAATGTTGGTGGCAAAATATTTACGTTTGGTTCTTACAGGCTTGGAGTACACACTAAAGGTAAACTTCTGTTGTCTGGTCATAGTGGTAATGTTTGAAAGTGTCTTCCAACAGTAACAGAAGAAATGGCCTCTCTTTGCAGGTGCTGACATAGATGTGGCTTGTGTTGCTCCTAGACATGTAGAAAGATCGGATTTCTTTCAGTCGTTCTTTGAAAAACTAAAACGTCAGGAGGAAATAAAAAAGCTAAGAGTAAGCAAGCTCTCTCCTTGATAGATTGTGCAATTCCTACAATAAGAATATTCATGTTAAAGACTCCTATTGGTAGCGATTGTCTTACAAACCAAAATTAAAAAGGGACCTGTTTCTGAGCGCCTTCTAAAATCCTGTCTACGCAGCATGAAAGTGTTGAAGTCAAGCTTTTGGTTCCCTTCCCCAATGACTGTACATCCCATAAGAATCTCTGTGGTTCACTTCTCCCCTACCCCTGGTTTGGGAATGAGCGGGCTATAGTATGAAAAAGCAAGGTTGTCCCTAGGAGCCTTGTTTTCATCTTAGGTGTAGTAAGGGGCTTGGCAAGAAGGTAACTGCATGCAGGTAGAGGAAGGGGCAGCCTGAGAGCTAAGGAAGTTGAATGTGATGTGGAAAGGTTTCTGTCAGTCCCTTTGCCGTGGTGTTCCTCTGGGTGTACTTTAGGACCTCTAATTCATTCTTCTCTGGTCCTGTTCTTCTCTGGCTACTCAGCCTGAGACTTTGTAGAAGAGAGGCACAGTCAGCTTTACCTAAAGTCAATAGGAGCTGTGCTGTGAATATACAAAACTGCCTTGTAAAATGACCCTCCGGTGCATATGTTGTGTACCTTGCGTATAGAACCGAACTCCTGAGAAGTGTTTCTCTCAGCCTGGTCTTCCTTGTGCAGACATTTTGAAAGACTTCATACGCATAGCTAACGAGCCTTTGTTTAGATGACCGAAGACAGAGTCAGTGGGCTGTGGCACAGTTCTAACGAGTGGTCTACAAAATTGAAAACTGTCCCATAAGGTAGCTGATAGCATCTCAGGCATGGTAGAAAATAAAAATACAGGAGGCTAGTGCGTGCTGTCAAACGCGGACAGAATTTTCTCGATTTCTCTGGATGTTAACCAGTAGTAAGAAAGCTACAGCAGTCTCTTGCTTTTCTTCCTCACCGCCAAGGTAAGTACCTTACAACCTCTGATCCTGATGGCTCGTTGTGCACTGTTTGTTCATTACAATACGTGATCAGCCTCTGAATCTCGTGGCTAAATAACTTGTTCAAGCTAGTATTAGACTGTCTTAGTGCTATACTGCTTGCAGCTTATGAACAGTTCTTCTGGTTTGGAAGCAACTGAGTCTTTATACTGAGTAGTTAGCAGTGTAAATTCTGCATTTGATCGTAGCTTAGGAGAAACATTAAAGTAGCAAACCATGTTTTCTTACACAGTTCTCCTCTCCTTTCCAGGCAGTTGAAGATGCATATGTACCAGTTGTCAAGTTTGAGTTTGATGGCATTGAGGTAAGCATTTCTTTTTTTCTTTTTTTTTTTTTTTTTTTTTCTTTAAGTGAGTAAATTTTTTCTTGCTTTGGAATAGGATAACTTTTCCAGGGAGCTGTGACTGTGCTATTTTGGACCACACCCTATCCCAGGAGAAGACATTGCCGTAGAACGGGAGCTTATAGGAAAATAAGCCCCTAGGGAGCCTAGCAGGCATGGGAGCATCAGGGACATCTTTTTCTAGACCTGTGCCGTAGACCAGGGTAGCCTGCTTGAATAGCATTTATCCCTAGGATCGTGCAGAGTGGGAGCAGAGGCGGTGTCCTTGCTAAGTCTTCTTAGCTCTGCCAAGCTAGGTGTCTACAGAGGGATGTGTACAGGGTAGTTCACTGTACGAATCATGTGAGCAGACTAAATGTTTTGCTGCAAATCCAGAATGAAGTGGTCATGGGACAAACAATCTGGAAAATGGAAAGTGAAAGTACTCATTTGACTCCCGCCTAGGTTTGTCAGCTGCAGGAATCCAGCTATCTTGAATACATCTTATACAATGAATCAAGACCTGCATGCTGTAGTACCGAAGCAAGTTACTGCTTGGTGTCACTATCACAAAGACATTTATTCAATGACCTTTTTGTGGCCTGTATCTGGTACAGACTTTCACAGGATAATTTTCTTGCCTCAGAGTGTACTAAAAACCAGATACTTGAGGATCAAAAGGGCTTACTGCATAAAGAAAATGCTTTCTCCTTTGCTGAAGTATAGTTGAGGTGATTGAACTTAAGTCTTAATTCTGTGAATAATTTTAAGTTCCCTTTTAATTGAAACTCTAAGTCTAGAGTAATCTTTTTCAACTTAAAATGCCCTCTTCCTTTCCCTAGCTTAAAAAGAAAGGGGAGATGCTGTGAAGGTTTTGTAAATAAAATTGGGAACTTCTAGAAATCGTATGGAGTCTTCTGGCAAATGTATGTCTTAGGAGATGTATCTATAGTCACGTAATTCTAAACAGAAATGTTAGCCACTCTTTTTCGACTTGACTAACTGTCCCCCACCAGTGTGCTGTTTGCAAACTGCGTGGCATTCTAACGGTTGGCACTTTTTTTCCTCTTGAGATTGATCTCGTGTTTGCAAGACTGTCTGTGCCAACTGTTGCTGATAATCTTGATCTCAGAGACAACTCGTGTCTCAGAAGCCTGGATATAAGATGTGTACGGAGCTTAAATGGTAAGCATATTTGCACATCTTTAACAAGAAAATGTTACTAAAATTGGTATGGAATGCACGTTACACACCCCAAGTTTCTGTACAGGATGCAGAAACTGATCCCGTGGATACTTGAGACCTGAGGAGGTGGAGAGTGGGCTTAAATTTAGCTGTTTCAAGTTGTGTGTTTAGGTAGACCTGTGTTTCATGTTTCTTTGATTGGGGGGTGTGTGAGTTGTTCCAGTTTGCCACAGAAACTGCTTCAGATGAATAGGTAGAGCACTTGATGGAGAAGAATGTGTGGTAGTTCATTTTTAAAAAAAAAAAAAAAAAAAAAAAGGATCTTTAAAATACCCGAAGCCTAACTTGCTCACTGTTTCACACTGACTGGTTTAATTGTTCCTGGCTGTCGAAAGAAACCTAGCTTTTGGAATCCTGTAGAAGGGGCTTATTGAAAATTGTTGGCTGTAGTCTAAAGTAAGAAAAAGCTGTTGAGGGCACCGGTTACCTGAGGTGATACTGAATGTTACGTGTAACCTCTAATTTTTAAGGGAATACAAAGCAAGTAATGGAAACTTGTTTTCATAGACTTGCAGGATAAACTGTAAGCTATTGATCCAGTATAGCACAGAACTGACTTGTAGCTGTTACTGGGAAGTTCTGTACTTCAACTTTTTTTCTTACAGGCTGCAGAGTTACTGATGAAATACTGCACCTAGTGCCAAATAAAGAGAACTTCCGGCTCACGCTCCATGCAATTAAACTGTGGGCAAAACGTGAGTAATGTGATTGTTGGTGATCTTTAAACTTTTCAGAGGCACCTCATGCTGAAAAAACAATAGCATTAGAAGTCCTTCAGCTTTGGATAGCTGTTTAAATAACAGGTTTTAGTTCGAACCCTGTTTTTTAGTTTAGATTCACGGACAGTCCGTGGGGTAGATTCTGTGGGTTTTTTTAATGGGGGTAGAGTGGGGAGATGAGGGGAGTGCCTACAAGACAAGGTGCTGCATTGCTTATGGGGAACCTGTCTAGAAAGGATGAAAATGCCCAGTGAAGTCTAAAAGCTTGATAGATAAGGAATAAGAAAATACCGTTTGCGCGTGTGACTAGAGCAAGTGCTAGAAGAATGGCAGAACCTTCTTCTTAAGGGAAGTTGGAGTGAAGCAGTAGCTGTAGCAGTGCAGGCAAACTTCAGAGTAGCAGTATTTTGGGAGGTGGTGTGGTAACGATTCTTCTTCTCATCGCTGTAAGGACCAACAGTTTTGGCCTCGTTGCACTGCAAAAATAACTGACTTGGAGGCTGAAGTGTACTAGGTATTCTATAGATTGTGAAGGCGGTGCTGTAAATTGGAAGGACTATACTTGGGCATGGCAAGACTACAGGCTAACGACAACGTATGCGTTGTAGGACGTGGCATTTACTCCACCGTGCTGGGATTTCTTGGTGGGGTTTCCTGTGCTGTGCTAGTAGCGAGAACGTGTCAACTCTATCCAAACGCTTTGGCTTCTACTCTGGTGAACAAGTTCTTCTTGGTTTTTTCAGAATGGTAAGAGCTATTTATGACTCTTTTGATTTGCGTAAAGCAGTAACGCTTTCCGAGGTAGTTCTTTAGATAAGATTTAGACCAACAACATTCAGTCCTACCCTGAATTACATGGCAGAGTTTTAAATGGACAGTCAGTTCCTGGCTTTTCTTGTATAGGGAGTGGCCAAAACCTGTATTGCTGAAACAACAGGAAGAGAGCAATCTTAATTTACCAGTATGGGACCCTAGGGTATGTAGACATGGAATGTGGAAGCCTTTAAACTTTCTTCTAAGCTAAGCTGCTGGTGCTGAGCACGATTGTTTTAACATCATAGGTGAACCCATCAGACCGATATCACGTAATGCCTATCATCACCCCAGCCTATCCGCAGCAGAACTCTACATACAACGTATCTACATCAACGCGAGCGGTAATGGTAGAGGAGTTCAGACACGGTAAAGTTCTTTCCATGCTTATTAACTGCTTAAAAGGTATAATTCTTGCTATATGAAACCACATTACCTGACTTGGTTATATTCTGTGCGGTGTTGTGCCCTTTTAGGCAGAAGAGTTCTCTGGGAAGTATACCTGTTGCAGGCAACAAGGGACCGGTTTTACAATGAACTGTTGTAGTAGACGTGTGTTGTGTCAAGGGAATTCCTGCTTTTTGATCTGTCAATTGCTGTTCAAAACCTTTATCTTGTAAAGTTTGTATCACGCTCTGCTAGTCTTAAAAACAAAATGGTAGTAAGGTTTTTAACCTTAATTGTAGGTCTTGCAGTTACAAATGAGATTCTCCAAGGAAAATCAGACTGGTCAAAGCTCTTTGAACCACTGAACTTCTTTCAGAAATACAAGTATGTATGAAATCTGTTACCTGAACTTGAAATGATTTCCGTACTGGTTAGCATAGTGAGTTTTTTTAGCTTGCAGTCTAAATACAAGATGGCATTGATATGTTTGTTTTTCAGAAACTGGAGGTAGTCATGTGAATTTTGGTAAGGATAAGTATAGGGAAGATAGAAAAACTGTTTGTGTTTTGCCACTGACACTGTTTTTATTAAAAAAAATCAGCTCTGATACTTAGAATGCAGCAGAACGCAATTCCGAAGGATGTCATCAGGTTTTCTTCAGTTAATACTGTGCTGCCTGCAGGATATAATGTGTCTTGTCTGGAAGTAATTTTCTATACATTTAAGGCAGTTTGGGTTTCATTTGAAGGAATATCAAGTCCTGAGCTAGGATGTTAATTTTTCTTTTCTTCTAGACATTATATTGTGCTGACTGCTAGTGCCTCTACTAAAGAGCATCACTTAGAGTGGTAAGTCTTGCTTTGAGTGTGGGTTCAATACATCATTGACGTTCAATTCAGTGTTGCGCTTCATTTGGTTCATACAGTTCACAAAACCAAAGTATTCAACAGTGCAGCTAGGCATGGAATACAGTACGGCGTTAAGTAGACAGTTCCTCAGCAAAACTAAAAGCTTTCTTGTGAAGGGAAGTTAACATAAGTTATCTTGCTGTTTAAGAAGTTAACCTAAAGACCTAAGTCATGGTGAGAAGGAGCAAAGAGGGTTAGTGTGCGTATGCTCTGTGTCATCTGGAGAAGCAGATGCCAGGAGTCTAAGGAGACTACTTACCCAAGGCTACTTGAGTTAGGAAGATGTTCCTTGTTGCAGAGACTGAAGTAAACGGGGATTCCTTGATGTCATCAGATGTGTAGTGGACACTGGAGAGCTTGATCTTTTACTGACTTATAGAGCAGTGGTCTCCAAACTTTCGTGCACTCCTGTGAGCAAGAAAAAAAAAAAAAAAAATTTTTGCACACATAGTTGCAGTCTGTATCTACTTCTTTACAAGTTCGGTACACATTACTGAAGTTCTAATCTTTTCTTCCCGGACCCGGTGGATTGTCTTGTGCACCCCCTGGGGTACATCCCCCCTGACACTTTGAAGACGAGTGTTGTAGAGCCTTAGAAGACGTGTTCTCATAGCTTTTTTGCTGGATGAAATATTTAATTTAGGACTAGATTGCAGTCAGTGCTAAGTTGCTCTGGTTATGTAGTCAGCCTGTTCCAGAGCCTACTTTTCTCCAGTGAAGTGAAACAAGGCTGTTTAATCGGGGTGAAACCTGGCCATCTGCACAGAGTACCTGAACGCTGATAAATAGTGTTTACTAAGTTTTAATCTAGTAGTGTGCTCAGGCATCTTGTGTTTAGTGCTGGAAATGATCATCTCGGCACGCTTGGTAGTGGATAGGTAATTTGCAGGAGTGCTGATGTACTTTGTGAAATGTAATGTGAGAACCACTTCAATTGTAGTTAGAGAAAACAACTGCTTCTGATGTGATGTTTGTCACTGTCTCAAGGGAGACATGCCAATAATAACTTGTTGAACCTGTGTGAATGGGCTGACTAACTGTGAGTCTTGAAATAAGGGGAAACGGTGAGGAATTAAGGTATGGTAATGTGTGTGGTGTTCTTATTCTGAAGAAATGAGTGCTTTGCCTGCCTTGCTCAAGTAAGCAAGCAAAATAGCTGTGTGTAACAGACCCCTGCTCTGAGGGCACCTTGATTATACTTCAAAGTTTGGCTTGCGCTTTAAGGCAAATGATTTAATTCTTGTGCTACCTCTGAAAGACACCTTGTTTCCTGTTTAAAAATAGCTCTAGCAGGTAATAGCTTTTACCTGAACTTTTTAATTTGTTCACTTAAAAATCGTGTCAGCTACAGCTTGATGTCAGTCGCAGTTAGGTATACAGCAAGGAGTTATGGGCAGAGGGCTGAGAGCCAAATAGTTTTTAATGTGAAATGTTTTAAGTGAAGAAAGCTTATTGTATCTCACAATAAAGATGAGGAAAGTTCTGGCTGCAGTAGAAGCTGATGTTTTTGCAGTGACAGAAATGGCAGCAAACGGGGCTTAGTTTTGCATCTGGGAAAATGAAAAGCAGACGATAAACTTGCTTCCATTTTGCTACAAGAACAAGTTTAGTTCACCAACCCTCGAATGGATTTGGGAATAGATGGCACATCTCTGTTGTTCATCAGCATAAGATACTTGTGAAGAACGTACGGAGTTCTGACTGCTTTCAAAGGTAGCAGTGTTTTAGGTAGAAGGGTAAAATGCCAGTACTTCATTTAAAAGAATAGCCTTTGTGGTCATGATACATTTCTTGGGTAAGTTTCTGATGAGACTGTGTTGACTAGATCATTTGTTTATTAAAGGAACTCTATTTTTCAGTTTGGCTGGAAAAGGGTAAACTGTTTTCACAGATCAATCTGCAGGAAGAATAGCATCTTTACTCAGGTGTAATGGAAGAGTTGTGCTTGAGCCTTTTCTAAACTGTTGTTCTCCTTGATCTTTGGGGTAAAAAGGAGTTTTGCTGCACTTCAAAATGCAGCCAGAGGTGCTGGGAATCTGCTTCTTGTTGATATTTTCATCATAGGTTATATGTTGAAGTGTTGTGTCTGAGCTGTTAAGAGTAGAAGTTAAACTTACTTACTGCCTCTGTCTTTGGAAACTTTAAAGCTCCAATGCCACTGGAAACATCTCCAGCTCCAGTGTGTGTGATATAAATATCTAGTATCTGCTCAGCTGAATGAATCTTACTACTTACTGACTGGTTAACATTTTTGTATTAGCATTGTAGTATAAAAAGGCATATAACTACTGTGCTGGATACAGGTAAAAATGAGTAAATGTCTCTTGCTCTTATCAGGATTGGCCTTGTGGAATCTAAAATTCGTGTGCTGGTTGGAAACTTGGAGAGGAATGAATTTATATCTATTGCACATGTAAAGCCACAGTCTTTCCCTGGCAGCCGAGAACTTTGTAAACAGTGAGTTTCATTACTTTTCTGAAACAGAGTTTGGCCAATGTATTGTACCTTGTTTATACTCCTTCACCTCAGCTTAGCTGTGAGAGATGTTCAGTTACATACCTACTGTTTTGTAGGTACGAGGTGTGACGGGCAGGGTTCTGAGCATGTAGGATCTTTTTAAAGAAGGGAGAACTTGAGGGAGGAGTTCTCGGAGAACTTGAGTATGGGCTGACTCCAATCTTTAGCTGCTGCGTACAACTAAACTGTTTTGCTTAATCCCTTCTTGAGAGTAGATACTAGCATCCAGATAACTGGCATCTGTGCATAAATGACAGATTTGTGAATCTGTCTTTTTAGGAGTGGATATGTGTCAATGTGGTTTCTTGGAATCGCGTTTAGGAAAGTGGAAAATGCAGAAAGTGTTAACGTTGATTTAACGTACGTTATACAGTCATTCAACGATACAGGTAAGCCTCTATTTTGCTCTAGTCTCGTAGGGTTTCATTTTTTTATTCTAGTGCCAGTTGCTTCGCAAAGTGTATTGTGCTTCCTTCTGGTATTAGCTATTAGCTATTTCTGTAGAGCGTGACACGTAGAAGATTAGCCTTAAAAACATACTGGTTTTGACACTTTGGCAATGCAAGTCCACCTTGAAACAAAAGTGTGTACTACAGTCCTATATCCCATATGTGAAATAACAGTTCTGCAGATCATAGTAAACGATCAGAAAGGAACTGCGCTTCCTGAAGTGGCCAGTCAGATGTGAAGCCAGGAGAGAGATGCCCATTTACTGGGTGTAGCTACACTTGTCAAAAGCAGTTGTCAGTTGCTGAACTTTGAAAGTGGGGATTAACTGTATCAGGCTCTAAAATAAGTTGTGAATGCCTGTTGACAGTATTGTTTCCAAATTAACAGTTTGTGTATGATACCATCCCAGAACTTTGAAAGGCAGTGAGCGGTCACATTGTAGTGACATGCAGTCTTGCACGTCAAGCTCCATGTTCCTGTTAGTTTATTCCTTTTGATAGATGCAGAAATAAAGTAATATCGCATGCGTTGTTAGATAATGCTAGAATAAAGGGGTTTGGGGGTGAGCAGTCGCTTGAAAGTATAGGTCTTTTCCACAGTCTGTTTACTTCTTCCCAGGCTGACTGCTCTTGTGCCTTTCAGAAGTGCGTGTGTGTTGTGAGGCTCATGCCTAGCTATCATAATGACGAACTAAGGAAATCAGGTTACTCTTCTGAAGTGACAGGTGTGTTTGGACAAAAAGTTCTAAACAGTGGACTCCTTTAAACTCTTCATCAGTGCAAACAAACATTTCTCCATGGTACCAGCGTGAGCTGTGTGTTGTGTTGCTCAGACAACACGAGTAAATGCAGTAAAAGCGGCCCTTCTTTTTAGCTCATGCTTTGGGATACGAGAAAAGCATAGAAAAAAGGCATCAAAACTCTTGTCTGAGTTTCAAGCCAGGTGAGGTGACTTCCTCAGCCTTGCACTGTTACCCGAACCGATGCTTGTCTTGTACGTTACATCCAGTGGCACTGTGTTTGAATGTTGTGGCAAATATAAATCATGTCAAGGAGGTTTGTGTACTGCTGAGAGGCTAGAACTAATGTTAAATCCTGTATTTCTGTGCACAAACTTGATTAGCATAGCTGTGTGCTCTGAGTTGAGTGAAGCATAGCCTATAGTATGTTTCAGATACAGGGTTTGAAGCCAGAGCGATTGACCAGCAAAGATATTTCTTGAGAGGTGTGATATCCGTTGGCAAATGTGGGAGTGACCAGTAGTTATGTGCAAGAAAGCTTTTATCATGTGCCTTGACTTTGAGAGAATATTTTTAGAGGGCACAGTCTGGAAGGCTTTTGATAAATGAACTTTATCTCACTTTTCCATAAAAACATGATTGAATTTACTGTGAAGCAACTGTTCCTACTGGTGTGAATGTTCATATTTGTGCTTTTATTTCACTTCTAGGTCTCCTGTAGAAAGACTTGTTGTAAGCCTTTTTGTTCTGGTTGCATGTCCTTACTTTGATTCCCCCTCTGTATGCTAGTAAGCTGACTTTCCAGCTATGCTCACGACAGGCTTGTTAAAGTTGTCTAAATGTGACTTAATTCTGTAAAAACTGCTGTGCTAGTATAGCATTTTTTAGTTGCAGGAAAGGTTGTTTGCAGGCAGTTAAGAAGAACTGGTTTAAATTGTAGTGGTTCTGATAAGTTGCATGTCCCTCAAATCCAGTCTGTCTTGGATAGATAGAGTTTTAGCACCTAAATTACTGAAAAGTGATATGATGTTACAGAACTGTTAGGCAAAAACGCACAATCGCCACTGTAAATATCAAATAAAAAAAATTAGTCTGAATCTTGAGTAAGGTGTCTGTTCTCTCATCAGCTGAGCACAATTGGGTTGATTCAGAAAGTCATCTAGATCTATCTTCAACCAGAAAACTAAGGGTTAAGGAGTATGATCTCCTTCAGGTTAAAATCAGCTCAGAGGTGAGGTGCATGAGTAGCAAACCACAGCTGTAACTGAGCACATAAATGCATATTTGAACTTAAAATAGCTGTTATGTATCTGGTCTGTACTGGATGTGAAACTGCCATCTTGGGTCACATTCATCTTGAGACAACTTCTTGCTCTTTGTTTGGGCTGGGCAGACTTCAAGGCTTGCTGTTTCTAAAGAAACCATATGTAACTTTGACAAATACCCAATGCAAACATTCCCGCTAAGCTACAACACTAAATTTCCTGTTAGTTTACAGCCAGGCTAACAGCCTCAATGTGCTAAAGGAAGGTATGAAGATTGAGGCAGCTCATGTGAAGAGAAAGCACCTCCACTATTTTTTGCCTGCAGAAACCTTACAGAAAAGAAAGAAGGTATAATAAAAATAGGGCTCTTCTGGCAAATTTTTTTTTTTTTTTTTTTTTTTTTTGCTTTAATAATTACTTGAAAACTTCATTATTTTGTTGTTGTTGTTTCAGCAAAGCATGCCAGGTAGTAGTCAAAATGCTGGTGGGCTTCAGCGCAAAAGGACTTCTTCAGATGGAAGCTGTTTGGACAGTTCCAGAGACACGGACTCCAGAACACCAGATAATTCCTCTTCGTTACATAAGATTTCTAAAGTGGACGCCTCTGCAGCCGAGAGAGCAAGGTTAGCACCATAAGCTTAAAGCTGTGAAGAAGCTGCTTTTTAACTGACTCGCATTGTGAATGAGGTTTAGGATTTCTTGTTTGAATCTGTGTTGTTCACAAGCATGTGGAGGGCTCTAATGGCTTCAGGAACAAAGCTGTCATCTCCTTTGGGCACATGGCGGGAGGCAGGTGAAAGAAATCCTTGAAAAAATTAATCTAATGTACATGAAGACACGTAGGAAGAAAGGAGAACTTGATACCGGAGGAATTATTTGGTCTTGAATGTAGATCCCCTTGGGTTAGTGTGTAACTTGAAGCCGGAGTGTTTTCTATGTAGGTAATTTTGTTCTTTCTAACAGCAAGTATGGTTAATGCCAAGCAGTATTATGTTCTAATGAAGTGCTGATCTTGATCACAGCAACACTAGAGCTGCTGCTGACTTGGTGCAGCAGTATGAGAGCTCGGGCAGTAAAAGTGTGTGTCACTTCCTGGGAGGTCTGCTTGTTCATAAGCTGCTTCAGCCCAGGAGGAATATGTAATCTTGAGAGTAATAGCCCAAGAGTCCCAAATGTGTAATGCCTGCTGTGTTCAGACCGTTTGGTACTGTAGGAGTAGCATTAAAAAAAAATAAAATGGGATGCCCGAATGGGTAGAGCAGATACATTCATGAAAAGCAGTAGAGAGTGCTGGATATACTAAGCTGGAAGACAGTACAAGTACATAGAGACTGACTAAAGAAAACGCTTAAGTTTAAATTTGCGGTCTGAAGTTCAGCAAAATGAAGATCTCGTGCTAGATTGCCTGTGAGTTTGTTGTTTAGTAGAGCTGTGACAATGAGCTAAGAAGATAGACATTTGTCTTGCATGGGCTTTCTGGAAAGGAAGTGTATAGTATTTTACAAACTAGCATTTTCTAACTCTAGCATCTGACTCTTACAGAAATGCTGTGTACCAGAAATCTAACGGTGCTAACAAGAGAGAGAAGCTACCTCGTGTAGCTGTGCCACCAGTGTCTAAGGGAGTCTCCGTTCCTGTTACTGATTCAAGTAGGTATTGAAGTAGTGGGTGGAATGCAGTCTTTAATTTCATGGCTGAACTCTAAAAGCGCGGTGTCTCTTACAGAAATGGAGGCTACAGTTGCAATAAGAACATTGGGACCTCCAGCTGGTAGCACCATTCCAGGACATAACACAGTTTCTCAACCAGGAGCACGTTTTGTCCAAGGACAGCATGAATTAAGTGGGACTCGAATTACAGATCTTAAGAACACTGCACCTAAACGACCTTATTCACTGACCACTGAAGGACCTCATTCACCTCCATCAGAAGAACGCCCCAAAACACTAGCAGACGGAGAAAAGGTAAGGAAGGGGGGCTAGGCCAGGGAGGGTCTGAAGTAGAATTAATTCTTGGTGTACAATGAATGACATAACTGAGAAGAAATGCATATATACATCCCCAATGGATTCAGGAATCTAAATCTAAGCATGAGGCTAGTTGTACTAGGATGTAGGTGTGAGAAATTGTCTTGAACATACTGTATAGCTATTAAACAATTTTTTTTCCCAAGGTCTGGCACTAGTGACTGTTTCTGGTCTGGTGGCAGGCTCTCTAAATACTACTGTACTTGTATATTACTGCACTGACCAATTGCTCAATGAACTGGCTTCTTTGGAAGCAGTTCTTAGTTCAGAAAAAACCCCAAATCTCAAAAGGAAGGGGATATGAATCAGCTTGCAGAACTGTTACCTGCTTTTGAATACTTCGGGTACAGATTTCAAGGTTTGGGTAGCAAGACTTCTTGCGAGGCTTGAGATTCCTGTGTGGTAACGGTAGTCTTGTCTAAATGTTGTTTTAAGAATGGCCACTAATACATTTAATGTGTTGACTGGAAGCTGTACTCAAATATGAAGATAACTTCAGTATAGCAATTGTTTTGAGTCTGTGTATTCTGTTCTTCTAGTTAACTGGCCAGGATTCAGCATTCAAAGGCGGTGGCAATCCAGAAGATGTCGGCAGCAGATCTGCAGACAATGTAATTATGAAGGGCTTTTACTCAGTGGACTAACTGAAAAGCTGAATGGACTCTTCTAGTGCCTAGACTACCTCACATCAATACTCTACGTGTTTACTGATGTAAACAAAAATACGCTTTTTAGTTTAACTTATTTCAGTCTTCATTTCCCAAATATATTCTTGTAAGAGTTATCCTTATTAGTCTTTTTAAAAGTCTTGACTGTCACTAGCTGAAGCAGCTTTGAAAAAGCCACAAAAACCAAGCTGCCCTGTGACTTGGATTCAGAATGTATGTAAACAGGTTAACTAGTTACTGCAACCACGTTGTGGTTTCAAGTGCGCATGAACGTGCTTGTATTCATTTGTGCTTTCCTGGTGCATGTGCATATATTGTTCTTCTCTCAAACTATTTTCCCGTTTGGCACATTCACTCCTGTGCATGTATCACAATGGTGCTCAGCTTCCTCAGCTACCAGCTTTCCCCTGCCTAACACGGCCACGCACTACGCAAGTGTTGCCTCCCATGGAGGTCCATAAATAATTTAAATATTGAAGAAAATGCAGCAGAGGATGCTGCCAAGGTGTGGAGATGATAGACGTGTCCCATGCCATTGTATCTGATTTTTGTCTTGAGACTGCTCCAGCATGAGACTTGAGGGTTTTTTTTGTCGTCGCTGGGTAGTAAAGCTAAACTCAGAACACACAGCTGAAGATGTACTTAAACATTGCAATAGCCAAGGCTGTTGTGACACTGCTACCCACCTGCAAGGTAGAGTCTTGAAAGGAATTGGCATGCAGAGAGTGTTTTCAGATAAACCCTGAAAGCTGTTCTATCTGGTTACATGAAAACTTGTAGTAGTCTGAAGGTCCGGTTCTGTAAACCGGTAACACCGCTTACCCAGTTAAGTGCATGAGGGTTTTTTGAGGGGTGGGGAGAAATTCTGATCCTATGAAACAAATGTTGTGCTATCTCTCTATTGTAATTTCTTTATAACTTGGTGTTTTTGTAAATGAAGTTGTATGTTTTTCCAGAGTACTTTCGTATGTACTGTAAAATACTGTCTTCCAAAAAGAATTTTTTTTTTTTTTTTTTTTTTTTTTTTTTTAAAATGCACGTGGGATCTGCTTAAAAACCCCAAACAAGTAAACCAAATGTAAGGCGGGCAGGGCAGTGCCACAAAAAATATGTTCTACAAAATGATAATGCCATGGTAGAGTAAATTTGAGGAGACTAGGAGCACTGCTTTCCTGCTTGTAGTATTTCCAGGTTTTGAATTAACACCCTCTGAATAGTGCAGCTTGCAAACTGGGTTGACAGCTGAAGTCCCGGTTTGCTGTGCGGACAACGGATACCCCTGACTTCTTTTAAGATTAGTTGCTTGGCTTAAAGAGCAATTCTGAGCTCTGATCATCTTAAGCATCCACCTCAAACCCTAGTGACAAGACCAAAGAGGCATGTAGCTATCTTGCACGGTCTTCATTCTCTAGCATTGCCCCTACTGCTAGTATTCCAGACTTGTGGAGAAAGCATGACCATGACCATATACTTACCTTTTTTCCTTATTACCTCTGGTTTCCAGCTTGCTTCAAGTGCAATTCATCTCTTAGAAAATGTGCCTTAGTGGGTTTGAGAGGTCTTATTCTTCCTTCTCCCCTCCGAAAAACCCCCAAACTTAAGAGTGCAAGGCTTAGGTTTACTCACAGGTTACAATTAAGAAAGAGAACCCATGTTACTTAAGTGGCTTTTAGCAGAGCTACACCTTGAGTTTATAAAATGGTTACCTTGGTTTTGTGACCTGTGTTAAAACGATGGTCTTTAAATACTGTCAAGTCTGTGTACTAGTTACAGGAGGTATACAGCTTCAGCACCTGTGTAAATAAAACTCCATCATGAATTTGAAGGAATTAAAGCTGAAGTAGGTGATAAGATAAACAGCAAAGCAACTATGAAAAGTGTTTTGTAATGGTCTACAAGCCTGTAATATTACCATGCTTTTAAACAAATTCTTCCACTTGAGTATTCCAAGACTGTTAAAGGCTGTTGTGCCCTTAACCTCTAGTCAGCACATGCATTTCTGCAACTGGTCTCAAACTAACCTAGCTAATTGATATCAAAGTATATGCCCTTACACGGATTTTTTTTTTTTTTTTTTTTTTTCCCCCCCTCTTGCTTTGCAGAATTATCTTCTAATTGTGCTTTTTGTTGTTGTTCCCCCCCCCACCCCCCCTTCACTCTTAGGGTGTTAAGAAGAAGTGTAGGAAGAAGTCAGGTTACTAGTTTCCTGGACTTGACCCAGCATAGGTCAGATTACACGCTTTCTTTTAATCTACCCTGACTCAAGGCTTGGCCCAGTGCAGAGTGATGTTGCTGTTCTGGAGTTTCCCTGGCTATTGCAGAGGTTGGATGCTGCCCCAGGACTATGCAGATTAGATTACAGCTGTTTTAAATAAAGTTGAAACTGCACCAATTCAACTGAAATGTTTTCCTTTGTTTATGGAGCAAGTCTTCTGTCAAAGTGATTGAAAGGCAAGTTCCTCATGCATAAAGACTCCTCTCCCTACAATACACAGAAGGAAACAACCCAAGCTAGAGACAATATTGCCAAGCATGGTTCCTGTCCTTTTGGGTGAATCCTTCCGGCAGGCTTTTATATGCTCTGGGAAACGTATGCGGTTATAACTTTGCAGCTGCTGTTGGCTCTAGCAGTCCTGTCTGAATCTGGTCCAGCGTAGGTCACCAAGAGTCAGTGCTAGAAGAAGCACTTCTTAGCTGTTACCAGTTGCATCATCACATCACTTCCTGGCATAGTGTCTTATCACTGATCATCTGGGGACAGAGATTTTTATTCATTTGCCAGATGGAGCTGGTAGTAGGGCACGTTCTTTCTGGAATACCTGAAGGAGAGAAAAGCTGTATGTGGCCTTCTTTCTCATTTTTATTTTTACTGAAAAGTAAAGCAATCAGTGCTAGCTTTGCAAGATCCTCAGGGTCATCCACAAGCCCCAAGTAAGTAAATGCCGAAACTAAACCAAAAGCCAGTAACAAACGCATTGTTTTCTCTTGCTTCTACCACAATACCTCCCCCTAAGACCTTAAACCCAGTACTGAATGTATTTAATTGTGATCATGCTGGACACAAGATGACCAGAGTCAGAAACTGTCTTGGACTTGAAGGTGAGGGAGGCTCTTTGATACCAGACTTCCTGCAAACTTTGCTGTTTTCTGTCTGCTTTCTTAGCTGGGTGCTGTGTGTGTGGCTTGGAGGTCCAGCTGGAGGGGGTGAGGGATGCATGATCAATCTCCTTAAAGAGGAGCAGCTCTGCATTGAAATTGTGTATGGTTGTAACTTTGGTCTTGCTCAAAGTTACGAGCATACATTCCATTGCAGGAATTAACGTCTCCTGTGGTTTTACTTGTTAGGTCTAAGCAAAGAAGTGGTTCATGTGAAGTCGCCTCCGCTTCTGCTGTTGCAATGGACGTCCCTGTAGAAACTAGAGAGAGCAAGTAATAGAGGGGTTGGGGGGACCAGCCGCAGCCCCCTGCTTCCTGGCCAGCTTTGCTGTTGCTCTGCCTTTCCTCGAGTCCTGCGGGGCCAGGTTGGACTAAGCAGAGTCCAGTGGGGTGTTTTCCGAGAAGGAGGCTGTTGAGCACTGCCTGCTGCCTCCTAGCATGCTGGTCAGCATGGACTCCCTCCCCTTCCCTGTGCCTGAGGGTTTCTTCAGCCACCATCTACCGCTGGGGTGCCCAGTTCCAAGCGTGGCCCGAGGGCTCGGGGCTCCAGGCTGCTGGACCTTGTGTAGTTTTCTGGGGGGCTCTTGGCAAAACGGTAGCCTGGGGGCTGATGCTTACCTTGTTGCAGAAGATGCAGCCGGTTGAGCTCTCGGCTGTCTGACCTTCAGGAAAGGGCTAGAAATCAAGAAAATCAGACTGGGACTGCTCATCCTTGGGCAGTTCCTCTTTGCTGGGAAGACCCTGTCTGAATCACCCTGCTCTCTTCACCCAACCTTGTTTTTTACTCACACCTCATCTCTCCTCGTTTCGCCTGACCTCAGACTCTTGCCCGTCTTCCTTTCTCACCCCAATCTGTCTTTGCTTCCTCTGCATTTGAACCGGGTGGTACTTTATTCTGTGCTGATGGAGTGAAAATCCCAGGAATCCTGAAACGAGAGCTAACCTACCCTGTTTCGGTTTTAGTGTGTGGCAGCCTGGCAATCAGCCGCCTGCTGCGGGCACCATCCAGCTCACTCTCTGCAGTACGTGCAAAGGAGAGAAAGCTGAAAGCTGAGTCATGTCTCTTCCATCATCTTCATCAAGTCTTTGAGACTCGTACATCTAATTAAAGAAGTTTCAGGAGTGGAGTGAAAGGGAAAGATTTCAATGACCACTTTGAAGATGATAGCAGCCTTCCCCAGTTGATCCTCGTCCAGGGTCTCCTAAGGAGGTCTCGACCACTAAGAAAAGCAGTCCCTTGAGGTCCGACACTGTAGGGACAACCGTGCTCCTCACCTCCCCAGCCTTGCCGTTTCTCTCATTGGCCGCCTGGGTCTTACCTCACTTTTCCTGACATCAGACTTCTCCACTGAAGTCTGCAACTGGAGGTGACAGCTCCTTTGCGCCAACTTCCCCCTGCTTTCCTGAGAGAACTGGCTGCACACAGTTTTGATAATTATACCCACCACCCCCCCCCCCAAAACCAAAAAAAACCCAAAGTAAAACAGGATACATGATAAAACACACTTCTCAACTGCATGGTAAGTCCAAGCTGCCTCCAATAAGGTTCATCTTCCACAGGGGATAACCCTACAAGAGTTATTTTAGATCGACAGACAGGACATGATAAATGTAAACATAATTAAAGAGACAATTAGGCAGGCTACTGAAAGACAGGAAAGTTTTTTCCCTCTCCAAAGCTCAGAGCAGCAACTGCATGGGTGAGAGGCATATGAATGGTCACAGAGTAAGAGGAAGGGAAACATCAAGAACAATGGAAAGGGCATATGTCCAGTTAGTCTCCTGGAAAGGTGACTTCAGACATGGTCAATTTAGTCAGGACAGGTGAAAATAGAAGGCCAACGGCATCCTGGCCTGTATCAGAAATAGGGTGGCCAGCAGGAGCAGGGAGGTGATTGTCCCCCTGTATTCGGCACTGGTGAGGCTGCACCTCGAGTCCTGTGTTCAGTTTTGGGCCCCTCACTACAGGAAAGACATTGAGGTGCTGGAGCATGTCCAGAGAAGGGCAACCAAGTTGGTGAGGGGCCTGGAGCATAAGTCTTATGAGGAGCAGCTGAGGGAGCTGGGGCTGTTTAGTCTGGAGAAAAGGAGGCTGAGGGGAGACCTTATCACTCTCTACAACTACCTGAAGGGGGGTTGCAGTGAGGTGGGTGCTGGTCTCTTCTGTCAGGTGGCTGGTGATAGGACGAGAGGAAATGGCCTCAAGCTGTGGCAAGGGAGATTTAGGTTGGCTATTAGGAAAAATTTCTTTACTGAGAGGGTTGTCAGACCTTGGAATAGGCTGCCCAGGGAAGTGGTTGAGTCACCATCCCTGGAGGTATTAAAAAAGCGCATAGACAAGGTAGTCCAGAACATGGTTTAGTGGGCATGGATGATGGTTGGACTCGATGATCTTGAAGGTCTTTTCCAGCCTAGATGATTCTATGATTCTATGATTCTAAGAGCTGCCCTGAGCAGTAGTGGTTGGCCATGTGTGTGGTTGGCCATGTATAGGGTTGGAAGAGAGTGTCAAGGGGTTTCAGTGAGAAACAAAGGGATGGTGGATGGCTTTAGCAAATCCTTAAACCATATCTGAGCCCAGAAATGGAAAGGAGTGGTTGTCTATGGGTTGAAGAGGAGAAGGAGGAGGTTTGTCCTGGGAAGATGGCAGGAAGGAAGACCCTTCTTGTGCAAATCAGGGATGAAAGAGACATTTCCGTGTTGTGTGCACGCCTCGGTAGGTGGTGAATGCCCACTGCTGAGGGTGGCTGTGCTCAGTCATGGCCCATGAGCTGATCTTGATCTCTTTTCCTCCTTCCTCCTTCTGTGAGCACAGAGAGTCATCAGTAAAGCCTGGGACATCATGGGGTCAGAGTGAGGTGGGGAAGGAGGGCTGGTGGTTAAAATCTTCAGGGAAAACAGGCACAGGCATAGGACAGTGTAGGACAGCCTGTGGTTGGGATGGCCAAGGGCTTTGGTGGGGCTGGGACCCTCAGCAGAACTGAGGTCCGTGTCCTCTGAGCAACGGCAGCTGTCTCTTCCACTGAGGCCCATGAGGAGCCAGAAGTTCCTTAAAGCCCCGGCCTTTTGTTGCCTCCTCACCCTTGGGAGAGCCTGGGAGGTGTCCTACCACTGACCCGCACTCGGCATCACAAACCCTCACATCTCACTGCCCTCAGGAAGAGCCCTGAGACACCCACGATGAAAGGACCCTATTCCTAGGGGATGGGGGTCGGGGCTTGGCTGTCCTGCTTGATAAAACACACCAAGGGCTTTCACAGCCACTGCCACCTTCATTTTTCTACCTGTATCCAGTGCTTCTGAGCTCTCCTTCACCCGCCCACAGGGATGGTCACCTCGTCTGCTCATCCCCTCCACGGTCTCTCCAGCGGTGGTGCTCAATGGGGCTCGCAAACACCCTCAGAAACTTGGAGGTTTGCTGCTGACTTTCGGGTTTCGGCAGCCTTGTTCCATCTTCTGCCAAGAGCTGCAGTTCGGGAACTCGGCACCAGAGGGCTCATTAACATGCAAAACTCCCTCACGAGCCACGTCTCTCTGCGTAATTTTCCTGAATGCCACAATTCTTATGTGGTTCATCAGACAGATTTCAGGAGTCTAGTCAAAGCAAAAAGGTTTTATTATAAGTAACAGTAAGAAAGGATTTCTTCTTTTTCCACTTTTCCTTATTTTTCTGCTTCCAGATTCAGTGATATCAGCAATCTGTGATTGATATTGATCCTGAGCATCTCCTAATTGAGTATGAACATAGAGGGAAGTCAAGACCTCATTGCAAGAGGCCCTCCTAAAAATTCTGTCCCCACACAAGGCTGCTGTAAATCCCAGGTGGCTGATGAGAGACTCAAACCCATATGCTATGGTTAATGCCCTGTGGAATTTGCAAGGAGAATTTTAGTATAATTATTCCTACTCCCCATTCCTACTTAACAGCATTATGGAAAGGGTCTTTATGCAATTCCTCCCTATAAATGATAGATATGTTTTATACTGTAGGCAGTAATGTTCCTTCTAAATGTATACCATATAGCACTTTAGTTTGAAATAATTTGCAATGAGAAAACCTGAAGTACAGGGACAACTCTTACTAACAAGAAACAGCTACACCACCATTTGTTTCTATTGATCAATTTGCTCTATTTTTAGGAAAAAAAAGAAGTCCTCTGTCAGTTAATATTGCAAACCTGAAGACACCAAGGGAGCTGCCCCTGTGGCAGCAGCTGCTAGCGACACACTGGTAACGCTCAGGCCAAGGCTGTTTGCAGTGCTCATACTGCTTGCCATGCTGACAGCCAAAGAGGTGGTGCTGGGGGTTGAGGTTGACGCAGCCGAAAAGGTTCTTGAGGGCTGGAGCAAAGTTGCGTTCTCAATGCTGGTGTGCTAGAAAGGAGACTAAAAGAATGAGGATCACAGAGCAAATAAACCACAGTGGAAGATGCTGGGGGAAAGAAAAAAAACCCCCAAGCAACAAATGTTTACCAGTGCCCCTCGAAGAAGAATGGAAAAATAAAATTAAATATATAGCTGAATGGAACCACAGAATTAATTATATTTAGCATGGCAATTACAGTTTCTCCCAGACTATATGTATTATTATGAACAACCTATATTTGTGTGGTCAACAACCCTCCCTCATAAACATCCCTGTAATTAATCTGAAAGAACAAAACCCGGGGGTAAATAAATGTAGTGTTATTTTTGCTCCCTTTAACAGAGGGTTTGGTTCCTTAGCTATATACAGACAGTTGACTCACCACACCTGATGAAGCAGGAATCTCCAGCTAGGGATGAAGGATTCAAGTGTGCCAGGGATGAAGGTGGTGGCAAGAACCTCCTGAAGTGATAAAAAAACCAACCAAACAAACCACAAACCCCAATTATGGTTTATGAAAACAATAAACTGTCCAGTTCTCTTTCTTTTGCAATAGCCTCCCCTTTATAAGCCTCAGATCCGCAGGGCTGTTGTGCCTGTGAATAGGCTGCACGGGGAAAGTGAAAAATCATCAAAACCTTTAAGGGCTGGCAGCTTCCCTGTGGGAGAAGGAGCCGGAGGATTGCCTTTCAGAAAGAGGCACTGCCGAGGACAGGCAGCATGAGCTGTAGCGTCTGTGGGAAAGCACAGATCCGCAGGGCTGTTGTGCCTGTGAATAGGCTGCACGGGGAAAACCAAGAGCAGGAAGAGCTTTCAGAGCTGGCAGCTTCCCTGTGGGAGAAAGAGCCGGATGTTTCCCGTTCAGAAAGAGGCACTGCCGAGGACAGGCAGCATGAGCTGTAGCGTCTGTGGGAAAGCACAGATCCGCAGGGCTGTTGTGCCTGTGAATAGGCTGCACGGGGAAAGTGAAGAGCAGCAAGATCTTCCAGGGTTGGCAGCTTCCTTGTGGGAGAAATAGCCCGATGTTTCCCTTTCAGAAAGAGGCACTGCCGAGGACAGGCAGCATGATCTGTAGCTTCTGTGGGAAAGCACAGATCCGCAGGGCTGTTGTGCCTGTGAATAGGCTGCAGGGGAAAGTGAAGAGCAGCAAGAGCTTTCAGGGCTGGCAGCTTCCCTGAGGGAGAAAGAGCCCGATGTTTCCCGTTCAGAAAGAGGCACTGCCGAGGACAGGCAGCATGAGCTGTAGCGTCTGTGGGAAAGCACAGATCCGCAGGGCTGTTGTGCCTGTGAATGGGCTGCACGGGGAGGTGAAGAGCAGCAAGAGCTTTCAGGGCTGGCAGCTTCCCTGTGGGAGAAAGAGCCCAATGTTTCCCTTTCAGAAAGAGGCACTGCCGAGGACAGGCAGCATGAGCTGTAGCTTCTGTGGGAAAGCACAGATCCGCAGGGCTGCTGTGCCTGTGAATAGGCTGCACGGGGAAAGTGAAGAGCAGCAAGAGGTTCCAGGGCTGGCAACTTCCCTGCAGAAGAAGGAGCCGGAGGTTTGCCTTTCAGAAAGAGGCACTGCTGAGGACAGGCATCATGAGCTGTAGCGTCTGTGGGAAAGCACAGATCCGCAGGGCTGTTGTGCCTGTGAATAGGCTGCACGGGAAAAGTGAAGAGCAGCAAGAGCTTTCAGGGCTGGCAGCTTCCTTGTGGGAGAAATAGCCCGATGTTTCCCTTTCAGAAAGAGGCAGTGCCGAGGACAGGCAGCATGAGCTGTAGCGTCTGTGGGAAAGCACAGATCCGCAGGGCTGTTGTGCCTGTGAATGGGCTGCACGGGGAAAGTGAAGAGCACAGCAAGAGGTTCCAGGGCTGGCAGCTTCCCTGTGGGAGAAGGAGCCGGAGGTTTCCCTTTCCGAAAGGGGCTCTACCGAGGACAGGCATCATGAGCTGTAGCATACGTGGGAAAGCACAGATCCGCAGGGCTGTTGTGCCTGTGAATAGGCTGCACGGGGAAAGTGAAAATCAGCAAGAGCTTTCAGGGCTGGCAGCTTCCCTGTGGGAGAAAGAGCCGGATGTTTCCCTTTCAGAAAGAGGCACTGCCGAGGACAGGCAGCATGAGCTGTAGCGTCTGTGGGAAAGCACAGATCCGCAGGGCTGTTGTGCCTGTGAATAGTCTGCACGGGGAGGTGAAGAGCAGCAAGAGCTTCCAGGGCTGGCAGCTTCCCTGTGGGAGAAGGAGTCGAATATTTGCCATTTCGGAAAGAGGCAGTGCCGAGGACAGGCAGCATGAGCTGTAGCGTCTGTGGGAAAGCACAGATCCGCAGGGCTGTTGTGCCTGTGAATAGGCTGCACGAGGAGGTGAAGAGCAGGAAGAGCTTTCAGGGCTGGCAGCTTCCTTGTGGGAGAAATAGCCCGATGTTTCACTTTCAGAAAGAAGCAGGGCCGAGGACAGGCAGGATGAGCTGTAGCGTCTGTGGGAAAGCACAGATCCGCAGGGCTGTTGTGCCTGTGAATAGGCTGCACGGGGAGGTGAAGAGCAGCAAGAGCTTCCAGGGCTGGCAGCTTCCCTGTGGGAGAAGGAGCCGGAGGTTTGCCTTTCAGAAAGAGGCAGTGCCGAGGACAGGCAGCATGATCTGTAGCTTCTGTGGGAAAGCACAGATCCGCAGGGCTGTTGTGCCTGTGAATAGGCTGCACGGGGAGGTGAAGAGCAGCAAGAGCTTTCAGGGCTGGCAACTTCCCTGTGGGAGAAGGAGTCGAATATTTGCCATTTCGGAAAGAGGCAGTGCCGAGGACAGGCAGCATGATCTGTAGCGTCTGTGGGAAAGCACAGATCCGCAGGGCTGTTGTGCCTGTGAATAGGCTGCACAGGGAAAGTGAAAATCAGCAAGAGCTTTCAGGGCTGGCAGCTTCCTTGTGGGAGAAAGAGCCGGAGGTTTGCCTTTCAGAAAGAGGCACTGCCGAAGACAGGCAGCATGATCAGTAGCGTCTGTGGGAAAGCACAGATCCGCAGGGCTGTTGTGCCTGTGAATAGCCTGCACGGGGAGGTGAAGAGAAGCAAGAGCTTCCAGGGCTGGCAGCTTCCCTGAGGGAGAAAGAGCCGGATGTTTCCCGTTCAGAAAGAGGCACTGCCGAGGACAGGCAGCATGAGCTGTAGCATATGTGGGAAAGCACAGATCCGCAGGGCTGTTGTGCCTGTGAATAGGCTGCACGGAGAAAGTGAAGAGCAGCAAGAGCTTTCAGGGCTGGCAGCTTCCTTATGGGAGAAGGAGCTGGAGGTTTGCCTTTCATAAAGAGGCACTGCCGAGGACAGGCAGCATGAGCTGTAGCGTCTGTGGGAAAGCACAGATCCGCAGGGCTGTTGTGCCTGTGAATAGGCTGCACGGGGAAAGTGAAAATCAGCAAGAGCTTTCAGGGCTGGCAGCTTCACTGAGGGAGAAAGAGCCGGATGTTTCCCTTTCAGAAAGAGGCACTGCCGAGGACAGGCAGCATGAGCTATAGCGTCTGTGGGAAAGCACAGATCCGCAGGGCTGTTGTGCCTGTGAATAGGCTGCACGGGGAGGTGAAGAGCAGCAAGAGCTTCCAGGGCTGGCAACTTCCCTGAGGGAGAAGGAGTCGAATATTTGCCATTTCGGAAAGAGGCACTGCCGAGGACAGGCATCATGAGCTGTAGCGTCTGTGGGAAAGCACAGATCCGCAGGGCTGTTGTGCCTGTGAATAGGCTGCACGGGGAAAGTGAAAATCATCAAAACCTTTCAGGGCTGGCAGCTTTCTTAAGGGAGAAATAGCCCGACGTTTCCCTTTCAGAAAGAGGCAGTGCCGAGGACAGGCAGCATGAGCTGTAGCGTCTGTGGGAAAGCACAGATCCGCAGGGCTGTTGTGCCTGTGAATAGGCTGCACGGGGAGGTGAAGAGCAGCAAGAGCTTCCAGGGCTGGCAGCTTCCCTGTGGGAGAAGGAGCCGGAGGTTTCCCTTTCAGAAAGAGGCACTGCCGAGGACAGGCAGCATGATCTGTAGCTTCTGTGGGAAAGCACAGATCCGCAGGGCTGTTGTGCCTGTGAATAGGCTGCACGGGGAAAGTGAAGAGCAGCAAGAGCTTTCAGGGCTGTCAGCTTCCTTGTGGGAGAAATAGCCCGATGTTTCCCTTTCAGAAAGAGGCACTGCCGAGGACAGGCAGCATGAGCTGTAGCGTCTGTGGGAAAGCACAGATCCGCAGGGCTGTTGTGCCTGTGAATAGGCTGCACGGGGAAAGTGAAAATCAGCAAGAGCTTTCAGGGCTGGCAGCTTCCCTGAGGGAGAAAGAGCCGGATGTTTCCCGTTCAGAAAGAGGCACTGCCGAGGACAGGCAGCATGAGCTGTAGCATATGTGGGAAAGCACAGATCCGCAGGGCTGTTGTGCCTGTGAATAGGCTGCACGGAGAAAGTGAAGAGCAGCAAGAGCTTTCAGGGCTGGCAGCTTCCTTATGGGAGAAGGAGCTGGAGGTTTGCCTTTCAGAAAGAGGCACTGCCGAGGACAGGCAGCATGAGCTGTAGCTTCTGTGGGAAAGCACAGATCTGCAGGGCTGTTGTGCCTGTGAATAGGCTGCACGGGGAGGTGAAGAGCAGCAAGAGCTTTCAGGGCTGGCAACTTCCCTGTGGGAGAAGGAGTCGAATATTTGCCATTTCGGAAAGAGGCACTGCCGAGGACAGGCAGCATGAGCTGTAGCGTCTGTGGGAAAGCACAGATCCGCAGGGCTGTTGTGCCTGTGAATAGGCTGCACGGGGAAAGTGAAAATCATCAAAACCTTTCAGGGCTGGCAGCTTTCTTAAGGGAGAAATAGCCCTACGTTTCCCTTTCAGAAAGAGGCAGTGCCGAGGACAGGCAGCATGAGCTGTAGCGTCTGTGGGAAAGCACAGATCCGCAGGGCTGTTGTGCCTGTGAATGGGCTGCACGGGGAAAGTGAAGAGCAGCAAGAGGTTCCAGGGCTGGCAGCTTCCCTGAGGGAGAAAGAGCCGGATGTTTCCCGTTCAGAAAGAGGCACTGCCGAGGACAGGCAGCATGAGCTGTAGCATATGTGGGAAAGCACAGATCCGCAGGGCTGTTGTGCCTGTGAATAGGCTGCACGGAGAAAGTGAAGAGCAGCAAGAGCTTTCAGGGCTGGCAGCTTCCTTATGGGAGAAGGAGCTGGAGGTTTGCCTTTCAGAAAGAGGCACTGCCGAGGACAGGCAGCATGAGCTGTAGCTTCTGTGGGAAAGCACAGATCTGCAGGGCTGTTGTGCCTGTGAATAGGCTGCACGGGGAGGTGAAGAGCAGCAAGAGCTTTCAGGGCTGGCAACTTCCCTGTGGGAGAAGGAGTCGAATATTTGCCATTTCGGAAAGAGGCACTGCCGAGGACAGGCAGCATGAGCTGTAGCGTCTGTGGGAAAGCACAGATCCGCAGGGCTGTTGTGCCTGTGAATAGGCTGCACGGGGAAAGTGAAAAATCATCAAAACCTTTAAGGGCTGGCAGCTTCGTTGTGGGAGAAGGAGCCGGAGGTTTGCCTTTCAGAAAGAGGCACTGCCGAGGACAGGCAGCATGAGCTGTAGCGTCTGTGGGAAAGCACAGATCCGCAGGGCTGTTGTGCCTGTGAATAGGCTGCACGGGGAAAGTGAAAATCAGCAAGAGCTTTCAGGGCTGGCAGCTTCCTTGTGGGAGAAAGAGCCCGATGTTTCCCTTTCAGAAAGAGGCAGTGCCGAGGACAGGCAGCATGAGCTGTAGCGTCTGTGGGAAAGCACAGATCCGCAGGGCTGTTGTGCCTGTGAATAGGCTGCACGGGGAGGTGAAGAGCAGCAAGAGCTTCCAGGGCTGGCAGCTTCCCTGTGGGAGAAGGAGCCGGAGGTTTGCCTTTCAGAAAGAGGCACTGCCGAGGACAGGCAGCATGATCTGTAGCTTCTGTGGGAAAGCACAGATCCGCAGGGCTGTTGTGCCTGTGAATAGGCTGAACGGGGAAAGTGAAGAGCAGCAAGAGCTTTCAGGGCTGGCAGCTTCCTTGTGGGAGAAATAGCCCGATGTTTCCCTTTCAGAAAGAGGCAGTGCCGAGGACAGGCAGCATGAGCTGTAGCGTCTGTGGGAAAGCACAGATCCGCAGGGCTGTTGTGCCTGTGAATAGTCTGCACGGGGAGGTGAAGAGCAGCAAGAGCTTCCAGGGCTGGCAGCTTCCCTGTGGGAGAAGGGCCGGATGTTTCCCGTTCAGAAAGAGGCACTGCCGAGGACAGGCAGCATGAGCTGTAGCGTCTGTGGGAAAGCACAGATCCGCAGGGCTGTTGTGCCTGTGAATGGGCTGCACGGGAACGTGAAAATCAGCAAGAGCTTTCAGGGCTGGCAGCTTCCCTGTGGGAGAAGGAGCCGGAGGTTTGCCTTTCAGAAAGAGGCACTGCCGAGGACAGGCAGCATGAGCTGTAGCTTCTGTGGGAAAGCACAGATCCGCAGGGCTGTTGTGCCTGTGAATAGGCTGCACGGGGAAAGTGAAAAATCATCAAAACCTTTAAGGGCTGGCAGCTTCGTTGTGGGAGAAGGAGCCGGAGGTTTGCCTTTCAGAAAGAGGCACTGAAGAGGACAGGCAGCATGAGCTGTAGCGTCTGTGGGAAAGCACAGATCCGCAGGGCTGTTGTGCCTGTGAATGGGCTGCACGGGGAGGTGAAGAGCAGCAAGAGCTTCCAGGGCTGGCAGCTTCCCTGTGGGAGAAGGAGCCGGAGGTTTGCCTTTCAGAAAGAGGCAGTGCCGAGGACAGGCAGCATGATCTGTAGCTTCTGTGGGAAAGCACAGATCCGCAGGGCTGTTGTTCCTGTGAATAGGCTGCACGGGGAAAGTGAAGAGCAGCAAGATCTTTCAGGGCTGGCAGCTTCCCTGTGGGAGAAGGAGCCGGAGGTTTGCCTTTCAGAAAGAGGCAGTGCCGAGGACAGGCAGCATGAGCTGTAGCGTCTGTGGGAAAGCACAGATCCGCAGGGCTGTTGTGCCTGTGAATAGGCTGCACGGGGAGGTGAAGAGCAGCAAGAGGTTCCAGGGCTGGCAGCTTCCTTATGGGAGAAGGAGCCGGAGGTTTGCCTTTCAGAAAGAGGCAGTGCCGAGGACAGGCAGCATGAGCTGTAGCGTCTGTGGGAAAGCACAGATCCGCAGGGCTGTTGTGCCTGTGAATAGGCTGCACGAGGAAAGTGAAAATCAGCAAGAGCTTTCAGGGCAGGCAGCTTCCTTGTGGGAGAAGGAGCCGGAGTTTTGCCTTTCAGAAAGAGGCACTGCCGAGGACAGGCAGCATGAGCTGTAGCTTCTGTGGGAAAGCACAGATCCACAGGGCTGTTGTTCCTGTGAATAGTCTGCACGGGGAGGTGAAGAGCAGCAAGAGCTTTCAGGGCTGGCAACTTCCCTGTGGGAGAAGGAGTCGAATATTTGCCATTTCAGAAAGAGGCACTGCCGAGGACAGGCAGCATGATCTGTAGCGTCTGTGGGAAAGTACAGATCCGCAGGGCTGTTGTGCCTGTGAATAGGCTGCACGGGGAGGTGAAGAGCAGCAAGAGGTTCCAGGGCTGGCAGCTTCCCTGTGGGAGAAGGAGCCGGAGGTTTCCCTTTCAGAAAGAGGCAGTGCCGAGGACAGGCAGCATGAGCTGTAGCGTCTGTGGGAAAGCACAGATCCGCAGGGCTGTTGTGCCTGTGAATAGGCTGCACGGGGAAAGTGAAGAGCAGCAAGAGCTTTCAGGGCTGGCAGCTTCCCTGTGGGAGAAGGAGCCGGAGGTTTGCCTTTCAGAAAGAGGCACTGCCGAGGACGGGCAGCATGAGCTGTAGCGTCTGTGGGAAAGCACAGATCCGCAGGGCTGTTGTGCCTGTGAATAGGCTGCACGGGGAAAGTGAAAATCATCAAAACCTTTCAGGGCTGGCAGCTTTCTTAAGGGAGAAATAGCCCGACGTTTCCCTTTCAGAAAGAGGCAGTGCCGAGGACAGGCAGCATGAGCTGTAGCGTCTGTGGGAAAGCACAGATCCGCAGGGCTGTTGTGCCTGTGAATAGGCTGCACGGGGAAAGTGAAAATCATCAAAACCTTTCAGGGCTGGCAGCTTTCTTAAGGGAGAAATAGCCCGACGTTTCCCTTTCAGAAAGAGGCAGTGCCGAGGACAGGCAGCATGAGCTGTAGCGTCTGTGGGAAACCACAGATCCGCAGGGCTGTTGTGCCTGTGAATAGGCTGCACGGGGAGGTGAAGAGCAGCAAGAGCTTCCAGGGCTGGCAGCTTCCCTGTGGGAGAAGGAGCCGGAGGTTTGCCTTTCAGAAAGAGGCACTGCCGAGGACAGGCAGCATGATCTGTAGCGTCTGTGGGAAAGCACAGATCCGCAGGGCTGCTGTGCCTGTGAATAGGCTGCACGGGGAAACTGAAGAGCAGCAAGAGATTTCAGGGCTGGCAGCTTCCCTGTGGGAGAAGGAGTCGAATATTTGCCACTTCTGAAAGAGGCACTGCCGAGGACAGGCATCATGAGCTGTAGCGTCTGTGGGAAAGCACAGATCCGCAGGGCTGTTGTGCCTGTGAATAGGCTGCACGGGGAAAGTGAAGAGCAGCAAGAGCTTTCAGGGCTGGCAGCTTCCTTGTGGGAGAAATAGCCCGATGTTTCCGTTTCAGAAAGAGGCAGTGCCGAGGACAGGCAGCATGAGCTGTAGCTTCTGTGGGAAAGCACAGATCCGCAGGGCTGTTGTTCCTGTGAATAGTCTGCACGGGGAGGTGAAGAGCAGTAAGAGCTTTCAGGGCTGGCAACTTCCCTGTGGGAGAAGGAGTCGAATATTTGCCATTTCAGAAAGAGGCAGTGCCGAGGACAGGCAGCATGAGCTGTAGCGTCTGTGGGAAAGTACAGATCCGCAGGGCTGTTGTGCCTGTGAATAGGCTGCACGGGAACGTGAAAATCAGCAAGAGTTTTCAGGGCTGGCAGCTTCCCTGAGGGAGAAAGAGCCGGAGGTTTGCCTTTCAGAAAGAGGCACTGCCGAGGACAGGCAGCATGAGCTGTAGCGTCTGTGGGAAAGCACAGATCCGCAGGGCTGTTGTGCCTGTGAATAGGCTGCACGGGGAGGTGAAGAGCAGCAAGAGGTTCCAGGGCTGGCAGCTTCCCTGTGGGAGAAGGAGCCGGAGGTTTGCCTTTCAGAAAGAGGCAGTGCCGAGGACAGGCAGCATGAGCTGTAGCGTCTGTGGGAAAGCACAGATCCGCAGGGCTGTTGTGCCTGTGAATAGGCTGCACGGGGAAAGTGAAGAGCAGCAAGAGCTTTCAGGGCTGGCAGCTTCCCTGTGGGAGAAGGAGCCGGAGGTTTGCCTTTCAGAATGAGGCACTGCCGAGGACGGGCAGCATGAGCTGTAGCGTCTGTGGGAAAGCACAGATCCGCAGGGCTGTTGTGCCTGTGAATAGGCTGCACGGGGAAAGTGAAGAGCAGCAAGAGCTTTCAGTGCTGGCAGCTTCCCTGAGAGAGAAATAGCCCAATGTTTCCCTTTCAGAAAGAGGCACTGCCGAGGACAGGCAGCATGAGCTGTAGCGTCTGTGGGAAAGCACAGATCCGCAGGGCTGTTGTGCCTGTGAATAGGCTGCACGGGGAAAGTGAAAATCATCAAAACCTTTCAGGGCTGGCAGCTTTCTTAAGGGAGAAATAGCCCGACGTTTCCCTTTCAGAAAGAGGCAGTGCCGAGGACAGGCAGCATGAGCTGTAGCGTCTGTGGGAAAGCACAGATCCGCAGGGCTGTTGTGCCTGTGAATAGGCTGCACGGGGAGGTGAAGAGCAGCAAGAGCTTCCAGGGCTGGCAGCTTCCCTGTGGGAGAAGGAGCCGGAGGTTTGCCTTTCAGAAAGAGGCACTGCCGAGGACAGGCAGCATGATCTGTAGCTTCTGTGGGAAAGCACAGATCCGCAGGGCTGTTGTGCCTGTGAATAGGCTGCACGGGGAAAGTGAAGAGCAGCAAGAGCTTTCAGGGCTGGCAGCTTCCTTGTGGGAGAAATAGCCCGATGTTTCCCTTTCAGAAAGAGGCAGTGCCGAGGACAGGCAGCATGAGCTGTAGCGTCTGTGGGAAAGCACAGATCCGCAGGGCTGTTGTGCCTGTGAATAGTCTGCACGGGGAGGTGAAGAGCAGCAAGAGCTTCCAGGGCTGGCAGCTTCCCTGTGGGAGAAGGGCCGGATGTTTCCCGTTCAGAAAGAGGCACTGCCGAGGACAGGCAGCATGAGCTGTAGCGTCTGTGGGAAAGCACAGATCCGCAGGGCTGTTGTGCCTGTGAATGGGCTGCACGGGAACGTGAAAATCAGCAAGAGCTTTCAGGGCTGGCAGCTTCCCTGTGGGAGAAGGAGCCGGAGGTTTGCCTTTCAGAAAGAGGCACTGCCGAGGACAGGCAGCATGAGCTGTAGCTTCTGTGGGAAAGCACAGATCCGCAGGGCTGTTGTGCCTGTGAATAGGCTGCACGGGGAGGTGAAGAGCAGCAAGAGCTTTCAGGGCTGGCAACTTCCCTGTGGGAGAAGGAGTCGAATATTTGCCATTTCGGAAAGAGGCAGTGCCGAGGACAGGCAGCATGAGCTGTAGCGTCTGTGGGAAAGCACAGATCCGCAGGGCTGTTGTGCCTGTGAATAGGCTGCACGGGGAAAGTGAAAAATCATCAAAACCTTTAAGGGCTGGCAGCTTCGTTGTGGGAGAAGGAGCCGGAGGTTTGCCTTTCAGAAAGAGGCACTGAAGAGGACAGGCAGCATGAGCTGTAGCGTCTGTGGGAAAGCACAGATCCGCAGGGCTGTTGTGCCTGTGAATGGGCTGCACGGGGAGGTGAAGAGCAGCAAGAGCTTTCAGGGCTGGCAGCTTCCTTATGGGAGAAGGAGCCGGAGGTTTGCCTTTCAGAAAGAGGCAGTGCCGAGGACAGGCAGCATGATCTGTAGCGTCTGTGGGAAAGCACAGATCCGCAGGGCTGTTGTGCCTGTGAATAGGCTGCACGAGGAAAGTGAAAATCAGCAAGAGCTTTCAGGGCAGGCAGCTTCCTTGTGGGAGAAGGAGCCGGAGTTTTGCCTTTCAGAAAGAGGCACTGCCGAGGACAGGCAGGATGAGCTGTAGCGTCTGTGGGAAAGCACAGATCCGCAGGGCTGTTTTGCCTGTGAATAGGCTGCATGGGGAGGTGAAGAGCAGCAAGAGCTTCCAGGGCTGGCAGCTTCCCTGTGGGAGAAGGAGCCGGAGGTTTGCCTTTCAGAAAGAGGCAGTGCCGAGGACAGGCAGCATGATCTGTAGCTTCTGTGGGAAAGCACAGATCCGCAGGGCTGTTGTTCCTGTGAATAGGCTGCACGGGGAAAGTGAAGAGCAGCAAGATCTTTCAGGGCTGGCAGCTTCCCTGTGGGAGAAGGAGCCGGAGGTTTGCCTTTCAGAAAGAGGCAGTGCCGAGGACAGGCAGCATGAGCTGTAGCGTCTGTGGGAAAGCACAGATCCGCAGGGCTGTTGTGCCTGTGAATAGTCTGCACGGGGAGGTGAAGAGCAGCAAGAGGTTCCAGGGCTGGCAGCTTCCTTATGGGACAAGGAGCCGGAGGTTTGCCTTTCAGAAAGAGGCAGTGCCGAGGACAGGCAGCATGAGCTGTAGCGTCTGTGGGAAAGCACAGATCCGCAGGGCTGTTGTGCCTGTGAATAGGCTGCACGAGGAAAGTGAAAATCAGCAAGAGCTTTCAGGGCAGGCAGCTTCCTTGTGGGAGAAGGAGCCGGAGTTTTGCCTTTCAGAAAGAGGCACTGCCGAGGACAGGCAGCATGAGCTGTAGCTTCTGTGGGAAAGCACAGATCCGCAGGGCTGTTGTTCCTGTGAATAGTCTGCACGGGGAGGTGAAGAGCAGCAAGAGCTTTCAGGGCTGGCAACTTCCCTGTGGGAGAAGGAGTCGAATATTTGCCATTTCAGAAAGAGGCACTGCCGAGGACAGGCAGCATGATCTGTAGCGTCTGTGGGAAAGTACAGATCCGCAGGGCTGTTGTGCCTGTGAATAGGCTGCACGGGGAGGTGAAGAGCAGCAAGAGGTTCCAGGGCTGGCAGCTTCCCTGTGGGAGAAGGAGCCGGAGGTTTCCCTTTCAGAAAGAGGCAGTGCCGAGGACAGGCAGCATGAGCTGTAGCGTCTGTGGGAAAGCACAGATACGCACGGCTGTTGTGCCTGTGAATAGGCTGCACGGGGAAAGTGAAAATCATCAAAACCTTTCAGGGCTGGCAGCTTTCTTAAGGGAGAAATAGCCCGACGTTTCCCTTTCAGAAAGAGGCAGTGCCGAGGACAGGCAGCATGAGCTGTAGCGTCTGTGGGAAAGCACAGATCCGCAGGGCTGTTGTGCCTGTGAATGGGATGCACGGGGAAAGTGAAGAGCAGGAAGAGGTTCCAGGGCTGGCAGCTTCCCTGTGGGAGAAGGAGCCGGAGGTTTCCCTTTCAGAAAGAGGCACTGCCGAGGACAGGCAGCATGAGCTGTAGCGTCTGTGGGAAAGCACAGATCCGCAGGGCTGTTGTGCCTGTGAATGGGCTGCACGGGGAAAGTGAAGAGCAGCAAGAGCTTCCAGGGCTGGCAGCTTCCCTGTGGGAGAAGGAGCCGGAGGTTTCCCTTTCCGAAAGGGGCTCTACCGAGGACAGGCATCATGAGCTGTAGCATACGTGGGAAAGCACAGATCCGCAGGGCTGTTGTGCCTGTGAATAGGCTGCACGGGGAAAGTGAAAATCAGCAAGAGCTTTCAGGGCTGGCAGCTTCCCTGTGGGAGAAAGAGCCGGATGTTTCCCGTTCAGAAAGAGGCACTGCCGAGGACAGGCAGCATGAGCTGTAGCATATGTGGGAAAGCACAGATCCGCAGGGCTGTTGTGCCTGTGAATAGGCTGCACGGGGAAAGTGAAGATCAGCAAGAGCTTTCAGGGCTGGCAGCTTCCTTGTGGGAGAAATAGCCCAATGTTTCCCTTTCAGAAAGAGGCAGTGCCGAGGACAGGCAGCATGAGCTGTAGCGTCTGTGGGAAAGCACAGATCCGCAGGGCTGTTGTGCCTGTGAATAGGCTGCACGGGGAAAGTGAAAATCATCAAAACCTTTCAGGGCTGGCAGCTTTCTTAAGGGAGAAATAGCCCGACGTTTCCCTTTCAGAAAGAGGCAGTGCCGAGGACAGGCAGCATGAGCTGTAGCGTCTGTGGGAAAGCACAGATCCGCAGGGCTGTTGTGCCTGTGAATAGTCTGCACGGGGAGGTGAAGAGCAGCAAGAGCTTCCAGGGCTGGCAGCTTCCCTGTGGGAGAAGGAGCCGGAGGTTTGCCTTTCAGAAAGAGGCACTGCCGAGGACAGGCAGCATGATCTGTAGCGTCTGTGGGAAAGCACAGATCCGCAGGGCTGTTGTGCCTGTGAATAGGCTGCACGAGGAAAGTGAAAATCAGCAAGAGCTTTCAGGGCAGGCAGCTTCCTTGTGGGAGAAGGAGCCGGAGTTTTGCCTTTCAGAAAGAGGCACTGCCGAGGACAGGCAGGATGAGCTGTAGCGTCTGTGGGAAAGCACAGATCCGCAGGGCTGTTTTGCCTGTGAATAGGCTGCATGGGGAGGTGAAGAGCAGCAAGAGCTTCCAGGGCTGGCAGCTTCCCTGTGGGAGAAGGAGCCGGAGGTTTCCCTTTCAGAAAGAGGCACTGCCGAGGACAGGCATCATGAGCTGTAGCGTCTGTGGGAAAGCACAGATCCGCAGGGCTGTTGTGCCTGTGAATAGGCTGCACGGGGAAAGTGAAGAGCAGCAAGAGCTTTCAGGGCTGGCAGCTTCCTTGTGGGAGAAATAGCCCGATGTTTCCGTTTCAGAAAGAGGCAGTGCCGAGGACAGGCAGCATGAGCTGTAGCGTCTGTGGGAAAGCACAGATCCGCAGGGCTGTTGTGCCTGTGAATAGGCTGCACGGGGAAAGTGAAGAGCAGCAAGAGCTTTCAGGGCTGGCAACTTCCCTGTGGGAGAAGTAGTCGAATATTTGCCATTTCGGAAAGAGGCACTGCCGAGGACAGGCAGCATGAGCTGTAGCGTATCTGGGAAAGCACAGATCCGCAGGGCTGTTGTGCCTGTGAATAGGCTGCACGGGGAAAGTGAAGAGCAGCAAGAGCTTTCAGTGCTGGCAGATTCCCTGTGGGGAAGGAGCTGGAGGTTTGCCTTTCAGAAAGAGGCACTGCCGAGGACAGGCAGCATGAGCTGTAGCGTCTGTGGGAAAGCACAGATCCGCAGGGCTGTTGTGCCTGTGAATAGGCTGCACGGGGAAAGTGAAGAGCAGCAAGAGCTTTCAGGGCTGGCAGCTTCCTTGTGGGAGAAGGAGTCGAATATTTGCCACTTCGGAAAGAGGCACTGCCGAGGACAGGCATCATGAGCTGTAGCGTCTGTGGGAAAGCACAGATCCGCAGGGCTGTTGTGCCTGTGAATAGGCTGCACGGGGAAAGTGAAGAGCAGCAAGAGCTTTCAGGGCTGGCAGCTTCCCTGTGGGAGAAAGAGCCCGATGTTTCCCTTTCAGAAAGAGGCAGTGCCGAGGACAGGCAGCATGAGCTGTAGCTTCTGTGGGAAAGCACAGATCCGCAGGGCTGTTGTGCCTGTGAATGGGCTGCACGGGGAAAGTGAAGAGCAGCAAGAGCTTCCAGGGCTGGCAGCTTCCTTGTGGGAGAAATAGCCCGATGTTTCCCTTTCAGAAAGAGGCACTGCCGAGGACAGGCATCATGAGCTGTAGCGTCTGTGGGAAAGCACAGATCCGCAGGGCTGTTGTGCCTGTGAATGGGCTGCACGGGGAAAGTGAAGAGCAGGAAGAGGTTCCAGGGCTGGCAGCTTCCCTGTGGGAGAAGGAGCCGGAGGTTTCCCTTTCCGAAAGGGGCTCTACCGAGGACAGGCATCATGAGCTGTAGCATACGTGGGAAAGCACAGATCCGCAGGGCTGTTGTGCCTGTGAATAGGCTGCACGGGGAAAGTGAAGAGCAGCAAGAGCTTCCAGGGCTGGCAGCTTCCTTATGGGAGAAGGAGCCTAAGGTTTGCCTTTCAGAAAGAGGCAGTGCCGAGGACAGGCAGCATGATCTGTAGCGTCTGTGGGAAAGCACAGATCCGCAGGGCTGTTGTGCCTGTGAATAGGCTGCACGAGGAAAGTAAAAATCAGCAAGAGCTTTCAGGGCAGGCAGCTTCCTTGTGGGAGAAGGAGCCGGAGGTTTGCCTTTCAGAAAGAGGCACTGCCGAGGACAGGCAGCATGAGCTGTAGCGTCTGTGGGAAAGCACAGATCCACAGGGCTGTTGTGCCTGTGAATAGGCTGCACGGGGAAAGTGAAGAGCAGCAAGAGCTTTCAGGGCTGGCAGCTTCCCTGTGGGAGAAGGAGCCCGACGTTTCTCTTTCAGAAAGAGGCAGTGCCGAGGACAGGCAGCATGATCTGTAGCGTCTGTGGGAAAGCACAGATCCGCAGGGCTGTTGTGCCTGTGAATAGGCTGCACGGGGAGGTGAAGAGCAGCAAGAGCTTCCAGGGCTGGCAGCTTCCCTGTGGGAGAAGGAGCCGGAGGTTTGCCTTTCAGAAAGAGGCAGTGCCGAGGACAGGCAGCATGAGCTGTAGCGTCTGTGGGAAAGCACAGATCCACAGGGCTGCTGTGCCTGTGAATAGGCTGCACGGGGAAAGTGAAGAGCAGCAAGAGATTTCAGGGCTGGCAGCTTCCCTGTGGGAGAAGGAGTCGAATATTTGCCACTTCGGAAAGAGGCACTGCCGAGGACAGGCATCATGAGCTGTAGCGTCTGTGGGAAAGCACAGATCCGCAGGGCTGTTGTGCCTGTGAATAGGCTGCACGGGGAAAGTGAAGAGCAGCAAGAGCTTTCAGGGCTGGCAGCTTCCCTGTGGGAGAAAGAGCCGGAGGTTTGCCTTTCAGAAAGAGGCACTGCCGAGGACAGGCAGCATGAGCTGTAGCGTCTGTGGGAAAGCACAGATCCGCAGGGCTGTTGTGCCTGTGAATGGGATGCACGGGGAAAGTGAAGAGCAGGAAGAGGTTCCAGGGCTGGCAGCTTCCCTGTGGGAGAAGGAGCCGGAGGTTTCCCTTTCCAAAAGGGGCTCTACCGAGGACAGGCATCATGAGCTGTAGCATACGTGGGAAAGCACAGATCCGCAGGGCTGTTGTTCCTGTGAATAGGCTGCACGGGGAAAGTGAAAATCAGCAAGAGCTTTCAGGGCTGGCAGCTTCCCTGTGGGAGAAAGAGCCGGATGTTTCCCGTTCAGAAAGAGGCACTGCCGAGGACAGGCAGCATGAGCTGTAGCGTCTGTGGGAAAGCACAGATCCGCAGGGCTGCTGTGCCTGTGAATAGGCTGCACGGGGAAAGTGAAAATCAGCAAGAGCTTTCAGGGGTGGCTGCTTCCCTGAGGGAGAAAGAGCCCAATGTTTCACTTTCAGAAAGAAGCAGGGCCGAGGACAGGCAGCATGAGCTGTAGCGTCTGTGGGAAAGCACAGATCCGCAGGGCTGTTGTGCCTGTGAATGGGCTGCACGGGGAAAGTGAGGAGCAGCAAGAGGTTCCAGGGCTGGCAGCTTCCCTGTGGGAGAAGGAGCCGGAGGTTTGCCTTTCAGAAAGAGGCACTGCCGAGGACAGGCAGCATGAGCTGTAGCGTCTGTGGGAAAGCACAGATCCGCAGGGCTGTTGTGCCTGTGAATAGGCTGCACGGGGAAAGTGAAAATCATCAAAACCTTTCAGGGCTGGCAGCTTTCTTAAGGGAGAAATAGCCCGACGTTTCCCTTTCAGAAAGAGGCAGTGCCGAGGACAGGCAGCATGAGCTGTAGCATCTGTGGGAAAGCACAGATCCGCAGGGCTGTTGTGCCTGTGAATAGGCTGCACGGGGAGGTGAAGAGCAGCAAGAGCTTCCAGGGCTGGCAGCTTCCCTGTGGGAGAAGGAGCCGGAGGTTTGCCTTTCAGAAAGAGGCACTGCCGAGGACAGGCAGCATGATCTGTAGCGTCTGTGGGAAAGCACAGATCCGCAGGGCTGTTGTGCCTGTGAATAGGCTGCACGGGGAAAGTGAAAATCAGCAAGAGCTTTCAATACTGGCAGGTTCCTTATGGGAGAAATAGCCCGATGTTTCCCTTTCAGAAAGAGGCACTGCCGAGGACAGGCAGCATGAGCTGTAGCTTCTGTGGGAAAGCACAGATCCGCAGGGCTGTTGTGCCTGTGAATAGGCTGCACGGGGAGGTGAAGAGCAGCAAGAGCTTCCAGGGCTGGCAGCTTCCCTGTGGGAGAAGGAGCCGGAGGTTTGCCTTTCAGAAAGAGGCACTGCCGAGGACAGGCAGCATGAGCTGTAGCGTCTGTGGGAAAGCACAGATCCGCAGGGCTGTTGTGCCTGTGAATAGGCTGCACGGGGAAAGTCAAGAGCAGCAAGAGCTTTCAGGGCTGGCAACTTCCCTGTGGGAGAAGGAGTCGAATATTTGCCATTTCGGAAAGAGGCACTGCCGAGGACAGGCAGCATGAGCTGTAGCGTCTGTGGGAAAGCACAGATCCGCAGGGCTGTTGTGCCTGTGAATAGGCTGCACGGGGAAAGTGAAAATCAGCAAGAGCTTTTAGGGCTCGCAGCTTCCTTGTGGGAGAAAGAGCCGGAGGTTTGCCTTTCAGAAAGAGGCACTGACGAGGACAGGCAGCATGAGCTGTAGCGTCTGTGGGAAAGCACAGATCCGCAGGGCTGTTGTGCCTGTGAATGGGCTGCACGGGGAAAGTGAAGAGCAGCAAGAGGTTCCAGGGCTGGCAGCTTCCCTGTGGGAGAAGGAGCCGGAGGTTTCCCTTTCAGAAAGAGGCAGTGCCGAGGACAGGCAGCATGAGCTGTAGCGTCTGTGGGAAAGCACAGATCCGCAGGGCTGTTGTGCCTGTGAATAGGCTGCACCGGGAGGTGAAGAGCAGCAAGAGCTTTCAGGGCTGGCAGCTTCCTTGTGGGAGAAATAGCCCGATGTTTCCCTTTCAGAAAGAGGCACTGCCGAGGACAGGCAGGATGAGCTGTAGCGTCTGTGGGAAAGCACAGATCCGCAGGGCTGTTGTGCCTGTGAATACTCTGCATGGGGAGGTGAAGAGCAGCAAGAGCTTCCAGGGCTGGCAGCTTTCCTGTGGGAGAAGGAGCCGGAGGTTTGCCTTTCAGAAAGAGGCAGTGCCGAGGACAGGCAGCATGATCTGTAGCTTCTGTGGGAAAGCACAGATCCGCAGGGCTGTTGTGCCTGTGAATAGGCTGCACGGGGAAAGTGAAGAGCAGCAAGAGCTTTCAGGGCTGGCAGCTTCCCTGTGGGAGAAGGAGCCGGAGGTTTGCCTTTCAGAAAGAGGCACTGCCGAGGACAGGCAGGATGAGCTGTAGCGTCTGTGGGAAAGCACAGATCCGCAGGGCTGTTGTGCCTGTGAATAGGCTGCACGGGGAAAGTGAAGAGCAGCAAGAGCTTTCAGGGCTGGCAGCTCCCTGTGGGAGAAAGAGCCGGAGGTTTGCCTTTCAGAAAGAGGCAGTGCCGAGGACAGGCAGCATGATCTGTAGCGTCTGTGGGAAAGCACAGATCCGCAGGGCTGTTGTGCCTGTGAATAGGCTGCACGGGGAAAGTGAAGAGCAGCAAGAGCTTTCAGGGCTGGCAGCTTCCCTGTGGGAGAAGGAGCCGGAGGTTTGCCTTTCAGAAAGAGGCACTGCCGAGGACAGGCAGGATGAGCTGTAGCGTCTGTGGGAAAGCACAGATCCGCAGGGCTGTTGTGCCTGTGAATAGGCTGCACGGGGAAAGTGAAAATCATCAAAACCTTTCAGGGCTGGCAGCTTTCTTAAGGGAGAAATAGCCCGACGTTTCGCTTTCAGAAAGAGGCAGTGCCGAGGACAGGCAGCATGAGCTGTAGCGTCTGTGGGAAAGCACAGATCCGCAGGGCTGTTGTGCCTGTGAATAGGCTGCACGGGGAAAGTGAAAATCAGCAAGAGCTTTCAGGGCTGCCAGCTTCCCTGTGGGAGAAAGAGCCCAATGTTTCCCTTTCAGAAAGAGGCACTGCCGAGGACAGGCAGCATGAGCTGTAGCGTCTGTGGGAAAGCACAGATCCGCAGGGCTGTTGTGCCTGTGAATAGGCTGCACGGGGAGGTGAAGAGCAGCAAGAGCTTTCAGGGCTGGCAGCTTCCCTGAGGGAAAAAGAGCCGGATGTTTCCCGTTCAGAAAGAGGCAGTGCCGAGGACAGGCAGCATGAGCTGTAGCGTCTGTGGGAAAGCACAGATCCGCAGGGCTGTTGTGCCTGTGAATACGCTGCACGGGGAGGTGAAGAGCAGCAAGAGCTTCCAGGGCTGGCAGCTTCCCTGAGGGAAAAAGAGCCGGATGTTTCCCGTTCAGAAAGAGGCACTGCCGAGGACAGGCAGCATGAGCTGTAGCATATGTGGGAAAGCACAGATCCGCAGGGCTGTTGTGCCTGTGAATAGGCTGCAGGGGAAAGTGAAAATCAGCAAGAGCTTCCAGGGCTGGCAGCTTCCCTGTGGGAGAAGGAGCCGGAGGTTTGCCTTTCAGAAAGAGGCACTGCCGAGGACAGGCAGCATGAGCTGTAGCTTCTGTGGGAAAGCACAGATCCGCAGGGCTGTTGTGCCTGTGAATAGGCTGCACGGGAACGTGAAAATCAGCAAGAGTTTTCAGGGCTGGCAGCTTCCCTGTGGGAGAAGGAGCCGGAGTTTTGCCTTTCAGAAAGAGGCACTGCCGAGGACAGGCAGCATGAGCTGTAGCGTCTGTGGGAAAGCACAGATCCGCAGGGCTGTTGTGCCTGTGAATAGTCTGCACGGGGAGGTGAAGAGCAGCAAGAGCTTCCAGGGCTGGCAGCTTCCCTGTGGGAGAAGGAGCCGGAGGTTTGCCTTTCAGAAAGAGGCACTGCCGAGGACAGGCAGCATGATCTGTAGCGTCTGTGGGAAAGCACAGATCCGCAGGGCTGTTGTGCCTGTGAATAGGCTGCACGGGGAAAGTGAAGAGCAGCAAGAGCTTTCAGGGCTGGCAGCTTCCCTGTGGGAGAAGGAGCCGGAGGTTTGCCTTTCAGAAAGAGGCACTGCCGAGGACAGGCATCATGAGCTGTAGCGTCTGTGGGAAAGCACAGATCCGCAGGGCTGTTGTGCCTGTGAATAGGCTGCACGGGGAAAGTGAAAATCAGCAAGAGCTTTCAGGACTGGCAGGTTCCTTATGGGAGAAATAGCCCGATGTTTCCCTTTCAGAAAGAGGCACTGCCGAGGACAGGCAGCATGAGCTGTAGCTTCTGTGGGAAAGCACAGATCCGCAGGGCTGTTGTGCCTGTGAATAGGCTGCACGGGGAGGTGAAGAGCAGCAAGAGCTTCCAGGGCTGGCAGCTTCCCTGTGGGAGAAGGAGCCGGAGGTTTGCCTTTCAGAAAGAGGCACTGCCGAGGACAGGCAGCATGAGCTGTAGCGTCTGTGGGAAAGCACAGATCCGCAGGGCTGTTGTGCCTGTGAATAGGCTGCACGGGGAAAGTCAAGAGCAGCAAGAGCTTTCAGGGCTGGCAACTTCCCTGTGGGAGAAGGAGTCGAATATTTGCCCTTTCGGAAAGAGGCAGTGCCGAGGACAGGCAGCATGATCTGTAGCGTCTGTGGGAAAGCACAGATCCGCAGGGCTGTTGTGCCTGTGAATAGGCTGCACCGGGAGGTGAAGAGCAGCAAGAGCTTTCAGGGCTGGCAGCTTCCTTGTGGGAGAAATAGCCCGATGTTTCCCTTTCAGAAAGAGGCACTGCCGAGGACAGGCAGGATGAGCTGTAGCGTCTCTGGGAAAGCACAGATCCGCAGGGCTGTTGTGCCTGTGAATACTCTGCATGGGGAGGTGAAGAGCAGCAAGAGCTTCCAGGGCTGGCAGCTTTCCTGTGGGAGAAGGAGCCGGAGGTTTGCCTTTCAGAAAGAGGCAGTGCCGAGGACAGGCAGCATGATCTGTAGCTTCTGTGGGAAAGCACAGATCCGCAGGGCTGTTGTGCCTGTGAATAGGCTGCACGGGGAAAGTGAAGAGCAGCAAGAGCTTTCAGGGCTGGCAGCTTCCCTGTGGGAGAAGGAGCCGGAGGTTTGCCTTTCAGAAAGAGGCACTGCCGAGGACAGGCAGGATGAGCTGTAGCGTCTGTGGGAAAGCACAGATCCGCAGGGCTGTTGTGCCTGTGAATAGTCTGCACGGGGAAAGTGAAAATCATCAAAACCTTTCAGGGCTGGCAGCTTTCTTAAGGGAGAAATAGCCCGACGTTTCGCTTTCAGAAAGAGGCAGTGCCGAGGACAGGCAGCATGAGCTGTAGCGTCTGTGGGAAAGCACAGATCCGCAGGGCTGTTGTGCCTGTGAATAGGCTGCACGGGGAGGTGAAGAGCAGCAAGAGCTTCCAGGGCTGGCAGCTTCCCTGTGGGAGAAGGAGCCGGAGGTTTGCCTTTCAGAAAGAGGCACTGCCGAGGACAGGCAGCATGATCTGTAGCTTCTGTGGGAAAGCACAGATCCGCAGGGCTGTTGTGCCTGTGAATAGGCTGCACGGGGAAAGTGAAGAGCAGCAAGAGCTTTCAGGGCTGGCAGCTTCCTTGTGGGAGAAATAGCCCGATGTTTCCCTTTCAGAAAGAGGCAGTGCCGAGGACAGGCAGCATGAGCTGTAGCGTCTGTGGGAAAGCACAGATCCGCAGGGCTGTTGTGCCTGTGAATAGGCTGCACGGGGAAAGTGAAGAGCAGCAAGAGCTTTCAGGGCTGGCAGCTTCCCTGTGGGAGAAGGAGCCGGAGGTTTGCCTTTCAGAAAGAGGCACTGCCGAGGACAGGCATCATGAGCTGTAGCGTCTGTGGGAAAGCACAGATCCGCAGGGCTGTTGTGCCTGTGAATAGGCTGCACGGGGAAAGTGAAAATCAGCAAGAGCTTTCAGGACTGGCAGGTTCCTTATGGGAGAAATAGCCCGATGTTTCCCTTTCAGAAAGAGGCACTGCCGAGGACAGGCAGCATGAGCTGTAGCTTCTGTGGGAAAGCACAGATCCGCAGGGCTGTTGTGCCTGTGAATAGGCTGCACGGGGAGGTGAAGAGCAGCAAGAGCTTCCAGGGCTGGCAGCTTCCCTGTGGGAGAAGGAGCCGGAGGTTTGCCTTTCAGAAAGAGGCACTGCCGAGGACAGGCAGCATGAGCTGTAGCGTCTGTGGGAAAGCACAGATCCGCAGGGCTGTTGTGCCTGTGAATAGGCTGCACGGGGAAAGTCAAGAGCAGCAAGAGCTTTCAGGGCTGGCAACTTCCCTGTGGGAGAAGGAGTCGAATATTTGCCCTTTCGGAAAGAGGCAGTGCCGAGGACAGGCAGCATGATCTGTAGCGTCTGTGGGAAAGCACAGATCCGCAGGGCTGTTGTGCCTGTGAATAGGCTGCACCGGGAGGTGAAGAGCAGCAAGAGCTTTCAGGGCTGGCAGCTTCCTTGTGGGAGAAATAGCCCGATGTTTCCCTTTCAGAAAGAGGCACTGCCGAGGACAGGCAGGATGAGCTGTAGCGTCTCTGGGAAAGCACAGATCCGCAGGGCTGTTGTGCCTGTGAATACTCTGCATGGGGAGGTGAAGAGCAGCAAGAGCTTCCAGGGCTGGCAGCTTTCCTGTGGGAGAAGGAGCCGGAGGTTTGCCTTTCAGAAAGAGGCAGTGCCGAGGACAGGCAGCATGATCTGTAGCTTCTGTGGGAAAGCACAGATCCGCAGGGCTGTTGTGCCTGTGAATAGGCTGCACGGGGAAAGTGAAGAGCAGCAAGAGCTTTCAGGGCTGGCAGCTTCCCTGTGGGAGAAGGAGCCGGAGGTTTGCCTTTCAGAAAGAGGCAGTGCCGAGGACAGGCAGGATGAGCTGTAGCGTCTGTGGGAAAGCACAGATCCGCAGGGCTGTTGTGCCTGTGAATAGGCTGCACGGGGAAAGTGAAGAGCAGCAAGAGCTTTCAGGGCTGGCAGCTTCCCTGTGGGAGAAGGAGCCGGAGGTTTGCCTTTCAGAAAGAGGCACTGCCGAGGACAGGCAGGATGAGCTGTAGCGTCTGTGGGAAAGCACAGATCCGCAGGGCTGTTGTGCCTGTGAATAGTCTGCACGGGGAAAGTGAAAATCATCAAAACCTTTCAGGGCTGGCAGCTTTCTTAAGGGAGAAATAGCCCGACGTTTCGCTTTCAGAAAGAGGCACTGCCGAGGACAGGCAGCATGAGCTGTAGCGTCTGTGGGAAAGCACAGATCCGCAGGGCTGTTGTGCCTGTGAATAGGCTGCACGGGGAGGTGAAGAGCAGCAAGAGCTTCCAGGGCTGGCAGCTTCCCTGTGGGAGAAGGAGCCGGAGGTTTGCCTTTCAGAAAGAGGCACTGCCGAGGACAGGCAGCATGATCTGTAGCTTCTGTGGGAAAGCACAGATCCGCAGGGCTGTTGTGCCTGTGAATAGGCTGCACGGGGAAAGTGAAGAGCAGCAAGAGCTTTCAGGGCTGGCAACTTCCTTGTGGGAGAAATAGCCCGATGTTTCCCTTTCAGAAAGAGGCAGTGCCGAGGACAGGCAGCATGAGCTGTAGCGTCTGTGGGAAAGCACAGATCCGCAGGGCTGTTGTGCCTGTGAATAGGCTGCAGGGGAAAGTGAAAATCAGCAAGAGCTTTCAGGGCTGGCAGCTTCCCTGTGGGAGAAGGAGCCGGAGGTTTGCCTTTCAGAAAGAGGCACTGCCGAGGACAGGCAGCATGAGCTGTAGCTTCTGTGGGAAAGCACAGATCCGCAGGGCTGTTGTGCCTGTGAATAGGCTGCACGGGGAAAGTGAAGAGCAGCAAGAGATTTCAGGGCTGGCAGCTTCCCTGTGGGAGAAGGAGTCGAATATTTGCCACTTCGGAAAGAGGCACTGCCGAGGACAGGCATCATGAGCTGTAGCGTCTGTGGGAAAGCACAGATCCGCAGGGCTGTTGTGCCTGTGAATAGGCTGCACGGGGAAAGTGAAGAGCAGCAAGAGCTTTCAGGGCTGGCAGCTTCCCTGTGGGAGAAGGAGCCCGACGTTTCTCTTTCAGAAAGAGGCACTGCCGAGGACAGGCAGCATGAGCTGTAGCGTCTGTGGGAAAGCACAGATCCGCAGGGCTGTTGTGCCTGTGAATAGGCTGCACGGGGAGGTGAAGAGCAGCAAGAGCTTCCAGGGCTGGCAGCTTCCCTGTGGGAGAAGGAGCCGGAGGTTTCCCTTTCAGAAAGAGGCACTGCCGAGGACAGGCAGCATGATCTGTAGCTTCTGTGGGAAAGCACAGATCCGCAGGGCTGTTGTGCCTGTGAATAGGCTGCACGGGGAAAGTGAAGAGCAGCAAGAGCTTTCAGGGCTGGCAGCTTCCTTGTGGGAGAAATAGCCCGATGTTTCCCTTTCAGAAAGAGGCACTGCCGAGGACAGGCAGCATGAGCTGTAGCGTCTGTGGGAAAGCACAGATCCGCAGGGCTGTTGTGCCTGTGAATGGGATGCACGGGGAAAGTGAAGAGCAGGAAGAGGTTCCAGGGCTGGCAGCTTCCCTGTGGGAGAAGGAGCCGGAGGTTTCCCTTTCCAAAAGGGGCTCTACCGAGGACTGGCATCATGAGCTGTAGCATACGTGGGAAAGCACAGATCCGCAGGGCTGTTGTGCCTGTGAATAGGCTGCACGGGGAAAGTGAAAATCAGCAAGAGCTTTCAGGGCTGGCAGCTTCCCTGTGGGAGAAAGAGCCGGATGTTTCCCGTTCAGAAAGAGGCACTGCCGAGGACAGGCAGCATGAGCTGTAGCGTCTGTGGGAAAGCACAGATCCGCAGGGCTGCTGTGCCTGTGAATAGGCTGCACGGGGAAAGTGAAAATCAGCAAGAGCTTTCAAGGGTGGCTGCTTCCCTGAGGGAGAAAGAGGCCAATGTTTCACTTTCAGAAAGAAGCAGGGCCGAGGACAGGCAGCATGAGCTGTAGCGTCTGTGGGAAAGCACAGATCCGCAGGGCTGTTGTGCCTGTGAATGGGCTGCACGGGGAAAGTGAGGAGCAGCAAGAGGTTCCAGGGCTGGCAGCTTCCCTGTGGGAGAAGGAGCCGGAGGTTTCCCTTTCAGAAAGAGGCACTGCCGAGGACAGGCAGCATGAGCTGTAGCGTCTGTGGGAAAGCACAGATCCGCAGGGCTGTTGTGCCTGTGAATAGGCTGCACGGGGAAAGTGAAAATCATCAAAACCTTTCAGGGCTGGCAGCTTTCTTAAGGGAGAAATAGCCCGACGTTTCCCTTTCAGAAAGAGGCACTGCCGAGGACAGGCAGCATGAGCTGTAGCGTCTGTGGGAAAGCACAGATCCGCAGGGCTGTTGTGCCTGTGAATAGGCTGCACGGGGAAAGTGAAAATCATCAAAACCTTTCAGGGCTGGCAGCTTTCTTAAGGGAGAAATAGCCCGACGTTTCCCTTTCAGAAAGAGGCAGTGCCGAGGACAGGCAGCATGAGCTGTAGCATCTGTGGGAAAGCACAGATCCGCAGGGCTGTTGTGCCTGTGAATAGGCTGCACGGGGAGGTGAAGACCAGCAAGAGCTTCCAGGGCTGGCAGCTTCCCTGTGGGAGAAGGAGCCGGAGGTTTGCCTTTCAGAAAGAGGCACTGCCGAGGACAGGCAGCATGATCTGTAGCTTCTGTGGGAAAGCACAGATCCGCAGGGCTGTTGTGCCTGTGAATAGTCTGCACGGGGAGGTGAAGAGCAGCAAGAGCTTTCAGGGCTGGCAGCTTCCCTGTGGGAGAAGGAGCCGGAGGTTTGCCTTTCAGAAAGAGGCACTGCCGAGGACAGGCAGGATGATCTGTAGCGTCTGTGGGAAAGCACAGATCCGCAGGGCTGTTGTGCCTGTGAATAGGCTGCACGGGGAAAGTGAAAATCATCAAAACCTTTCAGGGCTGGCAGCTTTCTTAAGGGAGAAATAGCCCGACGTTTCCCTTTCAGAAAGAGGCAGTGCCGAGGACAGGCAGCATGAGCTGTAGCATCTGTGGGAAAGCACAGATCCGCAGGGCTGTTGTGCCTGTGAATAGGCTGCACGGGGAGGTGAAGAGCAGCAAGAGCTTCCAGGGCTGGCAGCTTCCCTGTGGGAGAAGGAGCCGGATGTTTCCCGTTCAGAAAGAGGCAGTGCCGAGGACAGGCAGCATGATCAGTAGCGTCTGTGGGAAAGCACAGATCCGCAGGGCTGTTGTGCCTGTGAATGGGCTGCACGGGAACGTGAAAATCAGCAAGAGCTTTCAGGGCTGGCAGCTTCCCTGTGGGAGAAGGAGCCGGAGGTTTGCCTTTCAGAAAGAGGCACTGCCGCGGACAGGCAGCATGAGCTGTAGCTTCTGTGGGAAAGCACAGATCCGCAGGGCTGTTGTGCCTGTGAATAGGCTGCACGGGGAGGTGAAGAGCAGCAAGAGCTTTCAGGGCTGGCAACTTCCCTGTGGGAGAAGGAGTCGAATATTTGCCATTTCGGAAAGAGGCAGTGCCGAGGACAGGCAGCATGAGCTGTAGCGTCTGTGGGAAAGCACAGATCCGCAGGGCTGTTGTGCCTGTGAATAGGCTGCACGGGGAAAGTGAAAAATCATCAAAACCTTTAAGGGCTGGCAGCTTCGTTGTGGGAGAAGGAGCCCGATGTTTCCCTTTCAGAAAGAGGCACTGCCGAGGACAGGCAGCATGAGCTGTAGCGTCTGTGGGAAAGCACAGATCCGCAGGGCTGTTGTGCCTGTGAATGGGCTGCACGGGGAAAGTGAAGAGCAGCAAGAGGTTCCAGGGCTGGCAGCTTCCCTGTGGGAGAAAGAGCCGGATGTTTCACTTTCAGAAAGAAGCAGGGCCGAGGACAGGCAGCATGAGCTGTAGCGTCTGTGGGAAAGCACAGATCCGCAGGGCTGTTGTGCCTGTGAATAGGCTGCACGGGGAAAGTGAAGAGCAGCAAGAGCTTCCAGGGCTGGCAGCTTCCCTGTGGGAGAAGGAGCCGGAGGTTTGCCTTTCAGAAAGAGGCAGTGCCGAGGACAGGCAGCATGAGCTGTAGCGTCTGTGGGAAAGCACAGATCCGCAGGGCTGTTGTGCCTGTGAATAGGCTGCACGGGGAGGTGAAGAGCAGCAAGAGCTTTCAGGGCTGGCAACTTCCCTGTGGGAGAAGGAGTCGAATATTTGCCATTTCGGAAAGAGGCACTGCCGAGGACAGGCAGCATGAGCTGTAGCGTCTGTGGGAAAGCACAGATCCGCAGGGCTGTTGTGCCTGTGAATAGGCTGCACGGGAACGTGAAAATCAGCAAGAGCTCTCAGGGCTGGCAGCTTCCTTGTGGGAGAAATAGCCCGATGTTTCCCTTTCAGAAAGAGGCAGTGCCGAGGACAGGCAGCATGAGCTGTAGCGTCTGTGGGAAAGCACAGATCCGCAGGGCTGTTGTGCCTGTGAATGGGCTGCACGGGAACGTGAAAATCAGCAAGAGCTTTCAGGGCTGGCAGCTTCCCTGTGGGAGAAGGAGCCGGAGGTTTGCCTTTCAGAAAGAGGCACTGCCGAGGACAGGCAGCATGAGCTGTAGCTTCTGTGGGAAAGCACAGATCCGCAGGGCTGTTGTGCCTGTGAATAGGCTGCACGGGGAGGTGAAGAGCAGCAAGAGCTTTCAGGGCTGGCAACTTCCCTGTGGGAGAAGGAGTCGAATATTTGCCACTTCGGAAAGAGGCACTGCCGAGGACAGGCAGCATGAGCTGTAGCGTCTGTGGGAAAGCACAGATCCGCAGGGCTGTTGTGCCTGTGAATAGGCTGCACGGGGAAAGTGAAAAATCATCAAAACCTTTAAGGGCTGGCAGCTTCGTTGTGGGAGAAGGAGCCGGAGGTTTGCCTTTCAGAAAGAGGCACTGCCGAGGACAGGCAGCATGAGCTGTAGCGTCTGTGGGAAAGCACAGATCCGCAGGGCTGTTGTGCCTGTGAATAGGCTGCACGGGAACGTGAAAATCAGCAAGAGCTTTCAGGGCTGGCAGCTTCCTTGTGGGAGAAATAGCCCGATGTTTCCCTTTCAGAAAGAGGCAGTGCCGAGGACAGGCAGCATGAGCTGTAGCGTCTGTGGGAAAGCACAGATCCGCAGGGCTGTTGTGCCTGTGAATAGGCTGCACGGGGAAAGTGAAAATCAGCAAGAGCTTTCAGGGCAGGCAGCTTCCTTGTGGGAGAAGGAGCCGGAGTTTTGCCTTTCAGAAAGAGACAGTGCCGAGGACAGGCAGGATGAGCTGTAGCGTCTGTGGGAAAGCACAGATCCGCAGGGCTGTTGTGCCTGTGAATAGGCTGCATGGGGAGGTGAAGAGCAGCAAGAGCTTCCAGGGCTGGCAGCTTCCCTGTGGGAGAAGGAGCCGGAGGTTTGCCTTTCAGAAAGAGGCACTGCCGAGGACAGGCAGCATGAGCTGTAGCTTCTGTGGGAAAGCACAGATCCGCAGGGCTGCTGTGCCTGTGAATAGGCTGCACGGGGAAAGTGAAGAGCAGCAAGAGCTTTCAGGGCTGGCAGCTTCCTTGTGGGAGAAATAGCCCGATGTTTCCCTTTCAGAAAGAGGCAGTGCCGAGGACAGGCAGCATGAGCTGTAGCATATGTGGGAAAGCACAGATCCGCAGGGCTGTTGTGCCTGTGAATAGGCTGCAGGGGAAAGTGAAAATCAGCAAGAGCTTTCAGGGCTGGCAGCTTCCCTGTGGGAGAAGGAGCCGGAGGTTTGCCTTTCAGAAAGAGGCACTGCCGAGGACAGGCAGCATGAGCTGTAGCTTCTGTGGGAAAGCACAGATCCGCAGGGCTGTTGTGCCTGTGAATAGGCTGCACGGGAACGTGAAAATCAGCAAGAGTTTTCAGGGCAGGCAGCTTCCCTGAGGGAGAAAGAGCCGGAGGTTTGCCTTTCAGAAAGAGGCAGTGCCGAGGACAGGCAGCATGAGCTGTAGCGTCTGTGGGAAAGCACAGATCCGCAGGGCTGTTGTGCCTGTGAATAGGCTGCACGGGGAAAGTGAAGAGCAGCAAGAGCTTTCAGGGCTGGCAGCTTCCTTGTGGGAGAAATAGCCCGATGTTTCCGTTTCAGAAAGAGGCAGTGCCGAGGACAGGCAGCATGAGCTGTAGCGTCTGTGGGAAAGCACAGATCCGCAGGGCTGTTGTGCCTGTGAATAGGCTGCACGGGGAAAGTGAAGAGCAGGAAGAGGTTCCAGGGCTGGCAGCTTCCCTGTGGGAGAAGGAGCCGGAGGTTTCCCTTTCCAAAAGGGGCTCTACCGAGGACAGGCATCATGAGCTGTAGCATACGTGGGAAAGCACAGATCCGCAGGGCTGTTGTGCCTGTGAATAGGCTGCACGGGGAAAGTGAAAATCAGCAAGAGCTTTCAGGGCTGGCAGCTTCCCTGTGGGAGAAAGAGCCGGATGTTTCCCGTTCAGAAAGAGGCACTGCCGAGGACAGGCAGCATGAGCTGTAGCGTCTGTGGGAAAGCACAGATCCGCAGGGCTGCTGTGCCTGTGAATAGGCTGCACGGGGAAAGTGAAAATCAGCAAGAGCTTTCAGGGGAGGCTGCTTCCCTGAGGGAGAAAGAGCCCAATGTTTCACTTTCAGAAAGAAGCAGGGCCGAGGACAGGCAGCATGAGCTGTAGCGTCTGTGGGAAAGCACAGATCCGCAGGGCTTTTGTGCCTGTGAATGGGCTGCACGGGGAAAGTGAAGAGCAGCAAGAGGTTCCAGGGCTGGCAGCTTCCCTGTGGGAGAAGGAGCCGGAGGTTTGCCTTTCAGAAAGAGGCACTGCCGAGGACAGGCAGCATGAGCTGTAGCGTCTGTGGGAAAGCACAGATCCGCAGGGCTGTTGTGCCTGTGAATAGTCTGCACGGAGAAAGTGAAGAGCAGCAAGAGCTTTCAGGGCTGGCAGCTTCCTTGTGGGAGAAATAGCCCGATGTTTCACTTTCAGAAAGAAGCAGGGCCGAGGACAGGCAGCATGAGCTGTAGCGTCTGTGGGAAAGCACAGATCTGCAGGGCTGTTCTGCCTGTGAATAGGCTGAACGGGGAAAGTGAAGAGCAGCAAGAGCTTTCAGTGCTGGCAGCTTCCCTGAGAGAGAAATAGCCCAATGTTTCCCGTTCAGAAAGAGGCACTGCCGAGGACAGGCAGCATGAGCTGTAGCTTCTGTGGGAAAGCACAGATCCGCAGGGCTGTTGTGCCTGTGAATAGTCTGCACGGGGAGGTGAAGAGCAGCAAGAGCTTCCAGGGCTGGCAGCTTCCCTGTGGGAGAAGGAGCCGGAGGTTTGCCTTTCAGAAAGAGGCAGTGCCGAGGACAGGCAGCATGAGCTGTAGCGTCTGTGGGAAAGCACAGATCCGCAGGGCTGTTGTGCCTGTGAATAGTCTGCACGGAGAAAGTGAAGAGCAGCAAGAGCTTTCAGGGCTGGCAGCTTCCTTGTGGGAGAAATAGCCCGATGTTTCACTTTCAGAAAGAAGCAGGGCCGAGGACAGGCAGCATGAGCTGTAGCGTCTGTGGGAAAGCACAGATCTGCAGGGCTGTTCTGCCTGTGAATAGGCTGAACGGGGAAAGTGAAGAGCAGCAAGAGCTTTCAGTGCTGGCAGCTTCCCTGAGAGAGAAATAGCCCAATGTTTCCCGTTCAGAAAGAGGCACTGCCGAGGACAGGCAGCATGAGCTGTAGCTTCTGTGGGAAAGCACAGATCCGCAGGGCTGTTGTGCCTGTGAATAGTCTGCACGGGGAGGTGAAGAGCAGCAAGAGCTTCCAGGGCTGGCAGCTTCCCTGTGGGAGAAGGAGCCGGAGGTTTGCCTTTCAGAAAGAGGCAGTGCCGAGGACAGGCAGCATGATCTGTAGCTTTTGTGGGAAAGCACAGATCCGCAGGGCTGTTGTGCCTGTGAATAGGCTGCACGGGGAAAGTGAAGAGCAGCAAGAGCTTTCAGGGCTGGCAGCTTCCCTGTGGGAGAAGGAGCCGGAGGTTTGCCTTTCAGAAAGAGGCACTGCCGAGGACAGGCAGCATGAGCTGTAGCGTCTGTGGGAAAGCACAGATCCGCAGGGCTGTTGTGCCTGTGAATAGGCTGCACGGAGAAAGTGAAGAGCAGCAACAGCTTTCAGGGCTGGCAGCTTCCTTGTGGGAGAAAGAGCCGGAGGTTTGCCTTTCAGAAAGAGGCACTGCCGAAGACAGGCAGCATGAGCTGTAGCGTCTGTGGGAAAGCACAGATCCGCAGGGCTGTTGTTCCTGTGAATAGGCTGCACGGGGAAAGTGAAAATCAGCAAGAGCTTCCAGGGCTGGCAGCTTCCCTGTGGGAGAAGGAGCCGGAGGTTTGCCTTTCAGAAAGAGGCACTGCCGAGGACAGGCAGCATGAGCTGTAGCTTCTGTGGGAAAGCACAGATCCGCAGGGCTGTTGTGCCTGTGAATAGGCTGCACGGGGAGGTGAAGAGCAGCAAGAGCTTTCAGGGCTGGCAACTTCCCTGTGGGAGAAGGAGTCGAATATTTGCCATTTCGGAAAGAGGCACTGCCGAGGACAGGCAGCATGAGCTGTAGCGTCTGTGGGAAAGCACAGATCCGCAGGGCTGTTGTGCCTGTGAATAGGCTGCACGGAGAAAGTGAAGAGCAGCAAGAGCTTTCAGGGCTGGCAGCTTCCTTGTGGGAGAAATAGCCCGATGTTTCACTTTCAGAAAGAAGCAGGGCCGAGGACAGGCAGCATGAGCTGTAGCGTCTGTGGGAAAGCACAGATCTGCAGGGCTGTTGTGCCTGTGAATAGGCTGCACGGGGAAAGTGAAAATCAGCAAGAGCTTTCAGGGCTGGCAGCTTCCCTGTGGGAGAAAGAGCCGGATGTTTCCCGTTCAGAAAGAGGCACTGCCGAGGACAGGCAGCATGAGCTGTAGCGTCTGTGGGAAAGCACAGATCCGCAGGGCTGTTGTGCCTGTGAATGGGCTGCACGGGGAAAGTGAAGAGCAGCAAGAGCTTCCAGGGCTGGCAGCTTCCCTGTGGGAGAAAGAGCCGGATGTTTCCCGTTCAGAAAGAGGCACTGCCGAGGACAGGCAGCATGAGCTGTAGCGTCTGTGGGAAAGCACAGATCCGCAGGGCTGCTGTGCCTGTGAATAGGCTGCACGGGGAAAGTGAAAATCAGCAAGAGCTTTCAGGGGTGGCTGCTTCCCTGAGGGAGAAAGAGCCCAATGTTTCCCTTTCAGAAAGAGGCACTGCCGAGGACAGGCAGCATGAGCTGTAGCGTCTGTGGGAAAGCACAGATCCGCAGGGCTGTTGTGCCTGTGAATAGGCTGCACGGGGAAAGTGAAAATCATCAAAACCTTTCAGGGCTGGCAGCTTTCTTAAGGGAGAAATAGCCCGACGTTTCCCTTTCAGAAAGAGGCAGTGCCGAGGACAGGCAGCATGAGCTGTAGCGTCTGTGGGAAAGCACAGATCCGCAGGGCTGTTGTGCCTGTGAATAGGCTGCACGGGGAGGTGAAGAGCAGCAAGAGCTTCCAGGGCTGGCAGCTTCCCTGTGGGAGAAGGAGCCGGAGGTTTGCCTTTCAGAAAGAGGCACTGCCGAGGACAGGCAGCATGATCTGTAGCTTCTGTGGGAAAGCACAGATCCGCAGGGCTGTTGTGCCTGTGAATAGGCTGCACGGGGAAAGTGAAGAGCAGCAAGAGCTTTCAGGGCTGGCAGCTTCCTTGTGGGAGAAATAGCCCGATGTTTCCCTTTCAGAAAGAGGCAGTGCCGAGGACAGGCAGCATGAGCTGTAGCGTCTGTGGGAAAGCACAGATCCGCAGGGCTGTTGTGCCTGTGAATAGTCTGCACGGGGAGGTGAAGAGCAGCAAGAGCTTCCAGGGCTGGCAGCTTCCCTGTGGGAGAAGGAGCCGGATGTTTCCTGTTCTGAAAGAGGCACTGCCGAGGACAGGCAGCATGAGCTGTAGCGTCTGTGGGAAAGCACAGATCCGCAGGGCTGTTGTGCCTGTGAATGGGCTGCACGGGAACGTGAAAATCAGCAAGAGCTTTCAGGGCTGGCAGCTTCCCTGTGGGAGAAGGAGCCGGAGGTTTGCCTTTCAGAAAGAGGCACTGCCGAGGACAGGCAGCATGAGCTGTAGCTTCTGTGGGAAAGCACAGATCCGCAGGGCTGTTGTGCCTGTGAATAGGCTGCACGGGGAGGTGAAGAGCAGCAAGAGCTTTCAGGGCTGGCAACTTCCCTGTGGGAGAAGGAGTCGAATATTTGCCATTTCGGAAAGAGGCAGTGCCGAGGACAGGCAGCATGAGCTGTAGCGTCTGTGGGAAAGCACAGATCCGCAGGGCTGTTGTGCCTGTGAATAGGCTGCACGGGGAAAGTGAAAAATCATCAAAACCTTTAAGGGCTGGCAGCTTCGTTGTGGGAGAAGGAGCCGGAGGTTTGCCTTTCAGAAAGAGGCACTGAAGAGGACAGGCAGCATGAGCTGTAGCGTCTGTGGGAAAGCACAGATCCGCAGGGCTGTTGTGCCTGTGAATGGGCTGCACGGGGAGGTGAAGAGCAGCAAGAGCTTCCAGGGCTGGCAGCTTCCCTGTGGGAGAAGGAGCCGGAGGTTTGCCTTTCAGAAAGAGGCAGTGCCGAGGACAGGCAGCATGATCTGTAGCTTCTGTGGGAAAGCACAGATCCGCAGGGCTGTTGTTCCTGTGAATAGGCTGCACGGGGAAAGTGAAGAGCAGCAAGATCTTTCAGGGCTGGCAGCTTCCCTGTGGGAGAAGGAGCCGGAGGTTTGCCTTTCAGAAAGAGGCAGTGCCGAGGACAGGCAGCATGAGCTGTAGCATCTGTGGGAAAGCACAGATCCGCAGGGCTGTTGTGCCTGTGAATAGGCTGCACGGGGAGGTGAAGAGCAGCAAGAGGTTCCAGGGCTGGCAGCTTCCTTATGGGAGAAGGAGCCGGAGGTTTGCCTTTCAGAAAGAGGCAGTGCCGAGGACAGGCAGCATGAGCTGTAGCGTCTGTGGGAAAGCACAGATCCGCAGGGCTGTTGTGCCTGTGAATAGGCTGCACGAGGAAAGTGAAAATCAGCAAGAGCTTTCAGGGCAGGCAGCTTCCTTGTGGGAAAAGGAGCCGGAGTTTTGCCTTTCAGAAAGAGGCACTGCCGAGGACAGGCAGCATGAGCTGTAGCTTCTGTGGGAAAGCACAGATCCACAGGGCTGTTGTTCCTGTGAATAGTCTGCACGGGGAGGTGAAGAGCAGCAAGAGCTTTCAGGGCTGGCAACTTCCCTGTGGGAGAAGGAGTCGAATATTTGCCATTTCAGAAAGAGGCACTGCCGAGGACAGGCAGCATGAGCTGTAGCGTCTGTGGGAAAGCACAGATCCGCAGGGCTGTTGTGCCTGTGAATAGGCTGCACGGGGAAAGTGAAGAGCAGCAAGAGCTTTCAGGGCTGGCAGCTTCCCTGTGGGAGAAGGAGCCGGAGGTTTGCCTTTCAGAAAGAGGCACTGCCGAGGACAGGCAGCATGAGCTGTAGCGTCTGTGGGAAAGCACAGATCCGCAGGGCTGTTGTGCCTGTGAATAGGCTGCACGGGGAAAGTGAAAATCATCAAAACCTTTCAGGGCTGGCAGCTTTCTTAAGGGAGAAATAGCCCGACGTTTCCCTTTCAGAAAGAGGCAGTGCCGAGGACAGGCAGCATGAGCTGTAGCGTCTGTGGGAAAGCACAGATCCGCAGGGCTGTTGTGCCTGTGAATAGGCTGCACGGGGAAAGTGAAAATCATCAAAACCTTTCAGGGCTGGCAGCTTTCTTAAGGGAGAAATAGCCCGACGTTTCCCTTTCAGAAAGAGGCAGTGCCGAGGACAGGCAGCATGAGCTGTAGCGTCTGTGGGAAAGCACAGATCCGCAGGGCTGTTGTGCCTGTGAATAGGCTGCACGGGGAGGTGAAGAGCAGCAAGAGCTTCCAGGGCTGGCAGCTTCCCTGTGGGAGAAGGAGCCGGAGGTTTGCCTTTCAGAAAGAGGCACTGCCGAGGACAGGCAGCATGATCTGTAGCGTCTGTGGGAAAGCACAGATCCGCAGGGCTGCTGTGCCTGTGAATAGGCTGCACGGGGAAACTGAAGAGCAGCAAGAGATTTCAGGGCTGGCAGCTTCCCTGTGGGAGAAGGAGTCGAATATTTGCCACTTCTGAAAGAGGCACTGCCGAGGACAGGCATCATGAGCTGTAGCGTCTGTGGGAAAGCACAGATCCGCAGGGCTGTTGTGCCTGTGAATAGGCTGCACGGGGAAAGTGAAGAGCAGCAAGAGCTTTCAGGGCTGGCAGCTTCCTTGTGGGAGAAATAGCCCGATGTTTCCGTTTCAGAAAGAGGCAGTGCCGAGGACAGGCAGCATGAGCTGTAGCTTCTGTGGGAAAGCACAGATCCGCAGGGCTGTTGTTCCTGTGAATAGTCTGCACGGGGAGGTGAAGAGCAGCAAGAGCTTTCAGGGCTGGCAACTTCCCTGTGGGAGAAGGAGTCGAATATTTGCCATTTCAGAAAGAGGCAGTGCCGAGGACAGGCAGCATGAGCTGTAGCGTCTGTGGGAAAGTACAGATCCGCAGGGCTGTTGTGCCTGTGAATAGGCTGCACGGGAACGTGAAAATCAGCAAGAGTTTTCAGGGCTGGCAGCTTCCCTGAGGGAGAAAGAGCCGGAGGTTTGCCTTTCAGAAAGAGGCACTGCCGAGGACAGGCAGCATGAGCTGTAGCGTCTGTGGGAAAGCACAGATCCGCAGGGCTGTTGTGCCTGTGAATAGGCTGCACGGGGAGGTGAAGAGCAGCAAGAGGTTCCAGGGCTGGCAGCTTCCCTGTGGGAGAAGGAGCCGGAGGTTTGCCTTTCAGAAAGAGGCAGTGCCGAGGACAGGCAGCATGATCTGTAGCGTCTGTGGGAAAGCACAGATCCGCAGGGCTGTTGTGCCTGTGAATAGGCTGCACGGGGAAAGTGAAGAGCAGCAAGAGCTTTCAGGGCTGGCAGCTTCCCTGTGGGAGAAGGAGCCGGAGGTTTGCCTTTCAGAAAGAGGCACTGCCGAGGACGGGCAGCATGAGCTGTAGCGTCTGTGGGAAAGCACAGATCCGCAGGGCTGTTGTGCCTGTGAATAGGCTGCACGGGGAAAGTGAAAATCATCAAAACCTTTCAGGGCTGGCAGCTTTCTTAAGGGAGAAATAGCCCGACGTTTCCCTTTCAGAAAGAGGCAGTGCCGAGGACAGGCAGCATGAGCTGTAGCGTCTGTGGGAAAGCACAGATCCGCAGGGCTGTTGTGCCTGTGAATAGGCTGCACGGGGAGGTGAAGAGCAGCAAGAGCTTCCAGGGCTGGCAGCTTCCCTGTGGGAGAAGGAGCCGGAGGTTTGCCTTTCAGAAAGAGGCACTGCCGAGGACAGGCAGCATGATCTGTAGCTTCTGTGGGAAAGCACAGATCCGCAGGGCTGTTGTGCCTGTGAATAGGCTGCACGGGGAAAGTGAAGAGCAGCAAGAGCTTTCAGGGCTGGCAGCTTCCTTGTGGGAGAAATAGCCCGATGTTTCCCTTTCAGAAAGAGGCAGTGCCGAGGACAGGCAGCATGAGCTGTAGCGTCTGTGGGAAAGCACAGATCCGCAGGGCTGTTGTGCCTGTGAATAGTCTGCACGGGGAGGTGAAGAGCAGCAAGAGCTTCCAGGGCTGGCAGCTTCCCTGTGGGAGAAGGGCCGGATGTTTCCCGTTCAGAAAGAGGCACTGCCGAGGACAGGCAGCATGAGCTGTAGCGTCTGTGGGAAAGCACAGATCCGCAGGGCTGTTGTGCCTGTGAATGGGCTGCACGGGAACGTGAAAATCAGCAAGAGCTTTCAGGGCTGGCAGCTTCCCTGTGGGAGAAGGAGCCGGAGGTTTGCCTTTCAGAAAGAGGCACTGCCGAGGACAGGCAGCATGAGCTGTAGCTTCTGTGGGAAAGCACAGATCCGCAGGGCTGTTGTGCCTGTGAATAGGCTGCACGGGGAGGTGAAGAGCAGCAAGAGCTTTCAGGGCTGGCAACTTCCCTGTGGGAGAAGGAGTCGAATATTTGCCATTTCGGAAAGAGGCAGTGCCGAGGACAGGCAGCATGAGCTGTAGCGTCTGTGGGAAAGCACAGATCCGCAGGGCTGTTGTGCCTGTGAATAGGCTGCACGGGGAAAGTGAAAAATCATCAAAACCTTTAAGGGCTGGCAGCTTCGTTGTGGGAGAAGGAGCCGGAGGTTTGCCTTTCAGAAAGAGGCACTGAAGAGGACAGGCAGCATGAGCTGTAGCGTCTGTGGGAAAGCACAGATCCGCAGGGCTGTTGTGCCTGTGAATGGGCTGCACGGGGAGGTGAAGAGCAGCAAGAGCTTTCAGGGCTGGCAGCTTCCTTATGGGAGAAGGAGCCGGAGGTTTGCCTTTCAGAAAGAGGCAGTGCCGAGGACAGGCAGCATGATCTGTAGCGTCTGTGGGAAAGCACAGATCCGCAGGGCTGTTGTGCCTGTGAATAGGCTGCACGAGGAAAGTGAAAATCAGCAAGAGCTTTCAGGGCAGGCAGCTTCCTTGTGGGAGAAGGAGCCGGAGTTTTGCCTTTCAGAAAGAGGCACTGCCGAGGACAGGCAGGATGAGCTGTAGCGTCTGTGGGAAAGCACAGATCCGCAGGGCTGTTTTGCCTGTGAATAGGCTGCATGGGGAGGTGAAGAGCAGCAAGAGCTTCCAGGGCTGGCAGCTTCCCTGTGGGAGAAGGAGCCGGAGGTTTGCCTTTCAGAAAGAGGCAGTGCCGAGGACAGGCAGCATGATCTGTAGCTTCTGTGGGAAAGCACAGATCCGCAGGGCTGTTGTTCCTGTGAATAGGCTGCACGGGGAAAGTGAAGAGCAGCAAGATCTTTCAGGGCTGGCAGCTTCCCTGTGGGAGAAGGAGCCGGAGGTTTGCCTTTCAGAAAGAGGCAGTGCCGAGGACAGGCAGCATGAGCTGTAGCGTCTGTGGGAAAGCACAGATCCGCAGGGCTGTTGTGCCTGTGAATAGTCTGCACGGGGAGGTGAAGAGCAGCAAGAGGTTCCAGGGCTGGCAGCTTCCTTATGGGAGAAGGAGCCGGAGGTTTGCCTTTCAGAAAGAGGCAGTGCCGAGGACAGGCAGCATGAGCTGTAGCGTCTGTGGGAAAGCACAGATCCGCAGGGCTGTTGTGCCTGTGAATAGGCTGCACGAGGAAAGTGAAAATCAGCAAGAGCTTTCAGGGCAGGCAGCTTCCTTGTGGGAGAAGGAGCCGGAGTTTTGCCTTTCAGAAAGAGGCACTGCCGAGGACAGGCAGCATGAGCTGTAGCTTCTGTGGGAAAGCACAGATCCGCAGGGCTGTTGTTCCTGTGAATAGTCTGCACGGGGAGGTGAAGAGCAGCAAGAGCTTTCAGGGCTGGCAACTTCCCTGTGGGAGAAGGAGTCGAATATTTGCCATTTCAGAAAGAGGCACTGCCGAGGACAGGCAGCATGATCTGTAGCGTCTGTGGGAAAGTACAGATCCGCAGGGCTGTTGTGCCTGTGAATAGGCTGCACGGGGAGGTGAAGAGCAGCAAGAGGTTCCAGGGCTGGCAGCTTCCCTGTGGGAGAAGGAGCCGGAGGTTTCCCTTTCAGAAAGAGGCAGTGCCGAGGACAGGCAGCATGAGCTGTAGCGTCTGTGGGAAAGCACAGATCCGCAGGGCTGTTGTGCCTGTGAATAGGCTGCACGGGGAAAGTGAAAATCATCAAAACCTTTCAGGGCTGGCAGCTTTCTTAAGGGAGAAATAGCCCGACGTTTCCCTTTCAGAAAGAGGCAGTGCCGAGGACAGGCAGCATGAGCTGTAGCGTCTGTGGGAAAGCACAGATCCGCAGGGCTGTTGTGCCTGTGAATGGGATGCACGGGGAAAGTGAAGAGCAGGAAGAGGTTCCAGGGCTGGCAGCTTCCCTGTGGGAGAAGGAGCCGGAGGTTTGCCTTTCAGAAAGAGGCACTGCCGAGGACAGGCAGCATGAGCTGTAGCGTCTGTGGGAAAGCACAGATCCGCAGGGCTGTTGTGCCTGTGAATGGGCTGCACGGGGAAAGTGAAGAGCAGCAAGAGCTTCCAGGGCTGGCAGCTTCCCTGTGGGAGAAGGAGCCGGAGGTTTCCCTTTCCGAAAGGGGCTCTACCGAGGACAGGCATCATGAGCTGTAGCATACGTGGGAAAGCACAGATCCGCAGGGCTGTTGTGCCTGTGAATAGGCTGCACGGGGAAAGTGAAAATCAGCAAGAGCTTTCAGGGCTGGCAGCTTCCCTGTGGGAGAAAGAGCCGGATGTTTCCCGTTCAGAAAGAGGCACTGCCGAGGACAGGCAGCATGAGCTGTAGCGTCTGTGGGAAAGCACAGTTCCGCAGGGCTGTTGTGCCTGTGAATAGGCTGCACGGGGAAAGTGAAAATCAGCAAGAGCTTTCAGGGGTGGCTGCTTCCCTGAGGGAGAAAGAGCCCAATGTTTCCCTTTCAGAAAGAGGCACTGCCGAGGACAGGCAGCATGAGCTGTAGCATATGTGGGAAAGCACAGATCCGCAGGGCTGTTGTGCCTGTGAATAGGCTGCACGGGGAAAGTGAAAATCAGCAAGAGCTTTCAGGGCTGGCAGCTTCCTTGTGGGAGAAATAGCCCAATGTTTCCCTTTCAGAAAGAGGCAGTGCCGAGGACAGGCAGCATGAGCTGTAGCGTCTGTGGGAAAGCACAGATCCGCAGGGCTGTTGTGCCTGTGAATAGGCTGCACGGGGAAAGTGAAAATCATCAAAACCTTTCAGGGCTGGCAGCTTTCTTAAGGGAGAAATAGCCCGACGTTTCCCTTTCAGAAAGAGGCAGTGCCGAGGACAGGCAGCATGAGCTGTAGCGTCTGTGGGAAAGCACAGATCCGCAGGGCTGTTGTGCCTGTGAATAGGCTGCACGGGGAGGTGAAGAGCAGCAAGAGCTTCCAGGGCTGGCAGCTTCCCTGTGGGAGAAGGAGCCGGAGGTTTGCCTTTCAGAAAGAGGCACTGCCGAGGACAGGCAGCATGATCTGTAGCGTCTGTGGGAAAGCACAGATCCGCAGGGCTGTTGTGCCTGTGAATAGGCTGCACGAGGAAAGTGAAAATCAGCAAGAGCTTTCAGGGCAGGCAGCTTCCTTGTGGGAGAAGGAGCCGGAGGTTTGCCTTTCAGAAAGAGGCAGTGCCGAGGACAGGCAGCATGAGCTGTAGCGTCTGTGGGAAAGCACAGATCCACAGGGCTGCTGTGCCTGTGAATAGGCTGCACGGGGAAAGTGAAGAGCAGCAAGAGATTTCAGGGCTGGCAGCTTCCCTGTGGGAGAAGGAGTCGAATATTTGCCACTTCGGAAAGAGGCACTGCCGAGGACAGGCATCATGAGCTGTAGCGTCTGTGGGAAAGCACAGATCCGCAGGGCTGTTGTGCCTGTGAATAGGCTGCACGGGGAAAGTGAAGAGCAGCAAGAGCTTTCAGGGCTGGCAGCTTCCTTGTGGGAGAAATAGCCCGATGTTTCCCTTTCAGAAAGAGGCACTGCCGAGGACAGGCAGCATGAGCTGTAGCGTCTGTGGGAAAGCACAGATCCGCAGGGCTGTTGTGCCTGTGAATGGGATGCACGGGGAAAGTGAAGAGCAGGAAGAGGTTCCAGGGCTGGCAGCTTCCCTGTGGGAGAAGGAGCCGGAGGTTTCGCTTTCCAAAAGGGGCTCTACCGAGGACAGGCATCATGAGCTGTAGCATACGTGGGAAAGCACAGATCCGCAGGGCTGTTGTTCCTGTGAATAGGCTGCACGGGGAAAGTGAAAATCAGCAAGAGCTTTCAGGGCTGGCAGCTTCCCTGTGGGAGAAAGAGCCGGATGTTTCCCGTTCAGAAAGAGGCACTGCCGAGGACAGGCAGCATGAGCTGTAGCGTCTGTGGGAAAGCACAGATCCGCAGGGCTGCTGTGCCTGTGAATAGGCTGCACGGGGAAAGTGAAAATCAGCAAGAGCTTTCAGGGGTGGCTGCTTCCCTGAGGGAGAAAGAGCCCAATGTTTCACTTTCAGAAAGAAGCAGGGCCGAGGACAGGCAGCATGAGCTGTAGCGTCTGTGGGAAAGCACAGATCCGCAGGGCTGTTGTGCCTGTGAATGGGCTGCACGGGGAAAGTGAGGAGCAGCAAGAGGTTCCAGGGCTCGCAGCTTCCTTGTGGGACAAAGAGCCGGAGGTTTGCCTTTCAGAAAGAGGCAGTGCCGAGGACAGGCAGCATGAGCTGTAGCGTCTGTGGGAAAGCACAGATCCGCAGGGCTGTTGTGCCTGTGAATAGGCTGCACGGGGAAAGTGAAGAGCAGCAAGAGCTTTCAGGGCTGGCAACTTCCCTGCAGAAGAAGGAGCCGGAGGTTTGCCTTTCTGAAAGAGGCACTGCCGAAGACAGGCAGCATGAGCTGTAGCGTATCTGGGAAAGCACAGATCCGCAGGGCTGTTGTGCCTGTGAATAGGCTGCACGGGGAAAGTGAAGAACAGCAAGAGCTTTCAGGGCTGGCAGCTTCCTTGTGGGAGAAATAGCCGGATGTTTCCCTTTGAGAAAGAGGCACTGCCGAGGACAGGCAGCATGAGCTGTAGCGTCTGTGGGAAAGCACAGATCCGCAGGGCTGTTGTGCCTGTGAATAGGCTGCACGGGGAAAGTGAAGAGCAGCAAGAGCTTTCAGGGCTGGCAGCTTCCTTGTGGGAGAAGTAGCCCGATGTTTCCCTTTCAGAAAGAGGCACTGCCGAGGACAGGCAGCATGAGCTGTAGCGTCTGTGGGAAAGCACAGATCCGCAGGGCTGTTGTGCCTGTGAATAGGCTGCACGGGGAAAGTGAAGAGCAGCAAGAGCTTTCAGGGCTGGCAGCTTCCTTGTGGGAGAAATAGCCCGATGTTTCCGTTTCAGAAAGAGGCAGTGCCGAGGACAGGCAGCATGAGCTGTAGCGTCTGTGGGAAAGCACAGATCCGCAGGGCTGTTGTGCCTGTGAATAGGCTGCACGGGGAAAGTGAAGAGCAGCAAGAGCTTTCAGGGCTGGCAACTTCCCTGTGGGAGAAGTAGTCGAATATTTGCCATTTCGGAAAGAGGCACTGCCGAGGACAGGCAGCATGAGCTGTAGCGTATCTGGGAAAGCACAGATCCGCAGGGCTGTTGTGCCTGTGAATAGGCTGCACGGGGAAAGTGAAGAGCAGCAAGAGCTTTCAGTGCTGGCAGATTCCCTGTGGGGAAGGAGCTGGAGGTTTGCCTTTCAGAAAGAGGCACTGCCGAGGACAGGCAGCATGAGCTGTAGCGTCTGTGGGAAAGCACAGATCCGCAGGGCTGTTGTGCCTGTGAATAGGCTGCACGGGGAAAGTGAAGAGCAGCAAGAGCTTTCAGGGCTGGCAGCTTCCTTGTGGGAGAAGGAGTCGAATATTTGCCACTTCGGAAAGAGGCACTGCCGAGGACAGGCATCATGAGCTGTAGCGTCTGTGGGAAAGCACAGATCCGCAGGGCTGTTGTGCCTGTGAATAGGCTGCACGGGGAAAGTGAAGAGCAGCAAGAGCTTTCAGGGCTGGCAGCTTCCCTGTGGGAGAAAGAGCCCGATGTTTCCCTTTCAGAAAGAGGCAGTGCCGAGGACAGGCAGCATGAGCTGTAGCTTCTGTGGGAAAGCACAGATCCGCAGGGCTGTTGTGCCTGTGAATGGGCTGCACGGGGAAAGTGAAGAGCAGCAAGAGCTTCCAGGGCTGGCAGCTTCCTTGTGGGAGAAATAGCCCGATGTTTCCCTTTCAGAAAGAGGCACTGCCGAGGACAGGCATCATGAGCTGTAGCGTCTGTGGGAAAGCACAGATCCGCAGGGCTGTTGTGCCTGTGAATGGGCTGCACGGGGAAAGTGAAGAGCAGGAAGAGGTTCCAGGGCTGGCAGCTTCCCTGTGGGAGAAGGAGCCGGAGGTTTCCCTTTCCGAAAGGGGCTCTACCGAGGACAGGCATCATGAGCTGTAGCATACGTGGGAAAGCACAGATCCGCAGGGCTGTTGTGCCTGTGAATAGGCTGCACGGGGAAAGTGAAGAGCAGCAAGAGCTTCCAGGGCTGGCAGCTTCCTTATGGGAGAAGGAGCCGGAGGTTTGCCTTTCAGAAAGAGGCACTGCCGAGGACAGGCAGCATGAGCTGTAGCGTCTGTGGGAAAGCACAGATCCACAGGGCTGTTGTGCCTGTGAATAGGCTGCACGGGGAAAGTGAAGAGCAGCAAGAGCTTTCAGGGCTGGCAGCTTCCCTGTGGGAGAAGGAGCCCGACGTTTCTCTTTCAGAAAGAGGCAGTGCCGAGGACAGGCAGCATGATCTGTAGCGTCTGTGGGAAAGCACAGATCCGCAGGGCTGTTGTGCCTGTGAATAGGCTGCACGGGGAGGTGAAGAGCAGCAAGAGCTTCCAGGGCTGGCAGCTTCCCTGTGGGAGAAGGAGCCGGAGGTTTGCCTTTCAGAAAGAGGCAGTGCCGAGGACAGGCAGCATGAGCTGTAGCGTCTGTGGGAAAGCACAGATCCACAGGGCTGCTGTGCCTGTGAATAGGCTGCACGGGGAAAGTGAAGAGCAGCAAGAGATTTCAGGGCTGGCAGCTTCCCTGTGGGAGAAGGAGTCGAATATTTGCCACTTCGGAAAGAGGCACTGCCGAGGACAGGCATCATGAGCTGTAGCGTCTGTGGGAAAGCACAGATCCGCAGGGCTGTTGTGCCTGTGAATAGGCTGCACGGGGAAAGTGAAGAGCAGCAAGAGCTTTCAGGGCTGGCAGCTTCCTTGTGGGAGAAATAGCCCGATGTTTCCCTTTCAGAAAGAGGCACTGCCGAGGACAGGCAGCATGAGCTGTAGCGTCTGTGGGAAAGCACAGATCCGCAGGGCTGTTGTGCCTGTGAATGGGATGCACGGGGAAAGTGAAGAGCAGGAAGAGGTTCCAGGGCTGGCAGCTTCCCTGTGGGAGAAGGAGCCGGAGGTTTCGCTTTCCAAAAGGGGCTCTACCGAGGACAGGCATCATGAGCTGTAGCATACGTGGGAAAGCACAGATCCGCAGGGCTGTTGTTCCTGTGAATAGGCTGCACGGGGAAAGTGAAAATCAGCAAGAGCTTTCAGGGCTGGCAGCTTCCCTGTGGGAGAAAGAGCCGGATGTTTCCCGTTCAGAAAGAGGCACTGCCGAGGACAGGCAGCATGAGCTGTAGCGTCTGTGGGAAAGCACAGATCCGCAGGGCTGCTGTGCCTGTGAATAGGCTGCACGGGGAAAGTGAAAATCAGCAAGAGCTTTCAGGGGTGGCTGCTTCCCTGAGGGAGAAAGAGCCCAATGTTTCACTTTCAGAAAGAAGCAGGGCCGAGGACAGGCAGCATGAGCTGTAGCGTCTGTGGGAAAGCACAGATCCGCAGGGCTGTTGTGCCTGTGAATGGGCTGCACGGGGAAAGTGAGGAGCAGCAAGAGGTTCCAGGGCTGGCAGCTTCCCTGTGGGAGAAGGAGCCGGAGGTTTGCCTTTCAGAAAGAGGCACTGCCGAGGACAGGCAGCATGAGCTGTAGCGTCTGTGGGAAAGCACAGATCCGCAGGGCTGTTGTGCCTGTGAATAGGCTGCACGGGGAAAGTGAAAATCATCAAAACCTTTCAGGGCTGGCAGCTTTCTTAAGGGAGAAATAGCCCGACGTTTCCCTTTCAGAAAGAGGCACTGCCGAGGACAGGCAGCATGAGCTGTAGCTTCTGTGGGAAAGCACAGATCCGCAGGGCTGTTGTGCCTGTGAATAGGCTGCACGGGGAGGTGAAGAGCAGCAAGAGCTTCCAGGGCTGGCAGCTTCCCTGTGGGAGAAGGAGCCGGAGGTTTGCCTTTCAGAAAGAGGCACTGCCGAGGACAGGCAGCATGAGCTGTAGCGTCTGTGGGAAAGCACAGATCCGCAGGGCTGTTGTGCCTGTGAATAGGCTGCACGGGGAAAGTCAAGAGCAGCAAGAGCTTTCAGGGCTGGCAACTTCCCTGTGGGAGAAGGAGTCGAATATTTGCCATTTCGGAAAGAGGCACTGCCGAGGACAGGCAGCATGAGCTGTAGCGTCTGTGGGAAAGCACAGATCCGCAGGGCTGTTGTGCCTGTGAATAGGCTGCACGGGGAAAGTGAAAATCAGCAAGAGCTTTTAGGGCTCGCAGCTTCCTTGTGGGAGAAAGAGCCGGAGGTTTGCCTTTCAGAAAGAGGCACTGACGAGGACAGGCAGCATGAGCTGTAGCGTCTGTGGGAAAGCACAGATCCGCAGGGCTGTTGTGCCTGTGAATGGGCTGCACGGGGAAAGTGAAGAGCAGCAAGAGGTTCCAGGGCTGGCAGCTTCCCTGTGGGAGAAGGAGCCGGAGGTTTCCCTTTCAGAAAGAGGCAGTGCCGAGGACAGGCAGCATGAGCTGTAGCGTCTGTGGGAAAGCACAGATCCGCAGGGCTGTTGTGCCTGTGAATAGGCTGCACCGGGAGGTGAAGAGCAGCAAGAGCTTTCAGGGCTGGCAGCTTCCTTGTGGGAGAAATAGCCCGATGTTTCCCTTTCAGAAAGAGGCACTGCCGAGGACAGGCAGGATGAGCTGTAGCGTCTGTGGGAAAGCACAGATCCGCAGGGCTGTTGTGCCTGTGAATACTCTGCATGGGGAGGTGAAGAGCAGCAAGAGCTTCCAGGGCTGGCAGCTTTCCTGTGGGAGAAGGAGCCGGAGGTTTGCCTTTCAGAAAGAGGCAGTGCCGAGGACAGGCAGCATGATCTGTAGCTTCTGTGGGAAAGCACAGATCCGCAGGGCTGTTGTGCCTGTGAATAGGCTGCACGGGGAAAGTGAAGAGCAGCAAGAGCTTTCAGGGCTGGCAGCTTCCCTGTGGGAGAAGGAGCCGGAGGTTTGCCTTTCAGAAAGAGGCACTGCCGAGGACAGGCAGGATGAGCTGTAGCGTCTGTGGGAAAGCACAGATCCGCAGGGCTGTTGTGCCTGTGAATAGGCTGCACGGGGAAAGTGAAGAGCAGCAAGAGCTTTCAGGGCTGGCAGCTCCCTGTGGGAGAAAGAGCCGGAGGTTTGCCTTTCAGAAAGAGGCAGTGCCGAGGACAGGCAGCATGATCTGTAGCGTCTGTGGGAAAGCACAGATCCGCAGGGCTGTTGTGCCTGTGAATAGGCTGCACGGGGAAAGTGAAGAGCAGCAAGAGCTTTCAGGGCTGGCAGCTTCCCTGTGGGAGAAGGAGCCGGAGGTTTGCCTTTCAGAAAGAGGCACTGCCGAGGACAGGCAGGATGAGCTGTAGCGTCTGTGGGAAAGCACAGATCCGCAGGGCTGTTGTGCCTGTGAATAGGCTGCACGGGGAAAGTGAAAATCATCAAAACCTTTCAGGGCTGGCAGCTTTCTTAAGGGAGAAATAGCCCGACGTTTCGCTTTCAGAAAGAGGCAGTGCCGAGGACAGGCAGCATGAGCTGTAGCGTCTGTGGGAAAGCACAGATCCGCAGGGCTGTTGTGCCTGTGAATAGGCTGCACGGGGAAAGTGAAAATCAGCAAGAGCTTTCAGGGCTGCCAGCTTCCCTGTGGGAGAAAGAGCCCAATGTTTCCCTTTCAGAAAGAGGCACTGCCGAGGACAGGCAGCATGAGCTGTAGCGTCTGTGGGAAAGCACAGATCCGCAGGGCTGTTGTGCCTGTGAATAGGCTGCACGGGGAGGTGAAGAGCAGCAAGAGCTTTCAGGGCTGGCAGCTTCCCTGAGGGAAAAAGAGCCGGATGTTTCCCGTTCAGAAAGAGGCAGTGCCGAGGACAGGCAGCATGAGCTGTAGCGTCTGTGGGAAAGCACAGATCCGCAGGGCTGTTGTGCCTGTGAATACGCTGCACGGGGAGGTGAAGAGCAGCAAGAGCTTCCAGGGCTGGCAGCTTCCCTGAGGGAAAAAGAGCCGGATGTTTCCCGTTCAGAAAGAGGCACTGCCGAGGACAGGCAGCATGAGCTGTAGCATATGTGGGAAAGCACAGATCCGCAGGGCTGTTGTGCCTGTGAATAGGCTGCAGGGGAAAGTGAAAATCAGCAAGAGCTTCCAGGGCTGGCAGCTTCCCTGTGGGAGAAGGAGCCGGAGGTTTGCCTTTCAGAAAGAGGCACTGCCGAGGACAGGCAGCATGAGCTGTAGCTTCTGTGGGAAAGCACAGATCCGCAGGGCTGTTGTGCCTGTGAATAGGCTGCACGGGAACGTGAAAATCAGCAAGAGTTTTCAGGGCTGGCAGCTTCCCTGTGGGAGAAGGAGCCGGAGTTTTGCCTTTCAGAAAGAGGCACTGCCGAGGACAGGCAGCATGAGCTGTAGCGTCTGTGGGAAAGCACAGATCCGCAGGGCTGTTGTGCCTGTGAATAGTCTGCACGGGGAGGTGAAGAGCAGCAAGAGCTTCCAGGGCTGGCAGCTTCCCTGTGGGAGAAGGAGCCGGAGGTTTGCCTTTCAGAAAGAGGCACTGCCGAGGACAGGCAGCATGATCTGTAGCGTCTGTGGGAAAGCACAGATCCGCAGGGCTGTTGTGCCTGTGAATAGGCTGCACGGGGAAAGTGAAGAGCAGCAAGAGCTTTCAGGGCTGGCAGCTTCCCTGTGGGAGAAGGAGCCGGAGGTTTGCCTTTCAGAAAGAGGCACTGCCGAGGACAGGCATCATGAGCTGTAGCGTCTGTGGGAAAGCACAGATCCGCAGGGCTGTTGTGCCTGTGAATAGGCTGCACGGGGAAAGTGAAAATCAGCAAGAGCTTTCAGGACTGGCAGGTTCCTTATGGGAGAAATAGCCCGATGTTTCCCTTTCAGAAAGAGGCACTGCCGAGGACAGGCAGCATGAGCTGTAGCTTCTGTGGGAAAGCACAGATCCGCAGGGCTGTTGTGCCTGTGAATAGGCTGCACGGGGAGGTGAAGAGCAGCAAGAGCTTCCAGGGCTGGCAGCTTCCCTGTGGGAGAAGGAGCCGGAGGTTTGCCTTTCAGAAAGAGGCACTGCCGAGGACAGGCAGCATGAGCTGTAGCGTCTGTGGGAAAGCACAGATCCGCAGGGCTGTTGTGCCTGTGAATAGGCTGCACGGGGAAAGTCAAGAGCAGCAAGAGCTTTCAGGGCTGGCAACTTCCCTGTGGGAGAAGGAGTCGAATATTTGCCCTTTCGGAAAGAGGCAGTGCCGAGGACAGGCAGCATGATCTGTAGCGTCTGTGGGAAAGCACAGATCCGCAGGGCTGTTGTGCCTGTGAATAGGCTGCACCGGGAGGTGAAGAGCAGCAAGAGCTTTCAGGGCTGGCAGCTTCCTTGTGGGAGAAATAGCCCGATGTTTCCCTTTCAGAAAGAGGCACTGCCGAGGACAGGCAGGATGAGCTGTAGCGTCTCTGGGAAAGCACAGATCCGCAGGGCTGTTGTGCCTGTGAATACTCTGCATGGGGAGGTGAAGAGCAGCAAGAGCTTCCAGGGCTGGCAGCTTTCCTGTGGGAGAAGGAGCCGGAGGTTTGCCTTTCAGAAAGAGGCAGTGCCGAGGACAGGCAGCATGATCTGTAGCTTCTGTGGGAAAGCACAGATCCGCAGGGCTGTTGTGCCTGTGAATAGGCTGCACGGGGAAAGTGAAGAGCAGCAAGAGCTTTCAGGGCTGGCAGCTTCCCTGTGGGAGAAGGAGCCGGAGGTTTGCCTTTCAGAAAGAGGCAGTGCCGAGGACAGGCAGGATGAGCTGTAGCGTCTGTGGGAAAGCACAGATCCGCAGGGCTGTTGTGCCTGTGAATAGGCTGCACGGGGAAAGTGAAGAGCAGCAAGAGCTTTCAGGGCTGGCAGCTTCCCTGTGGGAGAAGGAGCCGGAGGTTTGCCTTTCAGAAAGAGGCACTGCCGAGGACAGGCAGGATGAGCTGTAGCGTCTGTGGGAAAGCACAGATCCGCAGGGCTGTTGTGCCTGTGAATAGTCTGCACGGGGAAAGTGAAAATCATCAAAACCTTTCAGGGCTGGCAGCTTTCTTAAGGGAGAAATAGCCCGACGTTTCGCTTTCAGAAAGAGGCAGTGCCGAGGACAGGCAGCATGAGCTGTAGCGTCTGTGGGAAAGCACAGATCCGCAGGGCTGTTGTGCCTGTGAATAGGCTGCACGGGGAGGTGAAGAGCAGCAAGAGCTTCCAGGGCTGGCAGCTTCCCTGTGGGAGAAGGAGCCGGAGGTTTGCCTTTCAGAAAGAGGCACTGCCGAGGACAGGCAGCATGATCTGTAGCTTCTGTGGGAAAGCACAGATCCGCAGGGCTGTTGTGCCTGTGAATAGGCTGCACGGGGAAAGTGAAGAGCAGCAAGAGCTTTCAGGGCTGGCAGCTTCCTTGTGGGAGAAATAGCCCGATGTTTCCCTTTCAGAAAGAGGCAGTGCCGAGGACAGGCAGCATGAGCTGTAGCGTCTGTGGGAAAGCACAGATCCGCAGGGCTGTTGTGCCTGTGAATAGTCTGCACGGGGAGGTGAAGAGCAGCAAGAGCTTCCAGGGCTGGCAGCTTCCCTGTGGGAGAAGGAGCCGGATGTTTCCCGTTCAGAAAGAGGCACTGCCGAGGACAGGCAGCATGATCAGTAGCGTCTGTGGGAAAGCACAGATCCGCAGGGCTGTTGTGCCTGTGAATAGGCTGCACGGGGAAAGTGAAAAATCATCAAAACCTTTAAGGGCTGGCAGCTTCGTTGTGGGAGAAGGAGCCGGAGGTTTGCCTTTCAGAAAGAGGCACTGCCGAGGACAGGCAGCATGAGCTGTAGCGTCTGTGGGAAAGCACAGATCCGCAGGGCTGTTGTGCCTGTGAATAGGCTGCACGGGAACGTGAAAATCAGCAAGAGCTTTCAGGGCTGGCAGCTTCCTTGTGGGAGAAGGAGCCGGAGTTTTGCCTTTCAGAAAGAGCCACTGCCGAGGACAGGCAGCATGAGCTGTAGCTTCTGTGGGAAAGCACAGATCCGCAGGGCTGCTGTGCCTGTGAATAGGCTGCACGGGGAAAGTGAAGAGCAGCAAGAGCTTTCAGGGCTGGCAGCTTCCTTGTGGGAGAAATAGCCCGATGTTTCCCTTTCAGAAAGAGGCAGTGCCGAGGACAGGCAGCATGAGCTGTAGCATATGTGGGAAAGCACAGATCCGCAGGGCTGTTGTGCCTGTGAATAGGCTGCAGGGGAAAGTGAAAATCAGCAAGAGCTTTCAGGGCTGGCAGCTTCCCTGTGGGAGAAGGAGCCGGAGGTTTGCCTTTCAGAAAGAGGCACTGCCGAGGACAGGCAGCATGAGCTGTAGCTTCTGTGGGAAAGCACAGATCCGCAGGGCTGTTGTGCCTGTGAATAGGCTGCACGGGGAAAGTGAAGAGCAGCAAGAGATTTCAGGGCTGGCAGCTTCCCTGTGGGAGAAGGAGTCGAATATTTGCCACTTCGGAAAGAGGCACTGCCGAGGACAGGCATCATGAGCTGTAGCGTCTGTGGGAAAGCACAGATCCGCAGGGCTGTTGTGCCTGTGAATAGGCTGCACGGGGAAAGTGAAGAGCAGCAAGAGCTTTCAGGGCTGGCAGCTTCCCTGTGGGAGAAGGAGCCCGACGTTTCTCTTTCAGAAAGAGGCACTGCCGAGGACAGGCAGCATGAGCTGTAGCGTCTGTGGGAAAGCACAGATCCGCAGGGCTGTTGTGCCTGTGAATAGGCTGCACGGGGAGGTGAAGAGCAGCAAGAGCTTCCAGGGCTGGCAGCTTCCCTGTGGGAGAAGGAGCCGGAGGTTTGCCTTTCAGAAAGAGGCACTGCCGAGGACAGGCAGCATGATCTGTAGCTTCTGTGGGAAAGCACAGATCCGCAGGGCTGTTGTGCCTGTGAATAGGCTGCACGGGGAAAGTGAAGAGCAGCAAGAGCTTTCAGGGCTGGCAGCTTCCTTGTGGGAGAAATAGCCCGATGTTTCCCTTTCAGAAAGAGGCACTGCCGAGGACAGGCAGCATGAGCTGTAGCGTCTGTGGGAAAGCACAGATCCGCAGGGCTGTTGTGCCTGTGAATGGGATGCACGGGGAAAGTGAAGAGCAGGAAGAGGTTCCAGGGCTGGCAGCTTCCCTGTGGGAGAAGGAGCCGGAGGTTTCCCTTTCCAAAAGGGGCTCTACCGAGGACTGGCATCATGAGCTGTAGCATACGTGGGAAAGCACAGATCCGCAGGGCTGTTGTGCCTGTGAATAGGCTGCACGGGGAAAGTGAAAATCAGCAAGAGCTTTCAGGGCTGGCAGCTTCCCTGTGGGAGAAAGAGCCGGATGTTTCCCGTTCAGAAAGAGGCACTGCCGAGGACAGGCAGCATGAGCTGTAGCGTCTGTGGGAAAGCACAGATCCGCAGGGCTGCTGTGCCTGTGAATAGGCTGCACGGGGAAAGTGAAAATCAGCAAGAGCTTTCAAGGGTGGCTGCTTCCCTGAGGGAGAAAGAGGCCAATGTTTCACTTTCAGAAAGAAGCAGGGCCGAGGACAGGCAGCATGAGCTGTAGCGTCTGTGGGAAAGCACAGATCCGCAGGGCTGTTGTGCCTGTGAATGGGCTGCACGGGGAAAGTGAGGAGCAGCAAGAGGTTCCAGGGCTGGCAGCTTCCCTGTGGGAGAAGGAGCCGGAGGTTTCCCTTTCAGAAAGAGGCACTGCCGAGGACAGGCAGCATGAGCTGTAGCGTCTGTGGGAAAGCACAGATCCGCAGGGCTGTTGTGCCTGTGAATAGGCTGCACGGGGAAAGTGAAAATCATCAAAACCTTTCAGGGCTGGCAGCTTTCTTAAGGGAGAAATAGCCCGACGTTTCCCTTTCAGAAAGAGGCAGTGCCGAGGACAGGCAGCATGAGCTGTAGCATCTGTGGGAAAGCACAGATCCGCAGGGCTGTTGTGCCTGTGAATAGGCTGCACGGGGAGGTGAAGACCAGCAAGAGCTTCCAGGGCTGGCAGCTTCCCTGTGGGAGAAGGAGCCGGAGGTTTGCCTTTCAGAAAGAGGCAGTGCCGAGGACAGGCAGCATGATCTGTAGCTTCTGTGGGAAAGCACAGATCCGCAGGGCTGTTGTGCCTGTGAATAGTCTGCACGGGGAGGTGAAGAGCAGCAAGAGCTTTCAGGGCTGGCAGCTTCCCTGTGGGAGAAGGAGCCGGAGGTTTGCCTTTCAGAAAGAGGCACTGCCGAGGACAGGCAGGATGATCTGTAGCGTCTGTGGGAAAGCACAGATCCGCAGGGCTGTTGTGCCTGTGAATAGGCTGCACGGGGAAAGTGAAAATCATCAAAACCTTTCAGGGCTGGCAGCTTTCTTAAGGGAGAAATAGCCCGACGTTTCCCTTTCAGAAAGAGGCAGTGCCGAGGACAGGCAGCATGAGCTGTAGCATCTGTGGGAAAGCACAGATCCGCAGGGCTGTTGTGCCTGTGAATAGGCTGCACGGGGAGGTGAAGAGCAGCAAGAGCTTCCAGGGCTGGCAGCTTCCCTGTGGGAGAAGGAGCCGGATGTTTCCCGTTCAGAAAGAGGCAGTGCCGAGGACAGGCAGCATGATCAGTAGCGTCTGTGGGAAAGCACAGATCCGCAGGGCTGTTGTGCCTGTGAATGGGCTGCACGGGAACGTGAAAATCAGCAAGAGCTTTCAGGGCTGGCAGCTTCCCTGTGGGAGAAGGAGCCGGAGGTTTGCCTTTCAGAAAGAGGCACTGCCGCGGACAGGCAGCATGAGCTGTAGCTTCTGTGGGAAAGCACAGATCCGCAGGGCTGTTGTGCCTGTGAATAGGCTGCACGGGGAGGTGAAGAGCAGCAAGAGCTTTCAGGGCTGGCAACTTCCCTGTGGGAGAAGGAGTCGAATATTTGCCATTTCGGAAAGAGGCAGTGCCGAGGACAGGCAGCATGAGCTGTAGCGTCTGTGGGAAAGCACAGATCCGCAGGGCTGTTGTGCCTGTGAATAGGCTGCACGGGGAAAGTGAAAAATCATCAAAACCTTTAAGGGCTGGCAGCTTCGTTGTGGGAGAAGGAGCCGGAGGTTTGCCTTTCAGAAGGAGGCACTGCCGAGGACAGGCAGCATGAGCTGTAGCGTCTGTGGGAAAGCACAGATCCGCAGGGCTGTTGTGCCTGTGAATAGGCTGCACAGGAACGTGAAAATCAGCAAGAGCTTTCAGGGCTGGCAGCTTCCTTGTGGGAGAAATAGCCCGATGTTTCCCTTTCAGAAAGAGGCACTGCCGAGGACAGGCAGCATGAGCTGTAGCGTCTGTGGGAAAGCACAGATCCGCAGGGCTGTTGTGCCTGTGAATGGGCTGCACGGGGAAAGTGAAGAGCAGCAAGAGGTTCCAGGGCTGGCAGCTTCCCTGTGGGAGAAAGAGCCGGATGTTTCACTTTCAGAAAGAAGCAGGGCCGAGGACAGGCAGCATGAGCTGTAGCGTCTGTGGGAAAGCACAGATCCGCAGGGCTGTTGTGCCTGTGAATAGGCTGCACGGGGAAAGTGAAGAGCAGCAAGAGCTTCCAGGGCTGGCAGCTTCCCTGTGGGAGAAGGAGCCGGAGGTTTGCCTTTCAGAAAGAGGCAGTGCCGAGGACAGGCAGCATGAGCTGTAGCGTCTGTGGGAAAGCACAGATCCGCAGGGCTGTTGTGCCTGTGAATAGGCTGCACGGGGAGGTGAAGAGCAGCAAGAGCTTTCAGGGCTGGCAACTTCCCTGTGGGAGAAGGAGTCGAATATTTGCCATTTCGGAAAGAGGCAGTGCCGAGGACAGGCAGCATGAGCTGTAGCGTCTGTGGGAAAGCACAGATCCGCAGGGCTGCTGTGCCTGTGAATAGGCTGCACGGGGAAAGTGAAGAGCAGCAAGAGCTTTCAGGGCTGGCAGCTTCCTTGTGGGAGAAATAGCCCGATGTTTCCCTTTCAGAAAGAGGCAGTGCCGAGGACAGGCAGCATGAGCTGTAGCATATGTGGGAAAGCACAGATCCGCAGGGCTGTTGTGCCTGTGAATAGGCTGCAGGGGAAAGTGAAAATCAGCAAGAGCTTTCAGGGCTGGCAGCTTCCCTGTGGGAGAAGGAGCCGGAGGTTTGCCTTTCAGAAAGAGGCACTGCCGAGGACAGGCAGCATGAGCTGTAGCTTCTGTGGGAAAGCACAGATCCGCAGGGCTGTTGTGCCTGTGAATAGGCTGCACGGGAACGTGAAAATCAGCAAGAGTTTTCAGGGCAGGCAGCTTCCCTGAGGGAGAAAGAGCCGGAGGTTTGCCTTTCAGAAAGAGGCACTGCCGAGGACAGGCAGCATGAGCTGTAGCGTCTGTGGGAAAGCACAGATCCGCAGGGCTGTTGTGCCTGTGAATAGGCTGCACGGGGAAAGTGAAGAGCAGCAAGAGCTTTCAGGGCTGGCAGCTTCCTTGTGGGAGAAATAGCCCGATGTTTCCGTTTCAGAAAGAGGCAGTGCCGAGGACAGGCAGCATGAGCTGTAGCGTCTGTGGGAAAGCACAGATCCGCAGGGCTGTTGTGCCTGTGAATAGGCTGCACGGGGAAAGTGAAGAGCAGGAAGAGGTTCCAGGGCTGGCAGCTTCCCTGTGGGAGAAGGAGCCGGAGGTTTCCCTTTCCAAAAGGGGCTCTACCGAGGACAGGCATCATGAGCTGTAGCATACGTGGGAAAGCACAGATCCGCAGGGCTGTTGTGCCTGTGAATAGGCTGCACGGGGAAAGTGAAAATCAGCAAGAGCTTTCAGGGCTGGCAGCTTCCCTGTGGGAGAAAGAGCCGGATGTTTCCCGTTCAGAAAGAGGCACTGCCGAGGACAGGCAGCATGAGCTGTAGCGTCTGTGGGAAAGCACAGATCCGCAGGGCTGCTGTGCCTGTGAATAGGCTGCACGGGGAAAGTGAAAATCAGCAAGAGCTTTCAGGGGAGGCTGCTTCCCTGAGGGAGAAAGAGCCCAATGTTTCACTTTCAGAAAGAAGCAGGGCCGAGGACAGGCAGCATGAGCTGTAGCGTCTGTGGGAAAGCACAGATCCGCAGGGCTGTTGTGCCTGTGAATGGGCTGCACGGGGAAAGTGAAGAGCAGCAAGAGGTTCCAGGGCTGGCAGCTTCCCTGTGGGAGAAGGAGCCGGAGGTTTGCCTTTCAGAAAGAGGCACTGCCGAGGACAGGCAGCATGAGCTGTAGCGTCTGTGGGAAAGCACAGATCCGCAGGGCTGTTGTGCCTGTGAATAGTCTGCACGGAGAAAGTGAAGAGCAGCAAGAGCTTTCAGGGCTGGCAGCTTCCTTGTGGGAGAAATAGCCCGATGTTTCACTTTCAGAAAGAAGCAGGGCCGAGGACAGGCAGCATGAGCTGTAGCGTCTGTGGGAAAGCACAGATCTGCAGGGCTGTTCTGCCTGTGAATAGGCTGAACGGGGAAAGTGAAGAGCAGCAAGAGCTTTCAGTGCTGGCAGCTTCCCTGAGAGAGAAATAGCCCAATGTTTCCCGTTCAGAAAGAGGCACTGCCGAGGACAGGCAGCATGAGCTGTAGCTTCTGTGGGAAAGCACAGATCCGCAGGGCTGTTGTGCCTGTGAATAGTCTGCACGGGGAGGTGAAGAGCAGCAAGAGCTTCCAGGGCTGGCAGCTTCCCTGTGGGAGAAGGAGCCGGAGGTTTGCCTTTCAGAAAGAGGCAGTGCCGAGGACAGGCAGCATGATCTGTAGCTTTTGTGGGAAAGCACAGATCCGCAGGGCTGTTGTGCCTGTGAATAGGCTGCACGGGGAAAGTGAAGAGCAGCAAGAGCTTTCAGGGCTGGCAGCTTCCCTGTGGGAGAAGGAGCCGGAGGTTTGCCTTTCAGAAAGAGGCACTGCCGAGGACAGGCAGAATGAGCTGTAGCTTCTGTGGGAAAGCACAGATCCGCAGGGCTGTTGTGCCTGTGAATAGGCTGCACGGAGAAAGTGAAGAGCAGCAACAGCTTTCAGGGCTGGCAGCTTCCTTGTGGGAGAAAGAGCCGGAGGTTTGCCTTTCAGAAAGAGGCACTGCCGAAGACAGGCAGCATGAGCTGTAGCGTCTGTGGGAAAGCACAGATCCGCAGGGCTGTTGTTCCTGTGAATAGGCTGCACGGGGAAAGTGAAAATCAGCAAGAGCTTCCAGGGCTGGCAGCTTCCCTGTGGGAGAAGGAGCCGGAGGTTTGCCTTTCAGAAAGAGGCACTGCCGAGGACAGGCAGCATGAGCTGTAGCTTCTGTGGGAAAGCACAGATCCGCAGGGCTGTTGTGCCTGTGAATAGGCTGCACGGGGAGGTGAAGAGCAGCAAGAGCTTTCAGGGCTGGCAACTTCCCTGTGGGAGAAGGAGTCGAATATTTGCCATTTCGGAAAGAGGCACTGCCGAGGACAGGCAGCATGAGCTGTAGCGTCTGTGGGAAAGCACAGATCCGCAGGGCTGTTGTGCCTGTGAATAGGCTGCACGGAGAAAGTGAAGAGCAGCAAGAGCTTTCAGGGCTGGCAGCTTCCTTGTGGGAGAAATAGCCCGATGTTTCACTTTCAGAAAGAAGCAGGGCCGAGGACAGGCAGCATGAGCTGTAGCGTCTGTGGGAAAGCACAGATCTGCAGGGCTGTTGTGCCTGTGAATAGGCTGAACGGGGAAAGTGAAGAGCAGCAAGAGCTTTCAGTGCTGGCAGCTTCCCTGAGAGAGAAATAGCCCAATGTTTCCCGTTCAGAAAGAGGCACTGCCGAGGACAGGCAGCATGAGCTGTAGCGTCTGTGGGAAAGCACAGATCCGCAGGGCTGTTGTGCCTGTGAATAGGCTGCACGGGGAAAGTGAAAAATCAGCAAGAGCTTTCAGGACTGGCAGGTTCCTTATGGGAGAAATAGCCCGATGTTTCCCTTTCAGAAAGAGGCACTGCCGAGGACAGGCAGCATGAGCTGTAGCTTCTGTGGGAAAGCACAGATCCGCAGGGCTGTTGTGCCTGTGAATAGGCTGCACGGGGAGGTGAAGAGCAGCAAGAGCTTCCAGGGCTGGCAGCTTCCCTGTGGGAGAAGGAGCCGGAGGTTTGCCTTTCAGAAAGAGGCACTGCCGAGGACAGGCAGCATGAGCTGTAGCGTCTGTGGGAAAGCACAGATCCGCAGGGCTGTTGTGCCTGTGAATAGGCTGCACGGGGAAAGTGAAGAGCAGCAAGAGCTTTCAGGGCTGGCAACTTCCCTGTGGGAGAAGGAGTCGAATATTTGCCATTTCGGAAAGAGGCACTGCCGAGGACAGGCAGCATGAGCTGTAGCGTCTGTGGGAAAGCACAGATCCGCAGGGCTGTTGTGCCTGTGAATAGGCTGCACGGGGAAAGTGAAAATCAGCAAGAGCTTTTAGGGCTCGCAGCTTCCTTGTGGGAGAAAGAGCCGGAGGTTTGCCTTTCAGAAAGAGGCAGTGCCGAGGACAGGCAGCATGAGCTGTAGCGTCTGTGGGAAAGCACAGATCCGCAGGGCTGTTGTGCCTGTGAATGGGCTGCACGGGGAAAGTGAAGAGCAGCAAGAGGTTCCAGGGCTGGCAGCTTCCCTGTGGGAGAAGGAGCCGGAGGTTTGCCTTTCAGAAAGAGGCACTGCCGAGGACAGGCAGCATGAGCTGTAGCTTCTGTGGGAAAGCACAGATCCACAGGGCTGTTGTGCCTGTGAATAGGCTGCACGGGGAAAGTGAAGAGCAGCAAGAGCTTTCAGGGCTGGCAGCTTCCTTGTGGGAGAAATAGCCCGATGTTTCCCTTTCAGAAAGAGGCAGTGCCGAGGACAGGCAGCATGAGCTGTAGCGTCTGTGGGAAAGCACAGATCCGCAGGGCTGTTGTGCCTGTGAATGGGCTGCACGGGGAAAGTGAAGAGCAGCAAGAGCTTCCAGGGCTGGCAGCTTCCCTGTGGGAGAAAGAGCCGGATGTTTCCCGTTCAGAAAGAGGCACTGCCGAGGACAGGCAGCATGAGCTGTAGCGTCTGTGGGAAAGCACAGATCCGCAGGGCTGCTGTGCCTGTGAATAGGCTGCACGGGGAAAGTGAAAATCAGCAAGAGCTTTCAGGGGTGGCTGCTTCCCTGAGGGAGAAAGAGCCCAATGTTTCCCTTTCAGAAAGAGGCACTGCCGAGGACAGGCAGCATGAGCTGTAGCGTCTGTGGGAAAGCACAGATCCGCAGGGCTGTTGTGCCTGTGAATAGGCTGCACGGGGAAAGTGAAAATCATCAAAACCTTTCAGGGCTGGCAGCTTTCTTAAGGGAGAAATAGCCCGACGTTTCCCTTTCAGAAAGAGGCAGTGCCGAGGACAGGCAGCATGAGCTGTAGCGTCTGTGGGAAAGCACAGATCCGCAGGGCTGTTGTGCCTGTGAATAGGCTGCACGGGGAGGTGAAGAGCAGCAAGAGCTTCCAGGGCTGGCAGCTTCCCTGTGGGAGAAGGAGCCGGAGGTTTGCCTTTCAGAAAGAGGCACTGCCGAGGACAGGCAGCATGATCTGTAGCTTCTGTGGGAAAGCACAGATCCGCAGGGCTGTTGTGCCTGTGAATAGGCTGCACGGGGAAAGTGAAGAGCAGCAAGAGCTTTCAGGGCTGGCAGCTTCCTTGTGGGAGAAATAGCCCGATGTTTCCCTTTCAGAAAGAGGCAGTGCCGAGGACAGGCAGCATGAGCTGTAGCGTCTGTGGGAAAGCACAGATCCGCAGGGCTGTTGTGCCTGTGAATAGTCTGCACGGGGAGGTGAAGAGCAGCAAGAGCTTCCAGGGCTGGCAGCTTCCCTGTGGGAGAAGGAGCCGGATGTTTCCTGTTCTGAAAGAGGCACTGCCGAGGACAGGCAGCATGAGCTGTAGCGTCTGTGGGAAAGCACAGATCCGCAGGGCTGTTGTGCCTGTGAATGGGCTGCACGGGAACGTGAAAATCAGCAAGAGCTTTCAGGGCTGGCAGCTTCCCTGTGGGAGAAGGAGCCGGAGGTTTGCCTTTCAGAAAGAGGCACTGCCGAGGACAGGCAGCATGAGCTGTAGCTTCTGTGGGAAAGCACAGATCCGCAGGGCTGTTGTGCCTGTGAATAGGCTGCACGGGGAGGTGAAGAGCAGCAAGAGCTTTCAGGGCTGGCAACTTCCCTGTGGGAGAAGGAGTCGAATATTTGCCATTTCGGAAAGAGGCAGTGCCGAGGACAGGCAGCATGAGCTGTAGCGTCTGTGGGAAAGCACAGATCCGCAGGGCTGTTGTGCCTGTGAATAGGCTGCACGGGGAAAGTGAAAAATCATCAAAACCTTTAAGGGCTGGCAGCTTCGTTGTGGGAGAAGGAGCCGGAGGTTTGCCTTTCAGAAAGAGGCACTGAAGAGGACAGGCAGCATGAGCTGTAGCGTCTGTGGGAAAGCACAGATCCGCAGGGCTGTTGTGCCTGTGAATGGGCTGCACGGGGAGGTGAAGAGCAGCAAGAGCTTTCAGGGCTGGCAGCTTCCCTGTGGGAGAAGGAGCCGGAGGTTTGCCTTTCAGAAAGAGGCAGTGCCGAGGACAGGCAGCATGATCTGTAGCGTCTGTGGGAAAGCACAGATCCGCAGGGCTGTTTTGCCTGTGAATAGGCTGCATGGGGAGGTGAAGAGCAGCAAGAGCTTCCAGGGCTGGCAGCTTCCCTGTGGGAGAAGGAGCCGGAGGTTTGCCTTTCAGAAAGAGGCAGTGCCGAGGACAGGCAGCATGATCTGTAGCTTCTGTGGGAAAGCACAGATCCGCAGGGCTGTTGTTCCTGTGAATAGGCTGCACGGGGAAAGTGAAGAGCAGCAAGAGCTTTCAGGGCTGGCAGCTTCCCTGTGGGAGAAGGAGCCGGAGGTTTGCCTTTCAGAAAGAGGCACTGCCAAGGACAGGCAGCATGAGCTGTAGCGTCTGTGGGAAAGCACAGATCCGCAGGGCTGTTGTGCCTGTGAATAGTCTGCACGGGGAGGTGAAGAGCAGCAAGAGGTTCCAGGGCTGGCAGCTTCCTTATGGGAGAAGGAGCCGGAGGTTTGCCTTTCAGAAAGAGGCAGTGCCGAGGACAGGCAGCATGAGCTGTAGCGTCTGTGGGAAAGCACAGATCCGCAGGGCTGTTGTGCCTGTGAATAGGCTGCACGAGGAAAGTGAAAATCAGCAAGAGCTTTCAGGGCAGGCAGCTTCCTTGTGGGAGAAGGAGCCGGAGTTTTGCCTTTCAGAAAGAGGCACTGCCGAGGACAGGCAGCATGAGCTGTAGCTTCTGTGGGAAAGCACAGATCCGCAGGGCTGTTGTTCCTGTGAATAGTCTGCACGGGGAGGTGAAGAGCAGCAAGAGCTTTCAGGGCTGGCAACTTCCCTGTGGGAGAAGGAGTCGAATATTTGCCATTTCAGAAAGAGGCAGTGCCGAGGACAGGCAGCATGAGCTGTAGCGTCTGTGGGAAAGTACAGATCCGCAGGGCTGTTGTGCCTGTGAATAGGCTGCACGGGAACGTGAAAATCAGCAAGAGTTTTCAGGGCTGGCAGCTTCCCTGAGGGAGAAAGAGCCGGAGGTTTGCCTTTCAGAAAGAGGCACTGCCGAGGACAGGCAGCATGAGCTGTAGCGTCTGTGGGAAAGCACAGATCCGCAGGGCTGTTGTGCCTGTGAATAGGCTGCACGGGGAGGTGAAGAGCAGCAAGAGGTTCCAGGGCTGGCAGCTTCCCTGTGGGAGAAGGAGCCGGAGGTTTGCCTTTCAGAAAGAGGCAGTGCCGAGGACAGGCAGCATGATCTGTAGCGTCTGTGGGAAAGCACAGATCCGCAGGGCTGTTGTGCCTGTGAATAGGCTGCACGGGGAAAGTGAAGAGCAGCAAGAGCTTTCAGGGCTGGCAGCTTCCCTGTGGGAGAAGGAGCCGGAGGTTTGCCTTTCAGAAAGAGGCACTGCCGAGGACGGGCAGCATGAGCTGTAGCGTCTGTGGGAAAGCACAGATCCGCAGGGCTGTTGTGCCTGTGAATAGGCTGCACGGGGAAAGTGAAGAGCAGCAAGAGCTTTCAGTGCTGGCAGCTTCCCTGAGAGAGAAATAGCCCAATGTTTCCCTTTCAGAAAGAGGCACTGCCGAGGACAGGCAGCATGAGCTGTAGCGTCTGTGGGAAAGCACAGATCCGCAGGGCTGTTGTGCCTGTGAATAGGCTGCACGGGGAAAGTGAAAATCATCAAAACCTTTCAGGGCTGGCAGCTTTCTTAAGGGAGAAATAGCCCGACGTTTCCCTTTCAGAAAGAGGCAGTGCCGAGGACAGGCAGCATGAGCTGTAGCGTCTGTGGGAAAGCACAGATCCGCAGGGCTGTTGTGCCTGTGAATAGGCTGCACGGGGAGGTGAAGAGCAGCAAGAGCTTCCAGGGCTGGCAGCTTCCCTGTGGGAGAAGGAGCCGGAGGTTTGCCTTTCAGAAAGAGGCACTGCCGAGGACAGGCAGCATGATCTGTAGCTTCTGTGGGAAAGCACAGATCCGCAGGGCTGTTGTGCCTGTGAATAGGCTGAACGGGGAAAGTGAAGAGCAGCAAGAGCTTTCAGGGCTGGCAGCTTCCTTGTGGGAGAAATAGCCCGATGTTTCCCTTTCAGAAAGAGGCAGTGCCGAGGACAGGCAGCATGAGCTGTAGCGTCTGTGGGAAAGCACAGATCCGCAGGGCTGTTGTGCCTGTGAATAGTCTGCACGGGGAGGTGAAGAGCAGCAAGAGCTTCCAGGGCTGGCAGCTTCCCTGTGGGAGAAGGGCCGGATGTTTCCCGTTCAGAAAGAGGCACTGCCGAGGACAGGCAGCATGAGCTGTAGCGTCTGTGGGAAAGCACAGATCCGCAGGGCTGTTGTGCCTGTGAATGGGCTGCACGGGAACGTGAAAATCAGCAAGAGCTTTCAGGGCTGGCAGCTTCCCTGTGGGAGAAGGAGCCGGAGGTTTGCCTTTCAGAAAGAGGCACTGCCGAGGACAGGCAGCATGAGCTGTAGCTTCTGTGGGAAAGCACAGATCCGCAGGGCTGTTGTGCCTGTGAATAGGCTGCACGGGGAGGTGAAGAGCAGCAAGAGCTTTCAGGGCTGGCAACTTCCCTGTGGGAGAAGGAGTCGAATATTTGCCATTTCGGAAAGAGGCAGTGCCGAGGACAGGCAGCATGAGCTGTAGCGTCTGTGGGAAAGCACAGATCCGCAGGGCTGTTGTGCCTGTGAATAGGCTGCACGGGGAAAGTGAAAAATCATCAAAACCTTTAAGGGCTGGCAGCTTCGTTGTGGGAGAAGGAGCCGGAGGTTTGCCTTTCAGAAAGAGGCACTGAAGAGGACAGGCAGCATGAGCTGTAGCGTCTGTGGGAAAGCACAGATCCGCAGGGCTGTTGTGCCTGTGAATGGGCTGCACGGGGAGGTGAAGAGCAGCAAGAGCTTTCAGGGCTGGCAGCTTCCTTATGGGAGAAGGAGCCGGAGGTTTGCCTTTCAGAAAGAGGCAGTGCCGAGGACAGGCAGCATGATCTGTAGCGTCTGTGGGAAAGCACAGATCCGCAGGGCTGTTGTGCCTGTGAATAGGCTGCACGAGGAAAGTGAAAATCAGCAAGAGCTTTCAGGGCAGGCAGCTTCCTTGTGGGAGAAGGAGCCGGAGTTTTGCCTTTCAGAAAGAGGCACTGCCGAGGACAGGCAGGATGAGCTGTAGCGTCTGTGGGAAAGCACAGATCCGCAGGGCTGTTTTGCCTGTGAATAGGCTGCATGGGGAGGTGAAGAGCAGCAAGAGCTTCCAGGGCTGGCAGCTTCCCTGTGGGAGAAGGAGCCGGAGGTTTGCCTTTCAGAAAGAGGCAGTGCCGAGGACAGGCAGCATGATCTGTAGCTTCTGTGGGAAAGCACAGATCCGCAGGGCTGTTGTTCCTGTGAATAGGCTGCACGGGGAAAGTGAAGAGCAGCAAGATCTTTCAGGGCTGGCAGCTTCCCTGTGGGAGAAGGAGCCGGAGGTTTGCCTTTCAGAAAGAGGCAGTGCCGAGGACAGGCAGCATGAGCTGTAGCGTCTGTGGGAAAGCACAGATCCGCAGGGCTGTTGTGCCTGTGAATAGGCTGCACGGGGAGGTGAAGAGCAGCAAGAGGTTCCAGGGCTGGCAGCTTCCTTATGGGAGAAGGAGCCGGAGGTTTGCCTTTCAGAAAGAGGCAGTGCCGAGGACAGGCAGCATGAGCTGTAGCGTCTGTGGGAAAGCACAGATCCGCAGGGCTGTTGTGCCTGTGAATAGGCTGCACGAGGAAAGTGAAAATCAGCAAGAGCTTTCAGGGCAGGCAGCTTCCTTGTGGGAGAAGGAGCCGGAGTTTTGCCTTTCAGAAAGAGGCACTGCCGAGGACAGGCAGCATGAGCTGTAGCTTCTGTGGGAAAGCACAGATCCACAGGGCTGTTGTTCCTGTGAATAGTCTGCACGGGGAGGTGAAGAGCAGCAAGAGCTTTCAGGGCTGGCAACTTCCCTGTGGGAGAAGGAGTCGAATATTTGCCATTTCAGAAAGAGGCACTGCCGAGGACAGGCAGCATGATCTGTAGCGTCTGTGGGAAAGTACAGATCCGCAGGGCTGTTGTGCCTGTGAATAGGCTGCACGGGGAGGTGAAGAGCAGCAAGAGGTTCCAGGGCTGGCAGCTTCCCTGTGGGAGAAGGAGCCGGAGGTTTCCCTTTCAGAAAGAGGCAGTGCCGAGGACAGGCAGCATGAGCTGTAGCGTCTGTGGGAAAGCACAGATCCGCAGGGCTGTTGTGCCTGTGAATAGGCTGCACGGGGAAAGTGAAGAGCAGCAAGAGCTTTCAGGGCTGGCAGCTTCCCTGTGGGAGAAGGAGCCGGAGGTTTGCCTTTCAGAAAGAGGCACTGCCGAGGACGGGCAGCATGAGCTGTAGCGTCTGTGGGAAAGCACAGATCCGCAGGGCTGTTGTGCCTGTGAATAGGCTGCACGGGGAAAGTGAAAATCATCAAAACCTTTCAGGGCTGGCAGCTTTCTTAAGGGAGAAATAGCCCGACGTTTCCCTTTCAGAAAGAGGCAGTGCCGAGGACAGGCAGCATGAGCTGTAGCGTCTGTGGGAAAGCACAGATCCGCAGGGCTGTTGTGCCTGTGAATAGGCTGCACGGGGAAAGTGAAAATCATCAAAACCTTTCAGGGCTGGCAGCTTTCTTAAGGGAGAAATAGCCCGACGTTTCCCTTTCAGAAAGAGGCAGTGCCGAGGACAGGCAGCATGAGCTGTAGCGTCTGTGGGAAAGCACAGATCCGCAGGGCTGTTGTGCCTGTGAATAGGCTGCACGGGGAGGTGAAGAGCAGCAAGAGCTTCCAGGGCTGGCAGCTTCCCTGTGGGAGAAGGAGCCGGAGGTTTGCCTTTCAGAAAGAGGCACTGCCGAGGACAGGCAGCATGATCTGTAGCGTCTGTGGGAAAGCACAGATCCGCAGGGCTGCTGTGCCTGTGAATAGGCTGCACGGGGAAACTGAAGAGCAGCAAGAGATTTCAGGGCTGGCAGCTTCCCTGTGGGAGAAGGAGTCGAATATTTGCCACTTCTGAAAGAGGCACTGCCGAGGACAGGCATCATGAGCTGTAGCGTCTGTGGGAAAGCACAGATCCGCAGGGCTGTTGTGCCTGTGAATAGGCTGCACGGGGAAAGTGAAGAGCAGCAAGAGCTTTCAGGGCTGGCAGCTTCCTTGTGGGAGAAATAGCCCGATGTTTCCGTTTCAGAAAGAGGCAGTGCCGAGGACAGGCAGCATGAGCTGTAGCTTCTGTGGGAAAGCACAGATCCGCAGGGCTGTTGTTCCTGTGAATAGTCTGCACGGGGAGGTGAAGAGCAGCAAGAGCTTTCAGGGCTGGCAACTTCCCTGTGGGAGAAGGAGTCGAATATTTGCCATTTCAGAAAGAGGCAGTGCCGAGGACAGGCAGCATGAGCTGTAGCGTCTGTGGGAAAGTACAGATCCGCAGGGCTGTTGTGCCTGTGAATAGGCTGCACGGGGAGGTGAAGAGCAGCAAGAGGTTCCAGGGCTGGCAGCTTCCCTGTGGGAGAAGGAGCCGGAGGTTTGCCTTTCAGAAAGAGGCAGTGCCGAGGACAGGCAGCATGATCTGTAGCGTCTGTGGGAAAGCACAGATCCGCAGGGCTGTTGTGCCTGTGAATAGGCTGCACGGGGAAAGTGAAGAGCAGCAAGAGCTTTCAGGGCTGGCAGCTTCCCTGTGGGAGAAGGAGCCGGAGGTTTGCCTTTCAGAAAGAGGCACTGCCGAGGACGGGCAGCATGAGCTGTAGCGTCTGTGGGAAAGCACAGATCCGCAGGGCTGTTGTGCCTGTGAATAGTCTGCACGGGGAGGTGAAGAGCAGCAAGAGGTTCCAGGGCTGGCAGCTTCCTTATGGGAGAAGGAGCCGGAGGTTTGCCTTTCAGAAAGAGGCAGTGCCGAGGACAGGCAGCATGAGCTGTAGCGTCTGTGGGAAAGCACAGATCCGCAGGGCTGTTGTGCCTGTGAATAGGCTGCACGAGGAAAGTGAAAATCAGCAAGAGCTTTCAGGGCAGGCAGCTTCCTTGTGGGAGAAGGAGCCGGAGTTTTGCCTTTCAGAAAGAGGCACTGCCGAGGACAGGCAGCATGAGCTGTAGCTTCTGTGGGAAAGCACAGATCCGCAGGGCTGTTGTTCCTGTGAATAGTCTGCACGGGGAGGTGAAGAGCAGCAAGAGCTTTCAGGGCTGGCAACTTCCCTGTGGGAGAAGGAGTCGAATATTTGCCATTTCAGAAAGAGGCAGTGCCGAGGACAGGCAGCATGAGCTGTAGCGTCTGTGGGAAAGTACAGATCCGCAGGGCTGTTGTGCCTGTGAATAGGCTGCACGGGAACGTGAAAATCAGCAAGAGTTTTCAGGGCTGGCAGCTTCCCTGAGGGAGAAAGAGCCGGAGGTTTGCCTTTCAGAAAGAGGCACTGCCGAGGACAGGCAGCATGAGCTGTAGCGTCTGTGGGAAAGCACAGATCCGCAGGGCTGTTGTGCCTGTGAATAGGCTGCACGGGGAGGTGAAGAGCAGCAAGAGGTTCCAGGGCTGGCAGCTTCCCTGTGGGAGAAGGAGCCGGAGGTTTGCCTTTCAGAAAGAGGCAGTGCCGAGGACAGGCAGCATGATCTGTAGCGTCTGTGGGAAAGCACAGATCCGCAGGGCTGTTGTGCCTGTGAATAGGCTGCACGGGGAAAGTGAAGAGCAGCAAGAGCTTTCAGGGCTGGCAGCTTCCCTGTGGGAGAAGGAGCCGGAGGTTTGCCTTTCAGAAAGAGGCACTGCCGAGGACGGGCAGCATGAGCTGTAGCGTCTGTGGGAAAGCACAGATCCGCAGGGCTGTTGTGCCTGTGAATAGGCTGCACGGGGAAAGTGAAGAGCAGCAAGAGCTTTCAGTGCTGGCAGCTTCCCTGAGAGAGAAATAGCCCAATGTTTCCCTTTCAGAAAGAGGCACTGCCGAGGACAGGCAGCATGAGCTGTAGCGTCTGTGGGAAAGCACAGATCCGCAGGGCTGTTGTGCCTGTGAATAGGCTGCACGGGGAAAGTGAAAATCATCAAAACCTTTCAGGGCTGGCAGCTTTCTTAAGGGAGAAATAGCCCGACGTTTCCCTTTCAGAAAGAGGCAGTGCCGAGGACAGGCAGCATGAGCTGTAGCGTCTGTGGGAAAGCACAGATCCGCAGGGCTGTTGTGCCTGTGAATAGGCTGCACGGGGAGGTGAAGAGCAGCAAGAGCTTCCAGGGCTGGCAGCTTCCCTGTGGGAGAAGGAGCCGGAGGTTTGCCTTTCAGAAAGAGGCACTGCCGAGGACAGGCAGCATGATCTGTAGCTTCTGTGGGAAAGCACAGATCCGCAGGGCTGTTGTGCCTGTGAATAGGCTGCACGGGGAAAGTGAAGAGCAGCAAGAGCTTTCAGGGCTGGCAGCTTCCTTGTGGGAGAAATAGCCCGATGTTTCCCTTTCAGAAAGAGGCAGTGCCGAGGACAGGCAGCATGAGCTGTAGCGTCTGTGGGAAAGCACAGATCCGCAGGGCTGTTGTGCCTGTGAATAGTCTGCACGGGGAGGTGAAGAGCAGCAAGAGCTTCCAGGGCTGGCAGCTTCCCTGTGGGAGAAGGGCCGGATGTTTCCCGTTCAGAAAGAGGCACTGCCGAGGACAGGCAGCATGAGCTGTAGCGTCTGTGGGAAAGCACAGATCCGCAGGGCTGTTGTGCCTGTGAATGGGCTGCACGGGAACGTGAAAATCAGCAAGAGCTTTCAGGGCTGGCAGCTTCCCTGTGGGAGAAGGAGCCGGAGGTTTGCCTTTCAGAAAGAGGCACTGCCGAGGACAGGCAGCATGAGCTGTAGCTTCTGTGGGAAAGCACAGATCCGCAGGGCTGTTGTGCCTGTGAATAGGCTGCACGGGGAGGTGAAGAGCAGCAAGAGCTTTCAGGGCTGGCAACTTCCCTGTGGGAGAAGGAGTCGAATATTTGCCATTTCGGAAAGAGGCAGTGCCGAGGACAGGCAGCATGAGCTGTAGCGTCTGTGGGAAAGCACAGATCCGCAGGGCTGTTGTGCCTGTGAATAGGCTGCACGGGGAAAGTGAAAAATCATCAAAACCTTTAAGGGCTGGCAGCTTCGTTGTGGGAGAAGGAGCCGGAGGTTTGCCTTTCAGAAAGAGGCACTGAAGAGGACAGGCAGCATGAGCTGTAGCGTCTGTGGGAAAGCACAGATCCGCAGGGCTGTTGTGCCTGTGAATGGGCTGCACGGGGAGGTGAAGAGCAGCAAGAGCTTTCAGGGCTGGCAGCTTCCTTATGGGAGAAGGAGCCGGAGGTTTGCCTTTCAGAAAGAGGCAGTGCCGAGGACAGGCAGCATGATCTGTAGCGTCTGTGGGAAAGCACAGATCCGCAGGGCTGTTGTGCCTGTGAATAGGCTGCACGAGGAAAGTGAAAATCAGCAAGAGCTTTCAGGGCAGGCAGCTTCCTTGTGGGAGAAGGAGCCGGAGTTTTGCCTTTCAGAAAGAGGCACTGCCGAGGACAGGCAGGATGAGCTGTAGCGTCTGTGGGAAAGCACAGATCCGCAGGGCTGTTTTGCCTGTGAATAGGCTGCATGGGGAGGTGAAGAGCAGCAAGAGCTTCCAGGGCTGGCAGCTTCCCTGTGGGAGAAGGAGCCGGAGGTTTGCCTTTCAGAAAGAGGCAGTGCCGAGGACAGGCAGCATGATCTGTAGCTTCTGTGGGAAAGCACAGATCCGCAGGGCTGTTGTTCCTGTGAATAGGCTGCACGGGGAAAGTGAAGAGCAGCAAGATCTTTCAGGGCTGGCAGCTTCCCTGTGGGAGAAGGAGCCGGAGGTTTGCCTTTCAGAAAGAGGCAGTGCCGAGGACAGGCAGCATGAGCTGTAGCGTCTGTGGGAAAGCACAGATCCGCAGGGCTGTTGTGCCTGTGAATAGTCTGCACGGGGAGGTGAAGAGCAGCAAGAGGTTCCAGGGCTGGCAGCTTCCTTATGGGAGAAGGAGCCGGAGGTTTGCCTTTCAGAAAGAGGCAGTGCCGAGGACAGGCAGCATGAGCTGTAGCGTCTGTGGGAAAGCACAGATCCGCAGGGCTGTTGTGCCTGTGAATAGGCTGCACGAGGAAAGTGAAAATCAGCAAGAGCTTTCAGGGCAGGCAGCTTCCTTGTGGGAGAAGGAGCCGGAGTTTTGCCTTTCAGAAAGAGGCACTGCCGAGGACAGGCAGCATGAGCTGTAGCTTCTGTGGGAAAGCACAGATCCGCAGGGCTGTTGTTCCTGTGAATAGTCTGCACGGGGAGGTGAAGAGCAGCAAGAGCTTTCAGGGCTGGCAACTTCCCTGTGGGAGAAGGAGTCGAATATTTGCCATTTCAGAAAGAGGCACTGCCGAGGACAGGCAGCATGATCTGTAGCGTCTGTGGGAAAGTACAGATCCGCAGGGCTGTTGTGCCTGTGAATAGGCTGCACGGGGAGGTGAAGAGCAGCAAGAGGTTCCAGGGCTGGCAGCTTCCCTGTGGGAGAAGGAGCCGGAGGTTTCCCTTTCAGAAAGAGGCAGTGCCGAGGACAGGCAGCATGAGCTGTAGCGTCTGTGGGAAAGCACAGATCCGCAGGGCTGTTGTGCCTGTGAATAGGCTGCACGGGGAAAGTGAAAATCATCAAAACCTTTCAGGGCTGGCAGCTTTCTTAAGGGAGAAATAGCCCGACGTTTCCCTTTCAGAAAGAGGCAGTGCCGAGGACAGGCAGCATGAGCTGTAGCGTCTGTGGAAAAGCACAGATCCGCAGGGCTGTTGTGCCTGTGAATGGGATGCACGGGGAAAGTGAAGAGCAGGAAGAGGTTCCAGGGCTGGCAGCTTCCCTGTGGGAGAAGGAGCCGGAGGTTTCCCTTTCAGAAAGAGGCACTGCCGAGGACAGGCAGCATGAGCTGTAGCGTCTGTGGGAAAGCACAGATCCGCAGGGCTGTTGTGCCTGTGAATGGGCTGCACGGGGAAAGTGAAGAGCAGCAAGAGCTTCCAGGGCTGGCAGCTTCCCTGTGGGAGAAGGAGCCGGAGGTTTCCCTTTCCGAAAGGGGCTCTACCGAGGACAGGCATCATGAGCTGTAGCATACGTGGGAAAGCACAGATCCGCAGGGCTGTTGTGCCTGTGAATAGGCTGCACGGGGAAAGTGAAAATCAGCAAGAGCTTTCAGGGCTGGCAGCTTCCCTGTGGGAGAAAGAGCCGGATGTTTCCCGTTCAGAAAGAGGCACTGCCGAGGACAGGCAGCATGAGCTGTAGCGTCTGTGGGAAAGCACAGTTCCGCAGGGCTGCTGTGCCTGTGAATAGGCTGCACGGGGAAAGTGAAAATCAGCAAGAGCTTTCAGGGGTGGCTGCTTCCCTGAGGGAGAAAGAGCCCAATGTTTCCCTTTCAGAAAGAGGCACTGCCGAGGACAGGCAGCATGAGCTGTAGCATATGTGGGAAAGCACAGATCCGCAGGGCTGTTGTGCCTGTGAATAGGCTGCACGGGGAAAGTGAAGATCAGCAAGAGCTTTCAGGGCTGGCAGCTTCCTTGTGGGAGAAATAGCCCAATGTTTCCCTTTCAGAAAGAGGCAGTGCCGAGGACAGGCAGCATGAGCTGTAGCGTCTGTGGGAAAGCACAGATCCGCAGGGCTGTTGTGCCTGTGAATAGGCTGCACGGGGAAAGTGAAAATCATCAAAACCTTTCAGGGCTGGCAGCTTTCTTAAGGGAGAAATAGCCCGACGTTTCCCTTTCAGAAAGAGGCAGTGCCGAGGACAGGCAGCATGAGCTGTAGCGTCTGTGGGAAAGCACAGATCCGCAGGGCTGTTGTGCCTGTGAATAGGCTGCACGGGGAGGTGAAGAGCAGCAAGAGCTTCCAGGGCTGGCAGCTTCCCTGTGGGAGAAGGAGCCGGAGGTTTGCCTTTCAGAAAGAGGCACTGCCGAGGACAGGCAGCATGAGCTGTAGCTTCTGTGGGAAAGCACAGATCCGCAGGGCTGTTGTTCCTGTGAATAGTCTGCACGGGGAGGTGAAGAGCAGCAAGAGCTTTCAGGGCTGGCAACTTCCCTGTGGGAGAAGGAGTCGAATATTTGCCATTTCAGAAAGAGGCAGTGCCGAGGACAGGCAGCATGAGCTGTAGCGTCTGTGGGAAAGTACAGATCCGCAGGGCTGTTGTGCCTGTGAATAGGCTGCACGGGAACGTGAAAATCAGCAAGAGTTTTCAGGGCTGGCAGCTTCCCTGAGGGAGAAAGAGCCGGAGGTTTGCCTTTCAGAAAGAGGCACTGCCGAGGACAGGCAGCATGAGCTGTAGCGTCTGTGGGAAAGCACAGATCCGCAGGGCTGTTGTGCCTGTGAATAGGCTGCACGGGGAGGTGAAGAGCAGCAAGAGGTTCCAGGGCTGGCAGCTTCCCTGTGGGAGAAGGAGCCGGAGGTTTGCCTTTCAGAAAGAGGCAGTGCCGAGGACAGGCAGCATGATCTGTAGCGTCTGTGGGAAAGCACAGATCCGCAGGGCTGTTGTGCCTGTGAATAGGCTGCACGGGGAAAGTGAAGAGCAGCAAGAGCTTTCAGGGCTGGCAGCTTCCCTGTGGGAGAAGGAGCCGGAGGTTTGCCTTTCAGAAAGAGGCACTGCCGAGGACGGGCAGCATGAGCTGTAGCGTCTGTGGGAAAGCACAGATCCGCAGGGCTGTTGTGCCTGTGAATAGGCTGCACGGGGAAAGTGAAGAGCAGCAAGAGCTTTCAGTGCTGGCAGCTTCCCTGAGAGAGAAATAGCCCAATGTTTCCCTTTCAGAAAGAGGCACTGCCGAGGACAGGCAGCATGAGCTGTAGCGTCTGTGGGAAAGCACAGATCCGCAGGGCTGTTGTGCCTGTGAATAGGCTGCACGGGGAAAGTGAAAATCATCAAAACCTTTCAGGGCTGGCAGCTTTCTTAAGGGAGAAATAGCCCGACGTTTCCCTTTCAGAAAGAGGCAGTGCCGAGGACAGGCAGCATGAGCTGTAGCGTCTGTGGGAAAGCACAGATCCGCAGGGCTGTTGTGCCTGTGAATAGGCTGCACGGGGAGGTGAAGAGCAGCAAGAGCTTCCAGGGCTGGCAGCTTCCCTGTGGGAGAAGGAGCCGGAGGTTTGCCTTTCAGAAAGAGGCACTGCCGAGGACAGGCAGCATGATCTGTAGCTTCTGTGGGAAAGCACAGATCCGCAGGGCTGTTGTGCCTGTGAATAGGCTGAACGGGGAAAGTGAAGAGCAGCAAGAGCTTTCAGGGCTGGCAGCTTCCTTGTGGGAGAAATAGCCCGATGTTTCCCTTTCAGAAAGAGGCAGTGCCGAGGACAGGCAGCATGAGCTGTAGCGTCTGTGGGAAAGCACAGATCCGCAGGGCTGTTGTGCCTGTGAATAGTCTGCACGGGGAGGTGAAGAGCAGCAAGAGCTTCCAGGGCTGGCAGCTTCCCTGTGGGAGAAGGGCCGGATGTTTCCCGTTCAGAAAGAGGCACTGCCGAGGACAGGCAGCATGAGCTGTAGCGTCTGTGGGAAAGCACAGATCCGCAGGGCTGTTGTGCCTGTGAATGGGCTGCACGGGAACGTGAAAATCAGCAAGAGCTTTCAGGGCTGGCAGCTTCCCTGTGGGAGAAGGAGCCGGAGGTTTGCCTTTCAGAAAGAGGCACTGCCGAGGACAGGCAGCATGAGCTGTAGCTTCTGTGGGAAAGCACAGATCCGCAGGGCTGTTGTGCCTGTGAATAGGCTGCACGGGGAGGTGAAGAGCAGCAAGAGCTTTCAGGGCTGGCAACTTCCCTGTGGGAGAAGGAGTCGAATATTTGCCATTTCGGAAAGAGGCAGTGCCGAGGACAGGCAGCATGAGCTGTAGCGTCTGTGGGAAAGCACAGATCCGCAGGGCTGTTGTGCCTGTGAATAGGCTGCACGGGGAAAGTGAAAAATCATCAAAACCTTTAAGGGCTGGCAGCTTCGTTGTGGGAGAAGGAGCCGGAGGTTTGCCTTTCAGAAAGAGGCACTGAAGAGGACAGGCAGCATGAGCTGTAGCGTCTGTGGGAAAGCACAGATCCGCAGGGCTGTTGTGCCTGTGAATGGGCTGCACGGGGAGGTGAAGAGCAGCAAGAGCTTTCAGGGCTGGCAGCTTCCTTATGGGAGAAGGAGCCGGAGGTTTGCCTTTCAGAAAGAGGCAGTGCCGAGGACAGGCAGCATGATCTGTAGCGTCTGTGGGAAAGCACAGATCCGCAGGGCTGTTGTGCCTGTGAATAGGCTGCACGAGGAAAGTGAAAATCAGCAAGAGCTTTCAGGGCAGGCAGCTTCCTTGTGGGAGAAGGAGCCGGAGTTTTGCCTTTCAGAAAGAGGCACTGCCGAGGACAGGCAGGATGAGCTGTAGCGTCTGTGGGAAAGCACAGATCCGCAGGGCTGTTTTGCCTGTGAATAGGCTGCATGGGGAGGTGAAGAGCAGCAAGAGCTTCCAGGGCTGGCAGCTTCCCTGTGGGAGAAGGAGCCTGAGGTTTGCCTTTCAGAAAGAGGCAGTGCCGAGGACAGGCAGCATGATCTGTAGCTTCTGTGGGAAAGCACAGATCCGCAGGGCTGTTGTTCCTGTGAATAGGCTGCACGGGGAAAGTGAAGAGCAGCAAGATCTTTCAGGGCTGGCAGCTTCCCTGTGGGAGAAGGAGCCGGAGGTTTGCCTTTCAGAAAGAGGCAGTGCCGAGGACAGGCAGCATGAGCTGTAGCGTCTGTGGGAAAGCACAGATCCGCAGGGCTGTTGTGCCTGTGAATAGGCTGCACGGGGAGGTGAAGAGCAGCAAGAGGTTCCAGGGCTGGCAGCTTCCTTATGGGAGAAGGAGCCGGAGGTTTGCCTTTCAGAAAGAGGCAGTGCCGAGGACAGGCAGCATGAGCTGTAGCGTCTGTGGGAAAGCACAGATCCGCAGGGCTGTTGTGCCTGTGAATAGGCTGCACGAGGAAAGTGAAAATCAGCAAGAGCTTTCAGGGCAGGCAGCTTCCTTGTGGGAGAAGGAGCCGGAGTTTTGCCTTTCAGAAAGAGGCACTGCCGAGGACAGGCAGCATGAGCTGTAGCTTCTGTGGGAAAGCACAGATCCACAGGGCTGTTGTTCCTGTGAATAGTCTGCACGGGGAGGTGAAGAGCAGCAAGAGCTTTCAGGGCTGGCAACTTCCCTGTGGGAGAAGGAGTCGAATATTTGCCATTTCAGAAAGAGGCACTGCCGAGGACAGGCAGCATGATCTGTAGCGTCTGTGGGAAAGTACAGATCCGCAGGGCTGTTGTGCCTGTGAATAGGCTGCACGGGGAGGTGAAGAGCAGCAAGAGCTTTCAGGGCTGGCAGCTTCCCTGTGGGAGAAGGAGCCGGAGGTTTCCCTTTCAGAAAGAGGCAGTGCCGAGGACAGGCAGCATGAGCTGTAGCGTCTGTGGGAAAGCACAGATCCGCAGGGCTGTTGTGCCTGTGAATAGGCTGCACGGGGAAAGTGAAGAGCAGCAAGAGCTTTCAGGGCTGGCAGCTTCCCTGTGGGAGAAGGAGCCGGAGGTTTGCCTTTCAGAAAGAGGCACTGCCGAGGACGGGCAGCATGAGCTGTAGCGTCTGTGGGAAAGCACAGATCCGCAGGGCTGTTGTGCCTGTGAATAGGCTGCACGGGGAAAGTGAAAATCATCAAAACCTTTCAGGGCTGGCAGCTTTCTTAAGGGAGAAATAGCCCGACGTTTCCCTTTCAGAAAGAGGCAGTGCCGAGGACAGGCAGCATGAGCTGTAGCGTCTGTGGGAAAGCACAGATCCGCAGGGCTGTTGTGCCTGTGAATAGGCTGCACGGGGAAAGTGAAAATCATCAAAACCTTTCAGGGCTGGCAGCTTTCTTAAGGGAGAAATAGCCCGACGTTTCCCTTTCAGAAAGAGGCAGTGCCGAGGACAGGCAGCATGAGCTGTAGCGTCTGTGGGAAAGCACAGATCCGCAGGGCTGTTGTGCCTGTGAATAGGCTGCACGGGGAGGTGAAGAGCAGCAAGAGCTTCCAGGGCTGGCAGCTTCCCTGTGGGAGAAGGAGCCGGAGGTTTGCCTTTCAGAAAGAGGCACTGCCGAGGACAGGCAGCATGATCTGTAGCGTCTGTGGGAAAGCACAGATCCGCAGGGCTGCTGTGCCTGTGAATAGGCTGCACGGGGAAACTGAAGAGCAGCAAGAGATTTCAGGGCTGGCAGCTTCCCTGTGGGAGAAGGAGTCGAATATTTGCCACTTCTGAAAGAGGCACTGCCGAGGACAGGCATCATGAGCTGTAGCGTCTGTGGGAAAGCACAGATCCGCAGGGCTGTTGTGCCTGTGAATAGGCTGCACGGGGAAAGTGAAGAGCAGCAAGAGCTTTCAGGGCTGGCAGCTTCCTTGTGGGAGAAATAGCCCGATGTTTCCGTTTCAGAAAGAGGCAGTGCCGAGGACAGGCAGCATGAGCTGTAGCTTCTGTGGGAAAGCACAGATCCGCAGGGCTGTTGTTCCTGTGAATAGTCTGCACGGGGAGGTGAAGAGCAGCAAGAGCTTTCAGGGCTGGCAACTTCCCTGTGGGAGAAGGAGTCGAATATTTGCCATTTCAGAAAGAGGCAGTGCCGAGGACAGGCAGCATGAGCTGTAGCGTCTGTGGGAAAGTACAGATCCGCAGGGCTGTTGTGCCTGTGAATAGGCTGCACGGGAACGTGAAAATCAGCAAGAGTTTTCAGGGCTGGCAGCTTCCCTGAGGGAGAAAGAGCCGGAGGTTTGCCTTTCAGAAAGAGGCACTGCCGAGGACAGGCAGCATGAGCTGTAGCGTCTGTGGGAAAGCACAGATCCGCAGGGCTGTTGTGCCTGTGAATAGGCTGCACGGGGAGGTGAAGAGCAGCAAGAGGTTCCAGGGCTGGCAGCTTCCCTGTGGGAGAAGGAGCCGGAGGTTTGCCTTTCAGAAAGAGGCAGTGCCGAGGACAGGCAGCATGATCTGTAGCGTCTGTGGGAAAGCACAGATCCGCAGGGCTGTTGTGCCTGTGAATAGGCTGCACGGGGAAAGTGAAGAGCAGCAAGAGCTTTCAGGGCTGGCAGCTTCCCTGTGGGAGAAGGAGCCGGAGGTTTGCCTTTCAGAAAGAGGCACTGCCGAGGACGGGCAGCATGAGCTGTAGCGTCTGTGGGAAAGCACAGATCCGCAGGGCTGTTGTGCCTGTGAATAGGCTGCACGGGGAAAGTGAAGAGCAGCAAGAGCTTTCAGTGCTGGCAGCTTCCCTGAGAGAGAAATAGCCCAATGTTTCCCTTTCAGAAAGAGGCACTGCCGAGGACAGGCAGCATGAGCTGTAGCGTCTGTGGGAAAGCACAGATCCGCAGGGCTGTTGTGCCTGTGAATAGGCTGCACGGGGAAAGTGAAAATCATCAAAACCTTTCAGGGCTGGCAGCTTTCTTAAGGGAGAAATAGCCCGACGTTTCCCTTTCAGAAAGAGGCAGTGCCGAGGACAGGCAGCATGAGCTGTAGCGTCTGTGGGAAAGCACAGATCCGCAGGGCTGTTGTGCCTGTGAATAGGCTGCACGGGGAGGTGAAGAGCAGCAAGAGCTTCCAGGGCTGGCAGCTTCCCTGTGGGAGAAGGAGCCGGAGGTTTGCCTTTCAGAAAGAGGCACTGCCGAGGACAGGCAGCATGATCTGTAGCTTCTGTGGGAAAGCACAGATCCGCAGGGCTGTTGTGCCTGTGAATAGGCTGCACGGGGAAAGTGAAGAGCAGCAAGAGCTTTCAGGGCTGGCAGCTTCCTTGTGGGAGAAATAGCCCGATGTTTCCCTTTCAGAAAGAGGCAGTGCCGAGGACAGGCAGCATGAGCTGTAGCGTCTGTGGGAAAGCACAGATCCGCAGGGCTGTTGTGCCTGTGAATAGTCTGCACGGGGAGGTGAAGAGCAGCAAGAGCTTCCAGGGCTGGCAGCTTCCCTGTGGGAGAAGGGCCGGATGTTTCCCGTTCAGAAAGAGGCACTGCCGAGGACAGGCAGCATGAGCTGTAGCGTCTGTGGGAAAGCACAGATCCGCAGGGCTGTTGTGCCTGTGAATGGGCTGCACGGGAACGTGAAAATCAGCAAGAGCTTTCAGGGCTGGCAGCTTCCCTGTGGGAGAAGGAGCCGGAGGTTTGCCTTTCAGAAAGAGGCACTGCCGAGGACAGGCAGCATGAGCTGTAGCTTCTGTGGGAAAGCACAGATCCGCAGGGCTGTTGTGCCTGTGAATAGGCTGCACGGGGAGGTGAAGAGCAGCAAGAGCTTTCAGGGCTGGCAACTTCCCTGTGGGAGAAGGAGTCGAATATTTGCCATTTCGGAAAGAGGCAGTGCCGAGGACAGGCAGCATGAGCTGTAGCGTCTGTGGGAAAGCACAGATCCGCAGGGCTGTTGTGCCTGTGAATAGGCTGCACGGGGAAAGTGAAAAATCATCAAAACCTTTAAGGGCTGGCAGCTTCGTTGTGGGAGAAGGAGCCGGAGGTTTGCCTTTCAGAAAGAGGCACTGAAGAGGACAGGCAGCATGAGCTGTAGCGTCTGTGGGAAAGCACAGATCCGCAGGGCTGTTGTGCCTGTGAATGGGCTGCACGGGGAGGTGAAGAGCAGCAAGAGCTTTCAGGGCTGGCAGCTTCCTTATGGGAGAAGGAGCCGGAGGTTTGCCTTTCAGAAAGAGGCAGTGCCGAGGACAGGCAGCATGATCTGTAGCGTCTGTGGGAAAGCACAGATCCGCAGGGCTGTTGTGCCTGTGAATAGGCTGCACGAGGAAAGTGAAAATCAGCAAGAGCTTTCAGGGCAGGCAGCTTCCTTGTGGGAGAAGGAGCCGGAGTTTTGCCTTTCAGAAAGAGGCACTGCCGAGGACAGGCAGGATGAGCTGTAGCGTCTGTGGGAAAGCACAGATCCGCAGGGCTGTTTTGCCTGTGAATAGGCTGCATGGGGAGGTGAAGAGCAGCAAGAGCTTCCAGGGCTGGCAGCTTCCCTGTGGGAGAAGGAGCCGGAGGTTTGCCTTTCAGAAAGAGGCAGTGCCGAGGACAGGCAGCATGATCTGTAGCTTCTGTGGGAAAGCACAGATCCGCAGGGCTGTTGTTCCTGTGAATAGGCTGCACGGGGAAAGTGAAGAGCAGCAAGATCTTTCAGGGCTGGCAGCTTCCCTGTGGGAGAAGGAGCCGGAGGTTTGCCTTTCAGAAAGAGGCAGTGCCGAGGACAGGCAGCATGAGCTGTAGCGTCTGTGGGAAAGCACAGATCCGCAGGGCTGTTGTGCCTGTGAATAGTCTGCACGGGGAGGTGAAGAGCAGCAAGAGGTTCCAGGGCTGGCAGCTTCCTTATGGGAGAAGGAGCCGGAGGTTTGCCTTTCAGAAAGAGGCAGTGCCGAGGACAGGCAGCATGAGCTGTAGCGTCTGTGGGAAAGCACAGATCCGCAGGGCTGTTGTGCCTGTGAATAGGCTGCACGAGGAAAGTGAAAATCAGCAAGAGCTTTCAGGGCAGGCAGCTTCCTTGTGGGAGAAGGAGCCGGAGTTTTGCCTTTCAGAAAGAGGCACTGCCGAGGACAGGCAGCATGAGCTGTAGCTTCTGTGGGAAAGCACAGATCCGCAGGGCTGTTGTTCCTGTGAATAGTCTGCACGGGGAGGTGAAGAGCAGCAAGAGCTTTCAGGGCTGGCAACTTCCCTGTGGGAGAAGGAGTCGAATATTTGCCATTTCAGAAAGAGGCACTGCCGAGGACAGGCAGCATGATCTGTAGCGTCTGTGGGAAAGTACAGATCCGCAGGGCTGTTGTGCCTGTGAATAGGCTGCACGGGGAGGTGAAGAGCAGCAAGAGGTTCCAGGGCTGGCAGCTTCCCTGTGGGAGAAGGAGCCGGAGGTTTCCCTTTCAGAAAGAGGCAGTGCCGAGGACAGGCAGCATGAGCTGTAGCGTCTGTGGGAAAGCACAGATCCGCAGGGCTGTTGTGCCTGTGAATAGGCTGCACGGGGAAAGTGAAAATCATCAAAACCTTTCAGGGCTGGCAGCTTTCTTAAGGGAGAAATAGCCCGACGTTTCCCTTTCAGAAAGAGGCAGTGCCGAGGACAGGCAGCATGAGCTGTAGCGTCTGTGGAAAAGCACAGATCCGCAGGGCTGTTGTGCCTGTGAATGGGATGCACGGGGAAAGTGAAGAGCAGGAAGAGGTTCCAGGGCTGGCAGCTTCCCTGTGGGAGAAGGAGCCGGAGGTTTCCCTTTCAGAAAGAGGCACTGCCGAGGACAGGCAGCATGAGCTGTAGCGTCTGTGGGAAAGCACAGATCCGCAGGGCTGTTGTGCCTGTGAATGGGCTGCACGGGGAAAGTGAAGAGCAGCAAGAGCTTCCAGGGCTGGCAGCTTCCCTGTGGGAGAAGGAGCCGGAGGTTTCCCTTTCCGAAAGGGGCTCTACCGAGGACAGGCATCATGAGCTGTAGCATACGTGGGAAAGCACAGATCCGCAGGGCTGTTGTGCCTGTGAATAGGCTGCACGGGGAAAGTGAAAATCAGCAAGAGCTTTCAGGGCTGGCAGCTTCCCTGTGGGAGAAAGAGCCGGATGTTTCCCGTTCAGAAAGAGGCACTGCCGAGGACAGGCAGCATGAGCTGTAGCGTCTGTGGGAAAGCACAGTTCCGCAGGGCTGCTGTGCCTGTGAATAGGCTGCACGGGGAAAGTGAAAATCAGCAAGAGCTTTCAGGGGTGGCTGCTTCCCTGAGGGAGAAAGAGCCCAATGTTTCCCTTTCAGAAAGAGGCACTGCCGAGGACAGGCAGCATGAGCTGTAGCATATGTGGGAAAGCACAGATCCGCAGGGCTGTTGTGCCTGTGAATAGGCTGCACGGGGAAAGTGAAGATCAGCAAGAGCTTTCAGGGCTGGCAGCTTCCTTGTGGGAGAAATAGCCCAATGTTTCCCTTTCAGAAAGAGGCAGTGCCGAGGACAGGCAGCATGAGCTGTAGCGTCTGTGGGAAAGCACAGATCCGCAGGGCTGTTGTGCCTGTGAATAGGCTGCACGGGGAAAGTGAAAATCATCAAAACCTTTCAGGGCTGGCAGCTTTCTTAAGGGAGAAATAGCCCGACGTTTCCCTTTCAGAAAGAGGCAGTGCCGAGGACAGGCAGCATGAGCTGTAGCGTCTGTGGGAAAGCACAGATCCGCAGGGCTGTTGTGCCTGTGAATAGGCTGCACGGGGAGGTGAAGAGCAGCAAGAGCTTCCAGGGCTGGCAGCTTCCCTGTGGGAGAAGGAGCCGGAGGTTTGCCTTTCAGAAAGAGGCACTGCCGAGGACAGGCAGCATGATCTGTAGCGTCTGTGGGAAAGCACAGATCCGCAGGGCTGTTGTGCCTGTGAATAGGCTGCACGAGGAAAGTGAAAATCAGCAAGAGCTTTCAGGGCAGGCAGCTTCCTTGTGGGAGAAGGAGCCGGAGTTTTGCCTTTCAGAAAGAGGCACTGCCGAGGACAGGCAGGATGAGCTGTAGCGTCTGTGGGAAAGCACAGATCCGCAGGGCTGTTTTGCCTGTGAATAGGCTGCATGGGGAGGTGAAGAGCAGCAAGAGCTTCCAGGGCTGGCAGCTTCCCTGTGGGAGAAGGAGCCGGAGGTTTCCCTTTCAGAAAGAGGCAGTGCCGAGGACAGGCAGCATGATCTGTAGCTTCTGTGGGAAAGCACAGATCCGCAGGGCTGCTGTGCCTGTGAATAGGCTGCACGGGGAAACTGAAGAGCAGCAAGAGATTTCAGGGCTGGCAGCTTCCCTGTGGGAGAAGGAGTCGAATATTTGCCACTTCTGAAAGAGGCACTGCCGAGGACAGGCATCATGAGCTGTAGCGTCTGTGGGAAAGCACAGATCCGCAGGGCTGTTGTGCCTGTGAATAGGCTGCACGGGGAAAGTGAAGAGCAGCAAGAGCTTTCAGGGCTGGCAGCTTCCCTGTGGGAGAAATAGCCCGATGTTTCCGTTTCAGAAAGAGGCAGTGCCGAGGACAGGCAGCATGAGCTGTAGCGTCTGTGGGAAAGCACAGATCCGCAGGGCTGTTGTGCCTGTGAATAGGCTGCACGGGGAAAGTGAAGAGCAGCAAGAGCTTTCAGGGCTGGCAACTTCCCTGTGGGAGAAGTAGTCGAATATTTGCCATTTCGGAAAGAGGCACTGCCGAGGACAGGCAGCATGAGCTGTAGCGTCTGTGGGAAAGCACAGATCCGCAGGGCTGTTGTGCCTGTGAATAGGCTGCACGGGGAAAGTGAAGAGCAGCAAGAGCTTTCAGTGCTGGCAGATTCCCTGTGGGGAAGGAGCTGGAGGTTTGCCTTTCAGAAAGAGGCACTGCCGAGGACAGGCAGCATGAGCTGTAGCGTCTGTGGGAAAGCACAGATCCGCAGGGCTGTTGTGCCTGTGAATAGGCTGCACGGGGAAAGTGAAGAGCAGCAAGAGCTTTCAGGGCTGGCAGCTTCCTTGTGGGAGAAGGAGTCGAATATTTGCCACTTCGGAAAGAGGCACTGCCGAGGACAGGCATCATGAGCTGTAGCGTCTGTGGGAAAGCACAGATCCGCAGGGCTGTTGTGCCTGTGAATAGGCTGCACGGGGAAAGTGAAGAGCAGCAAGAGCTTTCAGGGCTGGCAGCTTCCCTGTGGGAGAAAGAGCCCGATGTTTCCCTTTCAGAAAGAGGCAGTGCCGAGGACAGGCAGCATGAGCTGTAGCTTCTGTGGGAAAGCACAGATCCGCAGGGCTGTTGTGCCTGTGAATGGGCTGCACGGGGAAAGTGAAGAGCAGCAAGAGCTTCCAGGGCTGGCAGCTTCCTTGTGGGAGAAATAGCCCGATGTTTCCCTTTCAGAAAGAGGCACTGCCGAGGACAGGCATCATGAGCTGTAGCGTCTGTGGGAAAGCACAGATCCGCAGGGCTGTTGTGCCTGTGAATGGGCTGCACGGGGAAAGTGAAGAGCAGGAAGAGGTTCCAGGGCTGGCAGCTTCCCTGTGGGAGAAGGAGCCGGAGGTTTCCCTTTCCGAAAGGGGCTCTACCGAGGACAGGCATCATGAGCTGTAGCATACGTGGGAAAGCACAGATCCGCAGGGCTGTTGTGCCTGTGAATAGGCTGCACGGGGAAAGTGAAGAGCAGCAAGAGCTTCCAGGGCTGGCAGCTTCCTTATGGGAGAAGGAGCCGGAGGTTTGCCTTTCAGAAAGAGGCAGTGCCGAGGACAGGCAGCATGATCTGTAGCGTCTGTGGGAAAGCACAGATCCGCAGGGCTGTTGTGCCTGTGAATAGGCTGCACGAGGAAAGTAAAAATCAGCAAGAGCTTTCAGGGCAGGCAGCTTCCTTGTGGGAGAAGGAGCCGGAGGTTTGCCTTTCAGAAAGAGGCACTGCCGAGGACAGGCAGCATGAGCTGTAGCGTCTGTGGGAAAGCACAGATCTGCAGGGCTGTTGTGCCTGTGAATAGGCTGCACGGAGAAAGTGAAGAGCAGCAAGAGCTTTCAGGGCTGGCAGCTTCCTTGTGGGAGAAATAGCCCGATGTTTCACTTTCAGAAAGAAGCAGGGCCGAGGACAGGCAGCATGAGCTGTAGCGTCTGTGGGAAAGCACAGATCTGCAGGGCTGTTGTGCCTGTGAATAGACTGCACGGGGAAAGTAAAAAACCATCAAAACCTTTCAGGGCTGGCAGCTTCCCTGAGGGAGAAAGAGCCCAATGTTTCCCTTTGAGAAAGAGGCACTGCCGAGGACAGGCAGCATGAGCTGTAGCGTCTGTGGGAAAGCACAGATCCGCAGGGCTGTTGTGCCTGTGAATAGGCTGCACGGGGAAAGTGAAGAGCAGCAAGAGCTTCCAGGGCTGGCAGCTTCCTTGTGGGAGAAATAGCCCGATGTTTCCCTTTCAGAAAGAGGCAGTGCCGAGGACAGGCAGCATGAGCTGTAGCGTCTGTGGGAAAGCACAGATCCGCAGGGCTGTTGTGCCTGTGAATGGGCTGCACGGGGAAAGTGAAGAGCAGCAAGAGGTTCCAGGGCTGGCAGCTTCCCTGAGGGAGAAGGAGCCGGAGGTTTCCCTTTCCGAAAGGGTCTCTACCGAGGACAGGTATCATGAGCTGTAGCGTCTGTGGGAAAGCACAGATCCGCAGGGCTGTTGTGCCTGTGATTAGGCTGCACGGGGAGGTGAAGAGCAGCAAGAGCTTCCAGGGCTGGCAGCTTCCCTGTGGGAGAAGGAGCCGGAGGTTTGCCTTTCAGAAAGAGGCACTGCCGAGGACAGGCAGCATGAGCTGTAGCGTCTGTGGGAAAGCACAGATCCGCAGGGCTGTTGTGCCTGTGAATAGGCTGCACGGGGAGGTGAAGAGCAGCAAGAGCTTCCAGGGCTGGCAGCTTCCCTGTGGGAGAAGGAGCCGGAGGTTTGCCTTTCAGAAAGAGGCACTGCCGAGGACAGGCAGCATGAGCTGTAGCGTCTGTGGGAAAGCACAGATCCGCAGGGCTGTTGTGCCTGTGAATAGGCTGCGCGGGGAAAGTGAAAAATCATCAAAACCTTTCAGGGCTGGCAGCTTCCCTGTGGGAGAAATAGCCCAATGTTTCCCTTTCAGAAAGAGGCAGTGCCGAGGACAGGCAGCATGAGCTGTAGCGTCTGTGGGAAAGCACAGATCCGCAGGGCTGTTGTGCCTGTGAATAGGCTGCGCGGGGAAAACCAAGAGCAGGAAGAGCTTTCAAGGCTGGCAGCTTCCCTGTGGGAGAAGGAGTCGGAGGTTTGCCTTTCAGAAAGATGCACTGCCGAGGACAGGCAGCATGAGCTGTAGCGTCTGTGGGAAAGCACAGATCCGCAGGGCTGTTGTGCCTGTGAATAGGCTGCACGGGGAAAGTGGAAATCAGCAAGAGCTTTCAGGGCTGGCAGCTTCCCTGTGGGAGAAATAGCCCAATGTTTCCCTTTCAGAAAGAGGCACTGCCGAGGACAGGCAGCATGAGCTGTAGCGTCTGTGGGAAAGCACAGATCCGCAGGGCTGTTGTGCCTGTGAATAGGATGCACGGGGAGGTGAAGAGCAGCAAGAGCTTTCAGGGCTGGCAACTTCCCTGTGGGAGAAGGAGTCGAATATTTGCCATTTCGGAAAGAGTCAGTGCCGAGGACAGGCAGCATGAGCTGTAGCGTCTGTGGGAAAGCACAGATCCGCAGGGCTGTTGTGCCTGTGAATAGGCTGCACGGGGAAAGTGAAAAATCATCAAAACCTTTAAGGGCTGGCAGCTTCCCTGTGGGAGAAGGAGCCTGAGGTTTCCCTTTCAGAAAGAAGCAGGGCCGAAGACAGGCAGCATGAGCTGTAGCGTCTGTGGGAAAGCACAGATCCGCAGGGCTGTTGTGCCTGTGAATAGGCTGCACGGGGAGGTGAAGAGCAGCAAGAGCTTTCAGGGCTGGCAGCTTCCCTGTGGGAGAAGGAGCCGGAGGTTTCCCTTTCAGAAAGAGGCAGTGCCGAGGACAGGCAGCATGAGCTGTAGCTTCTGTGGGAAAGCACAGATCCGCAGGGCTGTTGTGCCTGTGAATAGGCTGCACGGGGAAAGTCAAGAGCAGCAAGAGCTTTCAGGGTTGGCAGCTTCCTTGTGGGAGAAATAGCCCGATGTTTCCCTTTCAGAAAGAGGCACTGCCGAGGACAGGCAGCATGAGCTGTAGCGTCTGTGGGAAAGCACAGATCCTCAGGGCTGTTGTGCCTGTGAATAGGCTGCACGGGGAAAGTGAAGAGCAGCAAGAGCTTTCAGGGCTGGCAGCTTCCCTGTGGGAGAAATAGCCCGATGTTTCCCTTTCAGAAAGAGGCACTGCCGAGGACAGGCAGCATGAGCTGTAGCGTCTGTGGGAAAGCACAGATCCGCAGGGCTGTTGTGCCTGTGAATAGGCTGCACGGGAACGTGAAAATCAGCAAGAGCTTTCAGGGCTGGCAGCTTCCCTGTGGGAGAAGGAGACGGAGGTTTGCCTTTCAGAAAGAGGCACTGCCGAGGACAGGCAGCATGAGCTGTAGCATACGTGGGAAAGCACAGATCCGCAGGGCTGTTGTGCCTGTGAATAGGCTGCACGGGGAGGTGAAGAGCAGCAAGAGCTTCCAGGGCTGGCAACTTCCCTGTGGGAGAAAGAGCCCAATGTTTCCCTTTCAGAAAGAGGCACTGCCGAGGACAGGCAGCATGAGCTGTAGCGTCTGTGGGAAAGCACAGATCCGCAGGGCTGTTGTGCCTGTGAATAGGCTGCACGGGGAAAGTGAAGAGCAGCAACAGCTTTCAGGGCTGGCAGCTTCCCTGAGGGAGAAATAGCCCGATGTTTCCCTTTCAGAAAGAGGCACTGCCGAGGACAGGCAGCATGAGCTGTAGCGTCTGTGGGAAAGCACAGATCCGCAGGGCTGTTGTGCCTGTGAATAGGCTGCACGGGGAAAGTGAAGAGCAGCAAGAGTTTCCAGGGCTGGCAACTTCCCTGCAGAAGAAGGAGCCGGAGGTTTGCCTTTCTGAAAGAGGCACTGCCGAAGACAGGCAGCATGAGCTGTAGCGTATCTGGGAAAGCACAGATCCGCAGGGCTGTTGTGCCTGTGAATAGGCTGCACGGGGAAAGTGAAGAACAGCAAGAGCTTTCAGGGCTGGCAGCTTCCTTGTGGGAGAAATAGCCGGATGTTTCCCTTTCAGAAAGAGGCACTGCCGAGGACAGGCAGCATGAGCTGTAGCGTCTGTGGGAAAGCACAGATCCGCAGGGCTGTTGTGCCTGTGAATAGGCTGCACGGGGAAAGTGAAGAGCAGCAAGAGCTTTCAGGGCTGGCAGCTTCCTTGTGGGAGAAGTAGCCCGATGTTTCCCTTTCAGAAAGAGGCACTGCCGAGGACAGGCAGCATGAGCTGTAGCGTCTGTGGGAAAGCACAGATCCGCAGGGCTGTTGTGCCTGTGAATAGGCTGCACGGGGAGAGTGAAAAATCATCAACAGCTTTCAGGGCTGGCAGCTTCCTTGTGGGAGAAGGAGCCGGATGTTTCCCGTTCAGAAAGAGGCAGTGCCGAGGACAGGCAGCATGAGCTGTAGCATATGTGGGAAAGCACAGATCCGCAGGGCTGTTGTGCCTGTGAATAGGCTGCAGGGGAAAGTGAAGAGCAGCAAGAGCTTTCAGGGCAGGCAGCTTCCCTGAGGGAGAAGGAGCCGAATGTTTCCCGTTCAGAAAGAGGCACTGCCGAGGACAGGCAGCATGAGCTGTAGCGTCTGTGGGAAAGCACAGATCCGCAGGGCTGTTGTGCCTGTGAATAGGCTGCACGGGGAAAGTGAAAATCAGCAAGAGCTTTCAGGGCTGGCAGCTTCACTGAGGGAGAAAGAGCCGGATGTTTCCCTTTCAGAAAGAGGCACTGCCGAGGACAGGCAGCATGAGCTGTAGCGTCTGTGGGAAAGCACATATCCGCAGGGCTGTTGTGCCTGTGAATGGGCTGCACGGGGAAAGTCAAGAGCAGCAAGAGCTTTCAGGGTTGGCAGCTTCCTTGTGGGAGAAAAAGCCTGAGGTTTGCCTTTCAGAAAGAGGCACTGCCGAGGACAGGCAGCATGAGCTGTAGCGTCTGTGGGAAAGCACAGATCCGCAGGGCTGTTGTGCCTGTGAATAGGCTGCACGGGGAAAGTGAAGAGCAGCAAGAGCTTTCAGGGCTGGCAGCTTCCCTGTGGGAGAAATAGCCCGATGTTTCCTTTTCAGAAAGAGGCACTGCCGAGGACAGGCAGCATGAGCTGTAGCGTCTGTGGGAAAGCACAGATCCGCAGGGCTGTTGTGCCTGTGAATAGGCTGCACGGGGAGGTGAAGAGCAGCAAGAGCTTCCAGGGCTGGCAGCTTCCCTGTGGGTGAAGGAGCCTGAGGTTTGCCTTTCAGAAAGAGGCACTGCCGAGGACAGGCAGCATGAGCTGTAGCGTCTGTGGGAAAGCACAGATCCGCAGGGCTGTTGTGCCTGTGAATAGGCTGCACGGGGAAAGTGAAAAATCATCAAGAGTTTTCAGGGCTGGCAGCTTCCCTGTGGGAGAAGGAGCCGGATGTTTCCCTTTCAGAAAGAGGCACTGCCGAGGACAGGCAGCATGAGCTGTAGCGTCTGTGGGAAAGCACAGATCCGCAGGGCTGTTGTGCCTGTGAATAGGCTGCACGGGGAGAGTGAAAAATCATCAACAGCTTTCAGGGCTGGCAGCTTCCTTGTGGGAGAAAGAGCCGGACGTTTCCCTTTCAGAAAGAAGCAGGGCCGAAGACAGGCAGCATGAGCTGTAGCGTCTGTGGGAAAGCACATATCCGCAGGGCTGTTGTGGCTGTGAATAGGCTGCACGGGGAGAGTGAAAAATCATCAACAGCTTTCAGGGCTGGCAGCTTCCTTGTGGGAGAAAGAGCCGGACGTTTCCCTTTCAGAAAGAAGCAGGGCCGAAGACAGGCAGCATGAGCTGTAGCGTCTGTGGGAAAGCACAGATCCGCAGGGCTGTTGTGCCTGTGAATAGGCTGCACGGGGAGGTGAAGAGCAGCAAGAGCTTTCAGGGCTGGCAGCTTCCCTGTGGGAGAAGGAGCCGGAGGTTTGCCTTTCAGAAAGAGGCACTGCCGAGGACAGGCAGCATGAGCTGTAGCGTCTGTGGGAAAGCACAGATCCACAGGGCTGTTGTGCCTGTGAATGGGCTGCACGGGGAAAACCAAGAGCAGCAAGAGCTTTCAGGGCTGGCAGCTTCCCTGTGGCAGAAAGAGCCCGATGTTTCCCTTTCAGAAAGAGGCACTGCCGAGGACAGGCAGCATGAGCTGTAGCATACGTGGGAAAGCACAGATCCGCAGGGCTGTTGTGCCTGTGAATAGGCTGCACGGGGAGGTGAAGAGCAGCAAGAGCTTCCAGGGCTGGCACCTTCCCTGTGGGAGAAAGAGCCCAATGTTTCCCTTTCAGAAAGAGGCACTGCCGAGGACAGGCAGCATGAGCTGTAGCGTCTGTGGGAAAGCACAGATCCGCAGGGCTGTTGTGCCTGTGAATAGGCTGCACGGGGAAAGTGAAGAGCAGCAAGAGTTTCCAGGGCTGGCAACTTCCCTGCAGAAGAAGGAGCCGGAGGTTTGCCTTTCTGAAAGAGGCACTGCCGAAGACAGGCAGCATGAGCTGTAGCGTATCTGGGAAAGCACAGATCCGCAGGGCTGTTGTGCCTGTGAATAGGCTGCACGGGGAAAGTGAAGAACAGCAAGAGCTTTCAGGGCTGGCAGCTTCCCTGTGGGAGAAATAGCCCGATGTTTCCCTTTCAGAAAGAGGCACTGCCGAGGACAGGCAGCATGAGCTGTAGCGTCTGTGGGAAAGCACAGATCCGCAGGGCTGTTGTGCCTGTGAATAGGCTGCACGGGGAAAGTGAAGAGCAGCAAGAGCTTTCAGGGCTGGCAGCTTCCCTGAGAGAGAAATAGCCCGATGTTTCCCTTTCAGAAAGAGGCACTGCCGAGGACAGGCAGCATGAGCTGTAGCGTCTGTGGGAAAGCACAGATCCGCAGGGCTGTTGTGCCTGTGAATAGGCTGCACGGGGAGAGTGAAAAATCATCAACAGCTTTCAGGGCTGGCAGCTTCCTTGTGGGAGAAAAAGCCGGACGTTTCCCTTTCAGAAAGAAGCAGGGCCGAGGACAGGCAGCATGAGCTGTAGCATATGTGGGAAAGCACAGATCCGCAGGGCTGTTGTGCCTGTGAATAGGCTGCACGGGAACTTGAAAATCAGCAAGAGCTTCCAGGGCTGGCAGCTTCCTTGTGGGAGAAGGAGCCGGATGTTTCCCGTTCAGAAAGAGGCAGTGCCGAGGACAGGCAGCATGAGCTGTAGCATATGTGGGAAAGCACAGATCCGCAGGGCTGTTGTGCCTGTGAATAGGCTGCAGGGGAAAGTGAAGAGCAGCAAGAGCTTTCAGGGCAGGCAGCTTCCCTGTGGGAGAAAGAGCCCAATGTTTCCCTTTCAGAAAGAGGCACTGCCGAGGACAGGCAGCATGAGCTGTAGCGTCTGTGGGAAAGCACAGATCCGCAGGGCTGTTGTGCCTGTGAATAGGCTGCACGGGGAAAGTGAAAATCAGCAAGAGCTTTCAGGGCTGGCAGCTTCCTTGTGGGAGAAATAGCCCGATGTTTCCCTTTCAGAAAGAGGCACTGCCGAGGACAGGCAGCATGAGCTGTAGCTTCTGTGGGAAAGCACAGATCCGCAGGGCTGTTGTGCCTGTGAATAGGCTGCACGGGGAGAGTGAAAAATCATCAACAGCTTTCAGGGCTGGCAGCTTCCTTGTGGGAGAAAGAGCCGGACGTTTCCCTTTCAGAAAGAAGCAGGGCCGAAGACAGGCAGCATGAGCTGTAGCGTCTGTGGGAAAGCACAGATCCGCAGGGCTGTTGTGCCTGTGAATAGGCTGCACGGGGAGAGTGAAAAATCATCAACAGCTTTCAGGGCTGGCAGCTTCCTTGTGGGAGAAAGAGCCGGACGTTTCCCTTTCAGAAAGAAGCAGGGCCGAGGACAGGCAGCATGAGCTGTAGCGTCTGTGGGAAAGCACAGATCCGCAGGGCTGTTGTGCCTGTGAATAGGCTGCATGGGGAGGTGAAGAGCAGCAAGAGCTTTCAGGGCAGGCAGCTTCCCTGAGGGAGAAAGAGCCGGAGGTTTGCCTTTCAGAAAGAGGCACTGCCGAGGACAGGCAGCATGAGCTGTAGCGTCTGTGGGAAAGCACAGATCCGCAGGGCTGTTGTGCCTGTGAATAGGCTGCACGGGGAAAGTGAAAAATCAGCAAGAGCTTCCAGGGCTGGCAGCTTCCTTGTGGGAGAAAGAGCCTGAGGTTTGCCTTTCAGAAAGAGGCACTGCCGAGGACAGGCAGCATGAGCTGTAGCGTCTGTGGGAAAGCACAGATCCGCAGGGCTGTTGTGCCTGTGAATAGGCTGCACGGGGAAAGTGAAAAATCAGCAAGAGCTTCCAGGGCTGGCAGCTTCCCTGTGGGAGAAGGAGCCGGAGGTTTCCCTTTCAGAAAGAGGCACTGCCGAGGACAGGCAGCATGAGCTGTAGCGTCTGTGGGAAAGCACAGATCCGCAGGGCTGTTGTGCCTGTGAATAGGCTGCACGGGGAGGTGAAGAGCAGCAAGAGGTTCCAGGGCTGGCAGCTTCCCTGTGGGTGAAGGAGCCGGATGTTTCCCTTTCAGAAAGAGGCACTGCCGAGGACAGGCAGCATGAGCTGTAGCGTCTGTGGGAAAGCACAGATCCGCAGGGCTGTTGTGCCTGTGAATAGGCTGCACGGGGAGAGTGAAAAATCATCAACAGCTTTCAGGGCTGGCAGCTTCCTTGTGGGAGAAAGAGCCGGACGTTTCCCTTTCAGAAAGAAGCAGGGCCGAAGACAGGCAGCATGAGCTGTAGCGTCTGTGGGAAAGCACAGATCCGCAGGGCTGTTGTGCCTGTGAATAGGCTGCACGGGGAGAGTGAAAAATCATCAACAGCTTTCAGGGCTGGCAGCTTCCTTGTGGGAGAAAGAGCCGGACGTTTCCCTTTCAGAAAGAGGCACTGCCGAGGACAGGCAGCATGAGCTGTAGCATATGTGGGAAAGCACAGATCCGCAGGGCTGTTGTGCCTGTGAATAGGCTGCACGGGGAAAGTCAAGAGCAGCAAGAGCTTTCAGGGCTGGCAGCTTCCTTGTGGGAGAAAAAGCCGGACGTTTCCCTTTCAGAAAGAGGCACTGCCGAGGACAGGCAGCATGAGCTGTAGCGTCTGTGGGAAAGCACAGATCCGCAGGGCTGTTGTGCCTGTGAATAGGCTGCACGGGGAAAGTGAAAATCAGCAAGAGCTTTCAGGGCTGCCAGCTTCCTTGTGCGAGAAAGAGCCGGAGGTTTGCCTTTCAGAAAGAGGCACTGCCGAAGACAGGCAGCATGAGCTGTAGCGTCTGTGGGAAAGCACAGATCCGCAGGGCTGTTGTGCCTGTGAATAGGCTGCACGGGGAGAGTGAAAAATCATCAACAGCTTTCAGGGCTGGCAGCTTCCTTGTGGGAGAAAGAGCCGGACGTTTCCCTTTCAGAAAGAAGCAGGGCCGAAGACAGGCAGCATGAGCTGTAGCGTCTGTGGGAAAGCACAGATCCGCAGGGCTGTTGTGCCTGTGAATAGGCTGCACGGGGAGGTGAAGAGCAGCAAGAGCTTTCAGGGCTGGCAGCTTCCCTGTGGGAGAAGGAGCCGGAGGTTTCCCTTTCAGAAAGAGGCACTGCCGAGGACAGGCAGCATGAGCTGTAGCGTCTGTGGGAAAGCACAGATCCGCAGGGCTGTTGTGCCTGTGAATGGGCTGCACGGGGAAAACCAAGAGCAGCAAGAGCTTTCAGGGCTGGCAGCTTCCCTGTGGGAGAAATAGCCCGATGTTTCCCTTTCAGAAAGAGGCACTGCCGAGGACAGGCAGCATGAGCTGTAGCGTCTGTGGGAAAGCACAGATCCGCAGGGCTGTTGTGCCTGTGAATAGGCTGCACGGGGAAAGTGAAGAGCAGCAAGAGCTTTCAGGGCTGGCAGCTTCCCTGAGGGAGAAATAGCCCGATGTTTCCCTTTCAGAAAGAGGCACTGCCGAGGACAGGCAGCATGAGCTGTAGCGTCTGTGGGAAAGCACAGATCCGCAGGGCTGTTGTGCCTGTGAATAGGCTGCACGGGGAAAGTGAAGAGCAGCAAGAGCTTTCAGGGCTGGCAGCTTCCTTGTGGGAGAAATAGCCCTATGTTTCACTTTCTGAAAGAGGCACTGCCGAGGACAGGCAGCATGAGCTGTAGCGTCTGTGGGAAAGCACAGATCCTCAGGGCTGTTGTGCCTGTGAATAGGCTGCACGGGGAAAGTGAAGAGCAGCAAGAGCTTTCAGGGCTGGCAGCTTCCCTGTGGGAGAAATAGCCCGATGTTTCCCTTTCAGAAAGAGGCACTGCCGAGGACAGGCAGCATGAGCTGTAGCGTCTGTGGGAAAGCACAGATCCGCAGGGCTGTTGTGCCTGTGAATAGGCTGCACGGGAACGTGAAAATCAGCAAGAGCTTTCAGGGCTGGCAGCTTCCCTGTGGGAGAAGGAGCCGGAGGTTTGCCTTTCAGAAAGAGGCACTGCCGAGGACAGGCAGCATGAGCTGTAGCATACGTGGGAAAGCACAGATCCACAGGGCTGTTGTGCCTGTGAATAGGCTGCACGGGGAGGTGAAGAGCAGCAAGAGCTTTCAGGGCTGTCAGCTTCCCTGTGGGAGAAAGAGCCCAATGTTTCCCTTTCAGAAAGAGGCACTGCCGAGGACAGGCAGCATGAGCTGTAGCGTCTGTGGGAAAGCACAGATCCGCAGGGCTGTTGTGCCTGTGAATAGGCTGCACGGGGAAAGTGAAAATCAGCAAGAGCTTTCAGGGCTGGCAGCTTCCTTGTGGGAGAAATAGCCCGATGTTTCCCTTTCAGAAAGAGGCACTGCCGAGGACAGGCAGCATGAGCTGTAGCTTCTGTGGGAAAGCACAGATCCGCAGGGCTGTTGTGCCTGTGAATAGGCTGCACGGGGAGAGTGAAAAATCATCAACAGCTTTCAGGGCTGGCAGCTTCCTTGTGGGAGAAAGAGCCGGACGTTTCCCTTTCAGAAAGAAGCAGGGCCGAAGACAGGCAGCATGAGCTGTAGCGTCTGTGGGAAAGCACAGATCCGCAGGGCTGTTGTGGCTGTGAATAGGCTGCACGGGGAGAGTGAAAAATCATCAACAGCTTTCAGGGCTGGCAGCTTCCTTGTGGGAGAAAGAGCCGGACGTTTCCCTTTCAGAAAGAAGCAGGGCCGAAGACAGGCAGCATGAGCTGTAGCGTCTGTGGGAAAGCACAGATCCGCAGGGCTGTTGTGCCTGTGAATAGGCTGCACGGGGAAAGTGAAAAATCAGCAAGAGCTTCCAGGGCTGGCAGCTTCCTTGTGGGAGAAAGAGCCTGAGGTTTGCCTTTCAGAAAGAGGCACTGCCGAGGACAGGCAGCATGAGCTGTAGCGTCTGTGGGAAAGCACAGATCCGCAGGGCTGTTGTGCCTGTGAATAGGCTGCACGGGGAAAGTGAAAAATCAGCAAGAGCTTCCAGGGCTGGCAGCTTCCCTGTGGGAGAAGGAGCCGGAGGTTTCCCTTTCAGAAAGAGGCACTGCCGAGGACAGGCAGCATGAGCTGTAGCGTCTGTGGGAAAGCACAGATCCGCAGGGCTGTTGTGCCTGTGAATGGGCTGCACGGGGAAAACCAAGAGCAGCAAGAGCTTTCAGGGCTGGCAGCTTCCCTGTGGGAGAAATAGCCCGATGTTTCCCTTTCAGAAAGAGGCACTGCCGAGGACAGGCAGCATGAGCTGTAGCGTCTGTGGGAAAGCACAGATCCGCAGGGCTGTTGTGCCTGTGAATAGGCTGCACGGGGAGGTGAAGAGCAGCAAGAGGTTCCAGGGCTGGCAGCTTCCCTGTGGGTGAAGGAGCCGGATGTTTCCCTTTCAGAAAGAGGCACTGCCGAGGACAGGCAGCATGAGCTGTAGCGTCTGTGGGAAAGCACAGATCCGCAGGGCTGTTGTGCCTGTGAATAGGCTGCACGGGGAGAGTGAAAAATCATCAACAGCTTTCAGGGCTGGCAGCTTCCTTGTGGGAGAAAGAGCCGGACGTTTCCCTTTCAGAAAGAAGCAGGGCCGAAGACAGGCAGCATGAGCTGTAGCGTCTGTGGGAAAGCACAGATCCGCAGGGCTGTTGTGCCTGTGAATAGGCTGCACGGGGAGAGTGAAAAATCATCAACAGCTTTCAGGGCTGGCAGCTTCCTTGTGGGAGAAAGAGCCGGACGTTTCCCTTTCAGAAAGAGGCACTGCCGAGGACAGGCAGCATGAGCTGTAGCATATGTGGGAAAGCACAGATCCGCAGGGCTGTTGTGCCTGTGAATAGGCTGCACGGGGAAAGTCAAGAGCAGCAAGAGCTTTCAGGGCTGGCAGCTTCCTTGTGGGAGAAAAAGCCGGACGTTTCCCTTTCAGAAAGAGGCACTGCCGAGGACAGGCAGCATGAGCTGTAGCGTCTGTGGGAAAGCACAGATCCGCAGGGCTGTTGTGCCTGTGAATAGGCTGCACGGGGAAAGTGAAAATCAGCAAGAGCTTTCAGGGCTGCCAGCTTCCTTGTGGGAGAAAGAGCCGGAGGTTTGCCTTTCAGAAAGAGGCACTGCCGAAGACAGGCAGCATGAGCTGTAGCGTCTGTGGGAAAGCACAGATCCGCAGGGCTGTTGTGCCTGTGAATAGGCTGCACGGGGAGAGTGAAAAATCATCAACAGCTTTCAGGGCTGGCAGCTTCCTTGTGGGAGAAAGAGCCGGACGTTTCCCTTTCAGAAAGAAGCAGGGCCGAAGACAGGCAGCATGAGCTGTAGCGTCTGTGGGAAAGCACAGATCCGCAGGGCTGTTGTGCCTGTGAATAGGCTGCACGGGGAGGTGAAGAGCAGCAAGAGCTTTCAGGGCTGGCAGCTTCCCTGTGGGAGAAGGAGCCGGAGGTTTCCCTTTCAGAAAGAGGCACTGCCGAGGACAGGCAGCATGAGCTGTAGCGTCTGTGGGAAAGCACAGATCCGCAGGGCTGTTGTGCCTGTGAATGGGCTGCACGGGGAAAACCAAGAGCAGCAAGAGCTTTCAGGGCTGGCAGCTTCCCTGTGGGAGAAATAGCCCGATGTTTCCCTTTCAGAAAGAGGCACTGCCGAGGACAGGCAGCATGAGCTGTAGCGTCTGTGGGAAAGCACAGATCCGCAGGGCTGTTGTGCCTGTGAATAGTGTGCACGGGGAGGTGAAGAGCAGCAAGAGCTTCCAGGGCTGTCAGCTTCCCTGTGGGAGAAAGAGCCCAATGTTTCCCTTTCAGAAAGAGGCACTGCCGAGGACAGGCAGCATGAGCTGTAGCGTCTGTGGGAAAGCACAGATCCGCAGGGCTGTTGTGCCTGTGAATAGGCTGCACGGGGAAAGTGAAGAGCAGCAAGAGCTTTCAGGGCTGGCAGCTTCCCTGAGGGAGAAATAGCCCGATGTTTCCCTTTCAGAAAGAGGCACTGCCGAGGACAGGCAGCATGAGCTGTAGCGTCTGTGGGAAAGCACAGATCCGCAGGGCTGTTGTGCCTGTGAATAGGCTGCACGGGGAAAGTGAAGAGCAGCAAGAGCTTTCAGGGCTGGCAGCTTCCTTGTGGGAGAAATAGCCCTATGTTTCACTTTCTGAAAGAGGCACTGCCGAGGACAGGCAGCATGAGCTGTAGCGTCTGTGGGAAAGCACAGATCCTCAGGGCTGTTGTGCCTGTGAATAGGCTGCACGGGGAAAGTGAAGAGCAGCAAGAGCTTTCAGGGCTGGCAGCTTCCCTGTGGGAGAAATAGCCCGATGTTTCCCTTTCAGAAAGAGGCACTGCCGAGGACAGGCAGCATGAGCTGTAGCGTCTGTGGGAAAGCACAGATCCGCAGGGCTGTTGTGCCTGTGAATAGGCTGCACGGGAACGTGAAAATCAGCAAGAGCTTTCAGGGCTGGCAGCTTCCCTGTGGGAGAAGGAGCCGGAGGTTTGCCTTTCAGAAAGAGGCACTGCCGAGGACAGGCAGCATGAGCTGTAGCATACGTGGGAAAGCACAGATCCACAGGGCTGTTGTGCCTGTGAATAGGCTGCACGGGGAGGTGAAGAGCAGCAAGAGCTTTCAGGGCTGTCAGCTTCCCTGTGGGAGAAAGAGCCCAATGTTTCCCTTTCAGAAAGAGGCACTGCCGAGGACAGGCAGCATGAGCTGTAGCGTCTGTGGGAAAGCACAGATCCGCAGGGCTGTTGTGCCTGTGAATAGGCTGCACGGAGAAAGTGAAAATCAGCAAGAGCTTTCAGGGCTGGCAGCTTCCCTGTGGGAGAAGGAGCCGGAGGTTTGCCTTTCAGAAAGAGGCACTGCCGAGGACAGGCAGCATGAGCTGTAGCGTCTGTGGGAAAGCACAGATCCGCAGGGCTGTTGTGCCTGTGAATAGGCTGCACGGGGAGAGTGAAAAATCATCAACAGCTTTCAGGGCTGGCAGCTTCCTTGTGGGAGAAAGAGCCGGACGTTTCCCTTTCAGAAAGAAGCAGGGCCGAAGACAGGCAGCATGAGCTGTAGCGTCTGTGGGAAAGCACAGATCCGCAGGGCTGTTGTGCCTGTGAATAGGCTGCACGGGGAGAGTGAAAAATCATCAACAGCTTTCAGGGCTGGCAGCTTCCTTGTGGGAGAAAGAGCCGGACGTTTCCCTTTCAGAAAGAAGCAGGGCCGAGGACAGGCAGCATGAGCTGTAGCGTCTGTGGGAAAGCACAGATCCGCAGGGCTGTTGTGCCTGTGAATAGGCTGCATGGGGAGGTGAAGAGCAGCAAGAGCTTTCAGGGCAGGCAGCTTCCCTGAGGGAGAAAGAGCCGGAGGTTTGCCTTTCAGAAAGAGGCACTGCCGAGGACAGGCAGCATGAGCTGTAGCGTCTGTGGGAAAGCACAGATCCGCAGGGCTGTTGTGCCTGTGAATAGGCTGCACGGGGAGGTGAAGAGCAGCAAGAGCTTTCAGGGCTGGCAGCTTCCCTGTGGGAGAAGGAGCCGGAGGTTTCCCTTTCAGAAAGAGGCACTGCCGAGGACAGGCAGCATGAGCTGTAGCGTCTGTGGGAAAGCACAGATCCGCAGGGCTGTTGTGCCTGTGAATGGGCTGCACGGGGAAAACCAAGAGCAGCAAGAGCTTTCAGGGCTGGCAGCTTCCCTGTGGGAGATATAGCCCGATGTTTCCCTTTCAGAAAGAGGCACTGCCGAGGACAGGCAGCATGAGCTGTAGCGTCTGTGGGAAAGCACAGATCCGCAGGGCTGTTGTGCCTGTGAATAGGCTGCACGGGGAGGTGAAGAGCAGCAAGAGGTTCCAGGGCTGGCAGCTTCCCTGTGGGTGAAGGAGCTGGATGTTTCCCTTTCAGAAAGAGGCACTGCCGAGGACAGGCAGCATGAGCTGTAGCGTCTGTGGGAAAGCACAGATCCGCAGGGCTGTTGTGCCTGTGAATAGGCTGCACGGGGAGAGTGAAAAATCATCAACAGCTTTCAGGGCTGGCAGCTTCCTTGTGGGAGAAAGAGCCGGACGTTTCCCTTTCAGAAAGAAGCAGGGCCGAAGACAGGCAGCATGAGCTGTAGCGTATCTGGGAAAGCACAGATCCGCAGGGCTGTTGTGCCTGTGAATAGGCTGCACGGGGAGAGTGAAAAATCATCAACAGCTTTCAGGGCTGGCAGCTTCCTTGTGGGAGAAAGAGCCGGACGTTTCCCTTTCAGAAAGAGGCACTGCCGAGGACAGGCAGCATGAGCTGTAGCATATGTGGGAAAGCACAGATCCGCAGGGCTGTTGTGCCTGTGAATAGGCTGCACGGGGAAAGTCAAGAGCAGCAAGAGCTTTCAGGGCTGGCAGCTTCCTTGTGGGAGAAAAAGCCGGACGTTTCCCTTTCAGAAAGAGGCACTGCCGAGGACAGGCAGCATGAGCTGTAGCGTCTGTGGGAAAGCACAGATCCGCAGGGCTGTTGTGCCTGTGAATAGGCTGCACGGGGAGAGTGAAAAATCATCAACAGCTTTCAGGGCTGGCAGCTTCCTTGTGGGAGAAAGAGCCGGACGTTTCCCTTTCAGAAAGAGGCACTGCCGAGGACAGGCAGCATGAGCTGTAGCGTCTGTGGGAAAGCACAGATCCGCAGGGCTGTTGTGCCTGTGAATAGGCTGCACGGGGAGGTGAAGAGCAGCAAGAGCTTCCAGGGCTGTCAGCTTCCCTGTGGGAGAAAGAGCCCAATGTTTCCCTTTCAGAAAGAGGCACTGCCGAGGACAGGCAGCATGAGCTGTAGCGTCTGTGGGAAAGCACAGATCCGCAGGGCTGTTGTGCCTGTGAATAGGCTGCACGGGGAAAGTGAAGAGCAGCAAGAGCTTTCAGGGCTGGCAGCTTCCCTGAGGGAGAAATAGCCCGATGTTTCCCTTTCAGAAAGAGGCACTGCCGAGGACAGGCAGCATGAGCTGTAGCGTCTGTGGGAAAGCACAGATCCGCAGGGCTGTTGTGCCTGTGAATAGGCTGCACGGGGAAAGTGAAGAGCAGCAAGAGCTTTCAGGGCTGGCAGCTTCCTTGTGGGAGAAATAGCCCTATGTTTCACTTTCTGAAAGAGGCACTGCCGAGGACAGGCAGCATGAGCTGTAGCGTCTGTGGGAAAGCACAGATCCTCAGGGCTGTTGTGCCTGTGAATAGGCTGCACGGGGAAAGTGAAGAGCAGCAAGAGCTTTCAGGGCTGGCAGCTTCCCTGTGGGAGAAATAGCCCGATGTTTCCCTTTCAGAAAGAGGCACTGCCGAGGACAGGCAGCATGAGCTGTAGCGTCTGTGGGAAAGCACAGATCCGCAGGGCGGTTGTGCCTGTGAATAGGCTGCACGGGAACGTGAAAATCAGCAAGAGCTTTCAGGGCTGGCAGCTTCCCTGTGGGAGAAGGAGCCGGAGGTTTGCCTTTCAGAAAGAGGCACTGCCGAGGACAGGCAGCATGAGCTGTAGCATACGTGGGAAAGCACAGATCCACAGGGCTGTTGTGCCTGTGAATAGGCTGCACGGGGAGGTGAAGAGCAGCAAGAGCTTTCAGGGCTGTCAGCTTCCCTGTGGGAGAAAGAGCCCAATGTTTCCCTTTCAGAAAGAGGCACTGCCGAGGACAGGCAGCATGAGCTGTAGCGTCTGTGGGAAAGCACAGATCCGCAGGGCTGTTGTGCCTGTGAATAGGCTGCACGGAGAAAGTGAAAATCAGCAAGAGCTTTCAGGGCTGGCAGCTTCCCTGTGGGAGAAGGAGCCGGAGGTTTGCCTTTCAGAAAGAGGCACTGCCGAGGACAGGCAGCATGAGCTGTAGCGTCTGTGGGAAAGCACAGATCCGCAGGGCTGTTGTGCCTGTGAATAGGCTGCACGGGGAGAGTGAAAAATCATCAACAGCTTTCAGGGCTGGCAGCTTCCTTGTGGGAGAAAGAGCCGGACGTTTCCCTTTCAGAAAGAAGCAGGGCCGAAGACAGGCAGCATGAGCTGTAGCGTCTGTGGGAAAGCACAGATCCGCAGGGCTGTTGTGCCTGTGAATAGGCTGCACGGGGAGAGTGAAAAATCATCAACAGCTTTCAGGGCTGGCAGCTTCCTTGTGGGAGAAAGAGCCGGACGTTTCCCTTTCAGAAAGAAGCAGGGCCGAGGACAGGCAGCATGAGCTGTAGCGTCTGTGGGAAAGCACAGATCCGCAGGGCTGTTGTGCCTGTGAATAGGCTGCATGGGGAGGTGAAGAGCAGCAAGAGCTTTCAGGGCTGGCAGCTTCCCTGTGGGAGAAATAGCCCTATGTTTCCCTTTCAGAAAGAGGCACTGCCGAGGACAGGCAGCATGAGCTGTAGCGTCTGTGGGAAAGCACAGATCCGCAGGGCTGTTGTGCCTGTGAATAGGGTGCACGGGGAGGTGAAGAGCAGCAAGAGCTTCCAGGGCTGTCAGCTTCCCTGTGGGAGAAAGAGCCCAATGTTTCCCTTTCAGAAAGAGGCACTGCCGAGGACAGGCAGCATGAGCTGTAGCGTCTGTGGGAAAGCACAGATCCGCAGGGCTGTTGTGCCTGTGAATAGGCTGCACGGGGAAAGTGAAGAGCAGCAAGAGCTTTCAGGGCTGGCAGCTTCCCTGAGGGAGAAATAGCCCGATGTTTCCCTTTCAGAAAGAGGCACTGCCGAGGACAGGCAGCATGAGCTGTAGCGTCTGTGGGAAAGCACAGATCCGCAGGGCTGTTGTGCCTGTGAATAGGCTGCACGGGGAAAGTGAAGAGCAGCAAGAGCTTTCAGGGCTGGCAGCTTCCTTGTGGGAGAAATAGCCCTATGTTTCACTTTCTGAAAGAGGCACTGCCGAGGACAGGCAGCATGAGCTGTAGCGTCTGTGGGAAAGCACAGATCCGCAGGGCTGTTGTGCCTGTGAATAGGCTGCACGGGGAGAGTGAAAAATCATCAACAGCTTTCAGGGCTGGCAGCTTCCTTGTGGGAGAAAGAGCCGGACGTTTCCCTTTCAGAAAGAAGCAGGGCCGAAGACAGGCAGCATGAGCTGTAGCGTATCTGGGAAAGCACAGATCCGCAGGGCTGTTGTGCCTGTGAATAGGCTGCACGGGGAAAGTCAAGAGCAGCAAGAGCTTTCAGGGCTGGCAGCTTCCTTGTGGGAGAAAAAGCCGGACGTTTCCCTTTCAGAAAGAGGCACTGCCGAGGACAGGCAGCATGAGCTGTAGCATCTGTGGGAAAGCACAGATCCGCAGGGCTGTTGTGCCTGTGAATAGGCTGCACGGGGAAAGTGAAAATCAGCAAGAGCTTTCAGGGCTGCCAGCTTCCTTGTGGGAGAAAGAGCCGGAGGTTTGCCTTTCAGAAAGAGGCACTGCCGAAGACAGGCAGCATGAGCTGTAGCGTCTGTGGGAAAGCACAGATCCGCAGGGCTGTTGTGCCTGTGAATGGGCTGCACGGGGAAAACCAAGAGCAGCAAGAGCTTTCAGGGCTGGCAGCTTCCCTGTGGGAGAAATAGCCCGATGTTTCCCTTTCAGAAAGAGGCACTGCCGAGGACAGGCAGCATGAGCTGTAGCGTCTGTGGGAAAGCACAGATCCGCAGGGCTGTTGTGCCTGTGAATAGGGTGCACGGGGAGGTGAAGAGCAGCAAGAGCTTCCAGGGCTGTCAGCTTCCCTGTGGGAGAAAGAGCCCAATGTTTCCCTTTCAGAAAGAGGCACTGCCGAGGACAGGCAGCATGAGCTGTAGCGTCTGTGGGAAAGCACAGATCCGCAGGGCTGTTGTGCCTGTGAATAGGCTGCACGGGGAAAGTGAAGAGCAGCAAGAGCTTTCAGGGCTGGCAGCTTCCCTGAGGGAGAAATAGCCCGATGTTTCCCTTTCAGAAAGAGGCACTGCCGAGGACAGGCAGCATGAGCTGTAGCGTCTGTGGGAAAGCACAGATCCGCAGGGCTGTTGTGCCTGTGAATAGGCTGCACGGGGAAAGTGAAGAGCAGCAAGAGCTTTCAGGGCTGGCAGCTTCCTTGTGGGAGAAATAGCCCTATGTTTCACTTTCTGAAAGAGGCACTGCCGAGGACAGGCAGCATGAGCTGTAGCGTCTGTGGGAAAGCACAGATCCTCAGGGCTGTTGTGCCTGTGAATAGGCTGCACGGGGAAAGTGAAGAGCAGCAAGAGCTTTCAGGGCTGGCAGCTTCCCTGTGGGAGAAATAGCCCGATGTTTCCCTTTCAGAAAGAGGCACTGCCGAGGACAGGCAGCATGAGCTGTAGCGTCTGTGGGAAAGCACAGATCCGCAGGGCTGTTGTGCCTGTGAATAGGCTGCACGGGAACGTGAAAATCAGCAAGAGCTTTCAGGGCTGGCAGCTTCCCTGTGGGAGAAGGAGCCGGAGGTTTGCCTTTCAGAAAGAGGCACTGCCGAGGACAGGCAGCATGAGCTGTAGCATACGTGGGAAAGCACAGATCCACAGGGCTGTTGTGCCTGTGAATAGGCTGCACGGGGAGGTGAAGAGCAGCAAGAGCTTTCAGGGCTGTCAGCTTCCCTGTGGGAGAAAGAGCCCAATGTTTCCCTTTCAGAAAGAGGCACTGCCGAGGACAGGCAGCATGAGCTGTAGCGTCTGTGGGAAAGCACAGATCCGCAGGGCTGTTGTGCCTGTGAATAGGCTGCACGGAGAAAGTGAAAATCAGCAAGAGCTTTCAGGGCTGGCAGCTTCCCTGTGGGAGAAGGAGCCGGAGGTTTGCCTTTCAGAAAGAGGCACTGCCGAGGACAGGCAGCATGAGCTGTAGCGTCTGTGGGAAAGCACAGATCCGCAGGGCTGTTGTGCCTGTGAATAGGCTGCACGGGGAGAGTGAAAAATCATCAACAGCTTTCAGGGCTGGCAGCTTCCTTGTGGGAGAAAGAGCCGGACGTTTCCCTTTCAGAAAGAAGCAGGGCCGAAGACAGGCAGCATGAGCTGTAGCGTCTGTGGGAAAGCACAGATCCGCAGGGCTGTTGTGCCTGTGAATAGGCTGCACGGGGAGAGTGAAAAATCATCAACAGCTTTCAGGGCTGGCAGCTTCCTTGTGGGAGAAAGAGCCGGACGTTTCCCTTTCAGAAAGAAGCAGGGCCGAGGACAGGCAGCATGAGCTGTAGCGTCTGTGGGAAAGCACAGATCCGCAGGGCTGTTGTGCCTGTGAATAGGCTGCACGGGGAGGTGAAGAGCAGCAAGAGCTTTCAGGGCTGGCAGCTTCCCTGTGGGAGAAGGAGCCGGAGGTTTCCCTTTCAGAAAGAGGCACTGCCGAGGACAGGCAGCATGAGCTGTAGCGTCTGTGGGAAAGCACAGATCCGCAGGGCTGTTGTGCCTGTGAATGGGCTGCACGGGGAAAACCAAGAGCAGCAAGAGCTTTCAGGGCTGGCAGCTTCCCTGTGGGAGAAATAGCCCGATGTTTCCCTTTCAGAAAGAGGCACTGCCGAGGACAGGCAGCATGAGCTGTAGCGTCTGTGGGAAAGCACAGATCCGCAGGGCTGTTGTGCCTGTGAATAGGCTGCACGGGGAGGTGAAGAGCAGCAAGAGGTTCCAGGGCTGGCAGCTTCCCTGTGGGTGAAGGAGCTGGATGTTTCCCTTTCAGAAAGAGGCACTGCCGAGGACAGGCAGCATGAGCTGTAGCGTCTGTGGGAAAGCACAGATCCGCAGGGCTGTTGTGCCTGTGAATAGGCTGCACGGGGAGAGTGAAAAATCATCAACAGCTTTCAGGGCTGGCAGCTTCCTTGTGGGAGAAAGAGCCGGACGTTTCCCTTTCAGAAAGAAGCAGGGCCGAAGACAGGCAGCATGAGCTGTAGCGTATCTGGGAAAGCACAGATCCGCAGGGCTGTTGTGCCTGTGAATAGGCTGCACGGGGAGAGTGAAAAATCATCAACAGCTTTCAGGGCTGGCAGCTTCCTTGTGGGAGAAAGAGCCGGACGTTTCCCTTTCAGAAAGAGGCACTGCCGAGGACAGGCAGCATGAGCTGTAGCATATGTGGGAAAGCACAGATCCGCAGGGCTGTTGTGCCTGTGAATAGGCTGCACGGGGAAAGTCAAGAGCAGCAAGAGCTTTCAGGGCTGCCAGCTTCCTTGTGGGAGAAAGAGCCGGAGGTTTGCCTTTCAGAAAGAGGCACTGCCGAAGACAGGCAGCATGAGCTGTAGCGTCTGTGGGAAAGCACAGATCCGCAGGGCTGTTGTGCCTGTGAATGGGCTGCACGGGGAAAACCAAGAGCAGCAAGAGCTTTCAGGGCTGGCAGCTTCCCTGTGGGAGAAATAGCCCGATGTTTCCCTTTCAGAAAGAGGCACTGCCGAGGACAGGCAGCATGAGCTGTAGCGTCTGTGGGAAAGCACAGATCCGCAGGGCTGTTGTGCCTGTGAATAGGGTGCACGGGGAGGTGAAGAGCAGCAAGAGCTTCCAGGGCTGTCAGCTTCCCTGTGGGAGAAAGAGCCCAATGTTTCCCTTTCAGAAAGAGGCACTGCCGAGGACAGGCAGCATGAGCTGTAGCGTCTGTGGGAAAGCACAGATCCGCAGGGCTGTTGTGCCTGTGAATAGGCTGCACGGGGAAAGTGAAGAGCAGCAAGAGCTTTCAGGGCTGGCAGCTTCCCTGAGGGAGAAATAGCCCGATGTTTCCCTTTCAGAAAGAGGCACTGCCGAGGACAGGCAGCATGAGCTGTAGCGTCTGTGGGAAAGCACAGATCCGCAGGGCTGTTGTGCCTGTGAATAGGCTGCACGGGGAAAGTGAAGAGCAGCAAGAGCTTTCAGGGCTGGCAGCTTCCTTGTGGGAGAAATAGCCCTATGTTTCACTTTCTGAAAGAGGCACTGCCGAGGACAGGCAGCATGAGCTGTAGCGTCTGTGGGAAAGCACAGATCCTCAGGGCTGTTGTGCCTGTGAATAGGCTGCACGGGGAAAGTGAAGAGCAGCAAGAGCTTTCAGGGCTGGCAGCTTCCCTGTGGGAGAAATAGCCCGATGTTTCCCTTTCAGAAAGAGGCACTGCCGAGGACAGGCAGCATGAGCTGTAGCGTCTGTGGGAAAGCACAGATCCGCAGGGCTGTTGTGCCTGTGAATAGGCTGCACGGGAACGTGAAAATCAGCAAGAGCTTTCAGGGCTGGCAGCTTCCCTGTGGGAGAAGGAGCCGGAGGTTTGCCTTTCAGAAAGAGGCACTGCCGAGGACAGGCAGCATGAGCTGTAGCATACGTGGGAAAGCACAGATCCACAGGGCTGTTGTGCCTGTGAATAGGCTGCACGGGGAGGTGAAGAGCAGCAAGAGCTTTCAGGGTTGTCAGCTTCCCTGTGGGAGAAAGAGCCCAATGTTTCCCTTTCAGAAAGAGGCACTGCCGAGGACAGGCAGCATGAGCTGTAGCGTCTGTGGGAAAGCACAGATCCGCAGGGCTGTTGTGCCTGTGAATAGGCTGCACGGAGAAAGTGAAAATCAGCAAGAGCTTTCAGGGCTGGCAGCTTCCCTGTGGGAGAAGGAGCCGGAGGTTTGCCTTTCAGAAAGAGGCACTGCCGAGGACAGGCAGCATGAGCTGTAGCGTCTGTGGGAAAGCACAGATCCGCAGGGCTGTTGTGCCTGTGAATAGGCTGCACGGGGAGAGTGAAAAATCATCAACAGCTTTCAGGGCTGGCAGCTTCCTTGTGGGAGAAAGAGCCGGACGTTTCCCTTTCAGAAAGAAGCAGGGCCGAAGACAGGCAGCATGAGCTGTAGCGTCTGTGGGAAAGCACAGATCCGCAGGGCTGTTGTGCCTGTGAATAGGCTGCACGGGGAGAGTGAAAAATCATCAACAGCTTTCAGGGCTGGCAGCTTCCTTGTGGGAGAAAGAGCCGGACGTTTCCCTTTCAGAAAGAAGCAGGGCCGAGGACAGGCAGCATGAGCTGTAGCGTCTGTGGGAAAGCACAGATCCGCAGGGCTGTTGTGCCTGTGAATAGGCTGCACGGGGAAAGTGAAAAATCAGCAAGAGCTTTCAGGGCTGGCAGCTTCCTTGTGGGAGAAAGAGCCTGAGGTTTGCCTTTCAGAAAGAGGCACTGCCGAGGACAGGCAGCATGAGCTGTAGCGTCTGTGGGAAAGCACAGATCCGCAGGGCTGTTGTGCCTGTGAATAGGCTGCACGGGGAGGTGAAGAGCAGCAAGAGCTTTCAGGGCTGGCAGCTTCCCTGTGGGAGAAGGAGCCGGAGGTTTCCCTTTCAGAAAGAGGCACTGCCGAGGACAGGCAGCATGAGCTGTAGCGTCTGTGGGAAAGCACAGATCCGCAGGGCTGTTGTGCCTGTGAATGGGCTGCACGGGGAAAACCAAGAGCAGCAAGAGCTTTCAGGGCTGGCAGCTTCCCTGTGGGAGAAATAGCCCGATGTTTCCCTTTCAGAAAGAGGCACTGCCGAGGACAGGCAGCATGAGCTGTAGCGTCTGTGGGAAAGCACAGATCCGCAGGGCTGTTGTGCCTGTGAATAGGCTGCACGGGGAGGTGAAGAGCAGCAAGAGGTTCCAGGGCTGGCAGCTTCCCTGTGGGTGAAGGAGCTGGATGTTTCCCTTTCAGAAAGAGGCACTGCCGAGGACAGGCAGCATGAGCTGTAGCGTCTGTGGGAAAGCACAGATCCGCAGGGCTGTTGTGCCTGTGAATAGGCTGCACGGGGAGAGTGAAAAATCATCAACAGCTTTCAGGGCTGGCAGCTTCCTTGTGGGAGAAAGAGCCGGACGTTTCCCTTTCAGAAAGAAGCAGGGCCGAAGACAGGCAGCATGAGCTGTAGCGTCTGTGGGAAAGCACAGATCCGCAGGGCTGTTGTGCCTGTGAATAGGCTGCACGGGGAGAGTGAAAAATCATCAACAGCTTTCAGGGCTGGCAGCTTCCTTGTGGGAGAAAGAGCCGGACGTTTCCCTTTCAGAAAGAGGCACTGCCGAGGACAGGCAGCATGAGCTGTAGCATATGTGGGAAAGCACAGATCCGCAGGGCTGTTGTGCCTGTGAATAGGCTGCACGGGGAAAGTCAAGAGCAGCAAGAGCTTTCAGGGCTGGCAGCTTCCTTGTGGGAGAAAAAGCCGGACGTTTCCCTTTCAGAAAGAGGCACTGCCGAGGACAGGCAGCATGAGCTGTAGCGTCTGTGGGAAAGCACAGATCCGCAGGGCTGTTGTGCCTGTGAATAGGCTGCACGGGGAAAGTGAAAATCAGCAAGAGCTTTCAGGGCTGCCAGCTTCCTTGTGGGAGAAAGAGCCGGAGGTTTGCCTTTCAGAAAGAGGCAATGCCGAAGACAGGCAGCATGAGCTGTAGCGTCTGTGGGAAAGCACAGATCCGCAGGGCTGTTGTGCCTGTGAATAGGCTGCACGGGGAGAGTGAAAAATCATCAACAGCTTTCAGGGCTGGCAGCTTCCTTGTGGGAGAAAGAGCCGGACGTTTCCCTTTCAGAAAGAAGCAGGGCCGAAGACAGGCAGCATGAGCTGTAGCGTATCTGGGAAAGCACAGATCCGCAGGGCTGTTGTGCCTGTGAATAGGGTGCACGGGGAGGTGAAGAGCAGCAAGAGCTTCCAGGGCTGTCAGCTTCCCTGTGGGAGAAAGAGCCCAATGTTTCCCTTTCAGAAAGAGGCACTGCCGAGGACAGGCAGCATGAGCTGTAGCGTCTGTGGGAAAGCACAGATCCGCAGGGCTGTTGTGCCTGTGAATAGGCTGCACGGGGAAAGTGAAGAGCAGCAAGAGCTTTCAGGGCTGGCAGCTTCCCTGAGGGAGAAATAGCCCGATGTTTCCCTTTCAGAAAGAGGCACTGCCGAGGACAGGCAGCATGAGCTGTAGCGTCTGTGGGAAAGCACAGATCCGCAGGGCTGTTGTGCCTGTGAATAGGCTGCACGGGGAAAGTGAAGAGCAGCAAGAGCTTTCAGGGCTGGCAGCTTCCTTGTGGGAGAAATAGCCCTATGTTTCACTTTCTGAAAGAGGCACTGCCGAGGACAGGCAGCATGAGCTGTAGCGTCTGTGGGAAAGCACAGATCCGCAGGGCTGTTGTGCCTGTGAATAGGCTGCACGGGAACGTGAAAATCAGCAAGAGCTTTCAGGGCTGGCAGCTTCCCTGTGGGAGAAGGAGCCGGAGGTTTGCCTTTCAGAAAGAGGCACTGCCGAGGACAGGCAGCATGAGCTGTAGCATACGTGGGAAAGCACAGATCCACAGGGCTGTTATGCCTGTGAATAGGCTGCACGGGGAGGTGAAGAGCAGCAAGAGCTTTCAGGGCTGTCAGCTTCCCTGTGGGAGAAAGAGCCCAATGTTTCCCTTTCAGAAAGAGGCACTGCCGAGGACAGGCAGCATGAGCTGTAGCGTCTGTGGGAAAGCACAGATCCGCAGGGCTGTTGTGCCTGTGAATAGGCTGCACGGAGAAAGTGAAAATCAGCAAGAGCTTTCAGGGCTGGCAGCTTCCCTGTGGGAGAAGGAGCCGGAGGTTTGCCTTTCAGAAAGAGGCACTGCCGAGGACAGGCAGCATGAGCTGTAGCGTCTGTGGGAAAGCACAGATCCGCAGGGCTGTTGTGCCTGTGAATAGGCTGCACGGGGAGAGTGAAAAATCATCAACAGCTTTCAGGGCTGGCAGCTTCCTTGTGGGAGAAAGAGCCGGACGTTTCCCTTTCAGAAAGAAGCAGGGCCGAAGACAGGCAGCATGAGCTGTAGCGTCTGTGGGAAAGCACAGATCCGCAGGGCTGTTGTGCCTGTGAATAGGCTGCACGGGGAGAGTGAAAAATCATCAACAGCTTTCAGGGCTGGCAGCTTCCTTGTGGGAGAAAGAGCCTGAGGTTTGCCTTTCAGAAAGAGGCACTGCCGAGGACAGGCAGCATGAGCTGTAGCGTCTGTGGGAAAGCACAGATCCGCAGGGCTGTTGTGCCTGTGAATAGGCTGCACGGGGAAAGTGAAAAATCAGCAAGAGCTTCCAGGGCTGGCAGCTTCCTTGTGGGAGAAAGAGCCTGAGGTTTGCCTTTCAGAAAGAGGCACTGCCGAGGACAGGCAGCATGAGCTGTAGCGTCTGTGGGAAAGCACAGATCCGCAGGGCTGTTGTGCCTGTGAATAGGCTGCACGGGGAGGTGAAGAGCAGCAAGAGCTTTCAGGGCTGGCAGCTTCCCTGTGGGAGAAGGAGCCGGAGGTTTCCCTTTCAGAAAGAGGCACTGCCGAGGACAGGCAGCATGAGCTGTAGCGTCTGTGGGAAAGCACAGATCCGCAGGGCTGTTGTGCCTGTGAATGGGCTGCACGGGGAAAACCAAGAGCAGCAAGAGCTTTCAGGGCTGGCAGCTTCCCTGTGGGAGAAATAGCCCGATGTTTCCCTTTCAGAAAGAGGCACTGCCGAGGACAGGCAGCATGAGCTGTAGCGTCTGTGGGAAAGCACAGATCCGCAGGGCTGTTGTGCCTGTGAATAGGCTGCACGGGGAGGTGAAGAGCAGCAAGAGGTTCCAGGGCTGGCAGCTTCCCTGTGGGTGAAGGAGCCGGATGTTTCCCTTTCAGAAAGAGGCACTGCCGAGGACAGGCAGCATGAGCTGTAGCGTCTGTGGGAAAGCACAGATCCGCAGGGCTGTTGTGCCTGTGAATAGGCTGCACGGGGAGAGTGAAAAATCATCAACAGCTTTCAGGGCTGGCAGCTTCCTTGTGGGAGAAAGAGCCGGACGTTTCCCTTTCAGAAAGAAGCAGGGCCGAAGACAGGCAGCATGAGCTGTAGCGTATCTGGGAAAGCACAGATCCGCAGGGCTGTTGTGCCTGTGAATAGGCTGCACGGGGAGAGTGAAAAATCATCAACAGCTTTCAGGGCTGGCAGCTTCCTTGTGGGAGAAAGAGCCGGACGTTTCCCTTTCAGAAAGAGGCACTGCCGAGGACAGGCAGCATGAGCTGTAGCATATGTGGGAAAGCACAGATCCGCAGGGCTGTTGTGCCTGTGAATAGGCTGCACGGGGAAAGTCAAGAGCAGCAAGAGCTTTCAGGGCTGGCAGCTTCCTTGTGGGAGAAAAAGCCGGACGTTTCCCTTTCAGAAAGAGGCACTGCCGAGGACAGGCAGCATGAGCTGTAGCGTCTGTGGGAAAGCACAGATCCGCAGGGCTGTTGTGCCTGTGAATAGGCTGCACGGGGAAAGTGAAAATCAGCAAGAGCTTTCAGGGCTGCCAGCTTCCTTGTGGGAGAAAGAGCCGGAGGTTTGCCTTTCAGAAAGAGGCACTGCCGAAGACAGGCAGCATGAGCTGTAGCGTCTGTGGGAAAGCACAGATCCGCAGGGCTGTTGTGCCTGTGAATAGGCTGCACGGGGAGAGTGAAAAATCATCAACAGCTTTCAGGGCTGGCAGCTTCCTTGTGGGAGAAAGAGCCGGACGTTTCCCTTTCAGAAAGAGGCACTGCCGAGGACAGGCAGCATGAGCTGTAGCGTCTGTGGGAAAGCACAGATCCGCAGGGCTGTTGTGCCTGTGAATAGGCTGCACGGGGAGGTGAAGAGCAGCAAGAGCTTCCAGGGCTGTCAGCTTCCCTGTGGGAGAAAGAGCCCAATGTTTCCCTTTCAGAAAGAGGCACTGCCGAGGACAGGCAGCATGAGCTGTAGCGTCTGTGGGAAAGCACAGATCCGCAGGGCTGTTGTGCCTGTGAATAGGCTGCACGGGGAAAGTGAAGAGCAGCAAGAGCTTTCAGGGCTGGCAGCTTCCCTGAGGGAGAAATAGCCCGATGTTTCCCTTTCAGAAAGAGGCACTGCCGAGGACAGGCAGCATGAGCTGTAGCGTCTGTGGGAAAGCACAGATCCGCAGGGCTGTTGTGCCTGTGAATAGGCTGCACGGGGAAAGTGAAGAGCAGCAAGAGCTTTCAGGGCTGGCAGCTTCCTTGTGGGAGAAATAGCCCTATGTTTCACTTTCTGAAAGAGGCACTGCCGAGGACAGGCAGCATGAGCTGTAGCGTCTGTGGGAAAGCACAGATCCGCAGGGCTGTTGTGCCTGTGAATAGGCTGCACGGGGAAAGTGAAGAGCAGCAAGAGCTTTCAGGGCTGGCAGCTTCCCTGTGGGAGAAATAGCCCGATGTTTCCCTTTCAGAAAGAGGCACTGCCGAGGACAGGCAGCATGAGCTGTAGCGTCTGTGGGAAAGCACAGATCCGCAGGGCTGTTGTGCCTGTGAATAGGCTGCACGGGAACGTGAAAATCAGCAAGAGCTTTCAGGGCTGGCAGCTTCCCTGTGGGAGAAGGAGCCGGAGGTTTGCCTTTCAGAAAGAGGCACTGCCGAGGACAGGCAGCATGAGCTGTAGCATACGTGGGAAAGCACAGATCCACAGGGCTGTTGTGCCTGTGAATAGGCTGCACGGGGAGGTGAAGAGCAGCAAGAGCTTTCAGGGCTGTCAGCTTCCCTGTGGGAGAAAGAGCCCAATGTTTCCCTTTCAGAAAGAGGCACTGCCGAGGACAGGCAGCATGAGCTGTAGCGTCTGTGGGAAAGCACAGATCCGCAGGGCTGTTGTGCCTGTGAATAGGCTGCACGGAGAAAGTGAAAATCAGCAAGAGCTTTCAGGGCTGGCAGCTTCCCTGTGGGAGAAGGAGCCGGAGGTTTGCCTTTCAGAAAGAGGCACTGCCGAGGACAGGCAGCATGAGCTGTAGCGTCTGTGGGAAAGCACAGATCCGCAGGGCTGTTGTGCCTGTGAATAGGCTGCACGGGGAGAGTGAAAAATCATCAACAGCTTTCAGGGCTGGCAGCTTCCTTGTGGGAGAAAGAGCCGGACGTTTCCCTTTCAGAAAGAAGCAGGGCCGAAGACAGGCAGCATGAGCTGTAGCGTCTGTGGGAAAGCACAGATCCGCAGGGCTGTTGTGCCTGTGAATAGGCTGCACGGGGAAAGTCAAGAGCAGCAAGAGCTTTCAGGGCTGGCAGCTTCCTTGTGGGAGAAAAAGCCGGACGTTTCCCTTTCAGAAAGAGGCACTGCCGAGGACAGGCAGCATGAGCTGTAGCGTCTGTGGGAAAGCACAGATCCGCAGGGCTGTTGTGCCTGTGAATAGGCTGCACGGGGAAAGTGAAAATCAGCAAGAGCTTTCAGGGCTGCCAGCTTCCTTGTGGGAGAAAGAGCCGGAGGTTTGCCTTTCAGAAAGAGGCACTGCCGAAGACAGGCAGCATGAGCTGTAGCGTCTGTGGGAAAGCACAGATCCGCAGGGCTGTTGTGCCTGTGAATAGGGTGCACGGGGAGGTGAAGAGCAGCAAGAGCTTCCAGGGCTGTCAGCTTCCCTGTGGGAGAAAGAGCCCAATGTTTCCCTTTCAGAAAGAGGCACTGCCGAGGACAGGCAGCATGAGCTGTAGCGTCTGTGGGAAAGCACAGATCCGCAGGGCTGTTGTGCCTGTGAATAGGCTGCACGGGGAAAGTGAAGAGCAGCAAGAGCTTTCAGGGCTGGCAGCTTCCCTGAGGGAGAAATAGCCCGATGTTTCCCTTTCAGAAAGAGGCACTGCCGAGGACAGGCAGCATGAGCTGTAGCGTCTGTGGGAAAGCACAGATCCGCAGGGCTGTTGTGCCTGTGAATAGGCTGCACGGGGAAAGTGAAGAGCAGCAAGAGCTTTCAGGGCTGGCAGCTTCCTTGTGGGAGAAATAGCCCTATGTTTCACTTTCTGAAAGAGGCACTGCCGAGGACAGGCAGCATGAGCTGTAGCGTCTGTGGGAAAGCACAGATCCTCAGGGCTGTTGTGCCTGTGAATAGGCTGCACGGGGAAAGTGAAGAGCAGCAAGAGCTTTCAGGGCTGGCAGCTTCCCTGTGGGAGAAATAGCCCGATGTTTCCCTTTCAGAAAGAGGCACTGCCGAGGACAGGCAGCATGAGCTGTAGCGTCTGTGGGAAAGCACAGATCCGCAGGGCTGTTGTGCCTGTGAATAGGCTGCACGGGAACGTGAAAATCAGCAAGAGCTTTCAGGGCTGGCAGCTTCCCTGTGGGAGAAGGAGCCGGAGGTTTGCCTTTCAGAAAGAGGCACTGCCGAGGACAGGCAGCATGAGCTGTAGCATACGTGGGAAAGCACAGATCCACAGGGCTGTTGTGCCTGTGAATAGGCTGCACGGAGAAAGTGAAAATCAGCAAGAGCTTTCAGGGCTGGCAGCTTCCCCGTGGGAGAAGGAGCCGGAGGTTTGCCTTTCAGAAAGAGGCACTGCCGAGGACAGGCAGCATGAGCTGTAGCGTCTGTGGGAAAGCACAGATCCGCAGGGCTGTTGTGCCTGTGAATAGGCTGCACGGAGAAAGTGAAAATCAGCAAGAGCTTTCAGGGCTGGCAGCTTCCCCGTGGGAGAAGGAGCCGGAGGTTTGCCTTTCAGAAAGAGGCACTGCCGAGGACAGGCAGCATGAGCTGTAGCGTCTGTGGGAAAGCACAGATCCGCAGGGCTGTTGTGCCTGTGAATAGGCTGCACGGGGAGAGTGAAAAATCATCAACAGCTTTCAGGGCTGGCAGCTTCCTTGTGGGAGAAAGAGCCGGACGTTTCCCTTTCAGAAAGAAGCAGGGCCGAAGACAGGCAGCATGAGCTGTAGCGTCTGTGGGAAAGCACAGATCCGCAGGGCTGTTGTGCCTGTGAATAGGCTGCACGGGGAGAGTGAAAAATCATCAACAGCTTTCAGGGCTGGCAGCTTCCTTGTGGGAGAAAGAGCCGGACGTTTCCCTTTCAGAAAGAAGCAGGGCCGAGGACAGGCAGCATGAGCTGTAGCGTCTGTGGGAAAGCACAGATCCGCAGGGCTGTTGTGCCTGTGAATAGGCTGCACGGGGAAAGTGAAAAATCAGCAAGAGCTTTCAGGGCTGGCAGCTTCCTTGTGGGAGAAAGAGCCTGAGGTTTGCCTTTCAGAAAGAGGCACTGCCGAGGACAGGCAGCATGAGCTGTAGCGTCTGTGGGAAAGCACAGATCCGCAGGGCTGTTGTGCCTGTGAATAGGCTGCACGGGGAGGTGAAGAGCAGCAAGAGCTTTCAGGGCTGGCAGCTTCCCTGTGGGAGAAGGAGCCGGAGGTTTCCCTTTCAGAAAGAGGCACTGCCGAGGACAGGCAGCATGAGCTGTAGCGTCTGTGGGAAAGCACAGATCCGCAGGGCTGTTGTGCCTGTGAATGGGCTGCACGGGGAAAACCAAGAGCAGCAAGAGCTTTCAGGGCTGGCAGCTTCCCTGTGGGAGAAATAGCCCGATGTTTCCCTTTCAGAAAGAGGCACTGCCGAGGACAGGCAGCATGAGCTGTAGCGTCTGTGGGAAAGCACAGATCCGCAGGGCTGTTGTGCCTGTGAATAGGCTGCACGGGGAGGTGAAGAGCAGCAAGAGGTTCCAGGGCTGGCAGCTTCCCTGTGGGTGAAGGAGCTGGATGTTTCCCTTTCAGAAAGAGGCACTGCCGAGGACAGGCAGCATGAGCTGTAGCGTCTGTGGGAAAGCACAGATCCGCAGGGCTGTTGTGCCTGTGAATAGGCTGCACGGGGAGAGTGAAAAATCATCAACAGCTTTCAGGGCTGGCAGCTTCCTTGTGGGAGAAAGAGCCGGACGTTTCCCTTTCAGAAAGAAGCAGGGCCGAAGACAGGCAGCATGAGCTGTAGCGTATCTGGGAAAGCACAGATCCGCAGGGCTGTTGTGCCTGTGAATAGGCTGCACGGGGAGAGTGAAAAATCATCAACAGCTTTCAGGGCTGGCAGCTTCCTTGTGGGAGAAAGAGCCGGACGTTTCCCTTTCAGAAAGAAGCAGGGCCGAGGACAGGCAGCATGAGCTGTAGCGTCTGTGGGAAAGCACAGATCCGCAGGGCTGTTGTGCCTGTGAATAGGCTGCACGGGGAAAGTCAAGAGCAGCAAGAGCTTTCAGGGCTGGCAGCTTCCTTGTGGGAGAAAAAGCCGGACGTTTCCCTTTCAGAAAGAGGCACTGCCGAGGACAGGCAGCATGAGCTGTAGCGTCTGTGGGAAAGCACAGATCCGCAGGGCTGTTGTGCCTGTGAATAGGCTGCACGGGGAAAGTGAAAATCAGCAAGAGCTTTCAGGGCTGCCAGCTTCCTTGTGGGAGAAAGAGCCGGAGGTTTGCCTTTCAGAAAGAGGCACTGCCGAAGACAGGCAGCATGAGCTGTAGCGTCTGTGGGAAAGCACAGATCCGCAGGGCTGTTGTGCCTGTGAATAGGCTGCACGGGGAGAGTGAAAAATCATCAACAGCTTTCAGGGCTGGCAGCTTCCTTGTGGGAGAAAGAGCCGGACGTTTCCCTTTCAGAAAGAAGCAGGGCCGAAGACAGGCAGCATGAGCTGTAGCGTCTGTGGGAAAGCACAGATCCGCAGGGCTGTTGTGCCTGTGAATAGGCTGCACGGGGAGAGTGAAAAATCATCAACAGCTTTCAGGGCTGGCAGCTTCCTTGTGGGAGAAAGAGCCGGACGTTTCCCTTTCAGAAAGAGGCACTGCCGAGGACAGGCAGCATGAGCTGTAGCATATGTGGGAAAGCACAGATCCGCAGGGCTGTTGTGCCTGTGAATAGGCTGCACGGGGAAAGTCAAGAGCAGCAAGAGCTTTCAGGGCTGGCAGCTTCCTTGTGGGAGAAAAAGCCGGAGGTTTCCCTTTCAGAAAGAGGCACTGCCGAGGACAGGCAGCATGAGCTGTAGCGTCTGTGGGAAAGCACAGATCCGCAGGGCTGTTGTGCCTGTGAATGGGCTGCACGGGGAAAACCAAGAGCAGCAAGAGCTTTCAGGGCTGGCAGCTTCCCTGTGGGAGAAATAGCCCGATGTTTCCCTTTCAGAAAGAGGCACTGCCGAGGACAGGCAGCATGAGCTGTAGCGTCTGTGGGAAAGCACAGATCCGCAGGGCTGTTGTGCCTGTGAATAGGCTGCACGGGGAAAGTCAAGAGCAGCAAGAGCTTTCAGGGTTGGCAGCTTCCTTGTGGGAGAAATAGCCCGATGTTTCCCTTTCAGAAAGAGGCACTGCCGAGGACAGGCAGCATGAGCTGTAGCGTCTGTGGGAAAGCACAGATCCGCAGGGCTGTTGTGCCTGTGAATGGGCTGCACGGGGAAAACCAAGAGCAGCAAGAGCTTTCAGGGCTGGCAGCTTCCCTGTGGGAGAAATAGCCCGATGTTTCCCTTTCAGAAAGAGGCACTGCCGAGGACAGGCAGCATGAGCTGTAGCGTCTGTGGGAAAGCACAGATCCGCAGGGCTGTTGTGCCTGTGAATAGGCTGCACGGGGAAAGTCAAGAGCAGCAAGAGCTTTCAGGGCAGGCAGCTTCCCTGAGGGAGAAAGAGCCGGAGGTTTGCCTTTCAGAAAGAGGCACTGCCGAGGACAGGCAGCATGAGCTGTAGCGTCTGTGGGAAAGCACAGATCCGCAGGGCTGTTGTGCCTGTGAATAGGCTGCACGGGGAAAGTGAAAAATCAGCAAGAGCTTTCAGAGCTGGCAGCTTCCTTGTGGGAGAAAGAGCCTGAGGTTTGCCTTTCAGAAAGAGGCACTGCCGAGGACAGGCAGCATGAGCTGTAGCGTCTGTGGGAAAGCACAGATCCGCAGGGCTGTTGTGCCTGTGAATAGGCTGCACGGGGAGGTGAAGAGCAGCAAGAGCTTTCAGGGCTGGCAGCTTCCCTGTGGGAGAAGGAGCCGGAGGTTTCCCTTTCAGAAAGAGGCACTGCCGAGGACAGGCAGCATGAGCTGTAGCGTCTGTGGGAAAGCACAGATCCGCAGGGCTGTTGTGCCTGTGAATGGGCTGCACGGGGAAAACCAAGAGCAGCAAGAGCTTTCAGGGCTGGCAGCTTCCCTGTGGGAGAAATAGCCCGATGTTTCCCTTTCAGAAAGAGGCACTGCCGAGGACAGGCAGCATGAGCTGTAGCATATGTGGGAAAGCACAGATCCGCAGGGCTGTTGTGCCTGTGAATAGGCTGCACGGGGAAAGTCAAGAGCAGCAAGAGCTTTCAGGGCTGGCAGCTTCCTTGTGGGAGAAAAAGCCGGAGGTTTCCCTTTCAGAAAGAGGCACTGCCGAGGACAGGCAGCATGAGCTGTAGCGTCTGTGGGAAAGCACAGATCCGCAGGGCTGTTGTGCCTGTGAATGGGCTGCACGGGGAGAGTGAAAAATCATCAACAGCTTTCAGGGCTGGCAGCTTCCTTGTGGGAGAAAGAGCCGGACGTTTCCCTTTCAGAAAGAAGCAGGGCCGAAGACAGGCAGCATGAGCTGTAGCGTATCTGGGAAAGCACAGATCCGCAGGGCTGTTGTGCCTGTGAATAGGCTGCACGGGGAGAGTGAAAAATCATCAACAGCTTTCAGGGCTGGCAGCTTCCTTGTGGGAGAAAGAGCCGGACGTTTCCCTTTCAGAAAGAGGCACTGCCGAGGACAGGCAGCATGAGCTGTAGCGTATGTGGGAAAGCACAGATCCGCAGGGCTGTTGTGCCTGTGAATAGGCTGCACGGGGAAAGTCAAGAGCAGCAAGAGCTTTCAGGGCTGGCAGCTTCCTTGTGGGAGAAAAAGCCGGACGTTTCCCTTTCAGAAAGAGGCACTGCCGAGGACAGGCAGCATGAGCTGTAGCGTCTGTGGGAAAGCACAGATCCGCAGGGCTGTTGTGCCTGTGAATAGGCTGCACGGGGAGAGTGAAAAATCATCAACAGCTTTCAGGGCTGGCAGCTTCCTTGTGGGAGAAAGAGCCGGACGTTTCCCTTTCAGAAAGAAGCAGGGCCGAAGACAGGCAGCATGAGCTGTAGCGTATCTGGGAAAGCACAGATCCGCAGGGCTGTTGTGCCTGTGAATAGGCTGCACGGGGAGAGTGAAAAATCATCAAAAGCTTTCAGGGCTGGCAGCTTCCTTGTGGGAGAAAGAGCCGGACGTTTCCCTTTCAGAAAGAGGCACTGCCGAGGACAGGCAGCATGAGCTGTAGCGTCTGTGGGAAAGCACAGATCCGCAGGGCTGTTGTGCCTGTGAATAGGCTGCACGGGGAGAGTGAAAAATCATCAACAGCTTTCAGGGCTGGCAGCTTCCTTGTGGGAGAAAGAGCCGGACGTTTCCCTTTCAGAAAGAGGCACTGCCGAGGACAGGCAGCATGAGCTGTAGCATATGTGGGAAAGCACAGATCCGCAGGGCTGTTGTGCCTGTGAATAGGCTGCACGGGGAAAGTCAAGAGCAGCAAGAGCTTTCAGGGCTGGCAGCTTCCTTGTGGGAGAAAAAGCCGGACGTTTCCCTTTCAGAAAGAGGCACTGCCGAGGACAGGCAGCATGAGCTGTAGCGTCTGTGGGAAAGCACAGATCCGCAGGGCTGTTGTGCCTGTGAATGGGCTGCACGGGGAAAACCAAGAGCAGCAAGAGCTTTCAGGGCTGGCAGCTTCCCTGTGGGAGAAATAGCCCGATGTTTCCCTTTCAGAAAGAGGCACTGCCGAGGACAGGCAGCATGAGCTGTAGCGTCTGTGGGAAAGCACAGATCCGCAGGGCTGTTGTGCCTGTGAATAGGCTGCACGGGGAAAGTCAAGAGCAGCAAGAGCTTTCAGGGTTGGCAGCTTCCTTGTGGGAGAAATAGCCCGATGTTTCCCTTTCAGAAAGAGGCACTGCCGAGGACAGGCAGCATGAGCTGTAGCGTCTGTGGGAAAGCACAGATCCGCAGGGCTGTTGTGCCTGTGAATAGGCTGCACGGGGAGGTGAAGAGCAGCAAGAGCTTTCAGGGCTGGCAGCTTCCCTGTGGGAGAAGGAGCCGGAGGTTTCCCTTTCAGAAAGAGGCACTGCCGAGGACAGGCAGCATGAGCTGTAGCGTCTGTGGGAAAGCACAGATCCGCAGGGCTGTTGTGCCTGTGAATGGGCTGCACGGGGAAAACCAAGAGCAGCAAGAGCTTTCAGGGCTGGCAGCTTCCCTGTGGGAGAAATAGCCCGATGTTTCCCTTTCAGAAAGAGGCACTGCCGAGGACAGGCAGCATGAGCTGTAGCGTCTGTGGGAAAGCACAGATCCGCAGGGCTGTTGTGCCTGTGAATAGGCTGCACGGGGAAAGTCAAGAGCAGCAAGAGCTTTCAGGGTTGGCAGCTTCCTTGTGGGAGAAATAGCCCGATGTTTCCCTTTCAGAAAGAGGCACTGCCGAGGACAGGCAGCATGAGCTGTAGCGTCTGTGGGAAAGCACAGATCCGCAGGGCTGTTGTGCCTGTGAATAGGCTGCACGGGGAAAGTGAAGAGCAGCAAGAGCTTTCAGGGCTGGCAGCTTCCCTGTGGGAGAAATAGCCCGATGTTTCCCGTTCAGAAAGAGGCACTGCCGAGGACAGGCAGCATGAGCTGTAGCGTCTGTGGGAAAGCACAGATCCGCAGGGCTGTTGTGCCTGTGAATAGGCTGCACGGGAACGTGAAAATCAGCAAGAGCTTTCAGGGCTGGCAGCTTCCCTGTGGGAGAAGGAGCCGGAGGTTTGCCTTTCAGAAAGAGGCACTGCCGAGGATAGGCAGCATGAGCTGTAGCATACGTGGGAAAGCACAGATCCGCAGGGCTGTTGTGCCTGTGAATAGGCTGCACGGGGAGGTGAAGAGCAGCAAGAGCTTTCAGGGCTGGCAGCTTCCTTGTGGGAGAAGTAGCCCGATGTTTCCCTTTCAGAAAGAGGCACTGCCGAGGACAGGCAGCATGAGCTGTAGCGTCTGTGGGAAAGCACAGATCCGCAGGGCTGTTGTGCCTGTGAATAGGCTGCACGGGGAGAGTGAAAAATCATCAACAGCTTTCAGGGCTGGCAGCTTCCTTGTGGGAGAAAAAGCCGGACGTTTCCCTTTCAGAAAGAAGCAGGGCCGAGGACAGGCAGCATGAGCTGTAGCATACGTGGGAAAGCACAGATCCGCAGGGCTGTTGTGCCTGTGAATAGGCTGCACGGGAACTTGAAAATCAGCAAGAGCTTCCAGGGCTGGCAGCTTCCTTGTGGGAGAAGGAGCCGGATGTTTCCCGTTCAGAAAGAGGCAGTGCCGAGGACAGGCAGCATGAGCTGTAGCATATGTGGGAAAGCACAGATCCGCAGGGCTGTTGTGCCTGTGAATAGGCTGCAGGGGAAAGTGAAGAGCAGCAAGAGCTTTCAGGGCAGGCAGCTTCCCTGAGGGAGAAAGAGCCGAATGTTTCCCGTTCAGAAAGAGGCACTGCCGAGGACAGGCAGCATGAGCTGTAGCGTCTGTGGGAAAGCACAGATCCGCAGGGCTGTTGTGCCTGTGAATAGGCTGCACGGAGAAAGTGAAAATCAGCAAGAGCTTTCAGGGCTGGCAGCTTCCCTGTGGGAGAAGGAGCCTGAGGTTTGCCTTTCAGAAAGAGGCACTGCCGAGGACAGGCAGCATGAGCTGTAGCGTCTGTGGGAAAGCACAGATCCGCAGGGCTGTTGTGCCTGTGAATAGGCTGCACGGGGAGAGTGAAAAGTCATCAACAGCTTTCAGGGCTGGCAGCTTCCTTGTGGGAGAAAGAGCCGGACGTTTCCCTTTCAGAAAGAAGCAGGGCCGAAGACAGGCAGTATGAGCTGTAGCATCTGTGGGAAAGCACAGATCCGCAGGGCTGTTGTGCCTGTGAATAGGCTGCACGGGGAAAGTGAAAAATCAGCAAGAGCTTCCAGGGCTGGCAGCTTCCTTGTGGGAGAAAGAGCCGGAGGTTTCCCTTTCAGAAAGAAGCAGGGCCGAAGACAGGCAGCATGAGCTGTAGCGTATCTGGGAAAGCACAGATCCGCAGGGCTGTTGTGCCTGTGAATAGGCTGCACGGGGAGAGTGAAAAAACATCAACAGCTTTCAGGGCTGGCAGCTTCCTTGTGGGAGAAAGAGCCGGATATTTCCCTTTCAGAAAGAGGCACTGCCGAGGACAGGCAGCATGAGCTGTAGCATATGTGGGAAAGCACAGATCCGCAGGGCTGTTGTGCCTGTGAATAGGCTGCACGGGGAAAGTCAAGAGCAGCAAGAGCTTTCAGGGCTGGCAGCTTCCTTGTGGGAGAAAAAGCCGGACGTTTCCCTTTCAGAAAGAGGCACTGCCGAGGACAGGCAGCATGAGCTGTAGCGTCTGTGGGAAAGCACAGATCCGCAGGGCTGTTGTGCCTGTGAATAGGCTGCACGGGGAGAGTGAAAAATCATCAACAGCTTTCAGGGCTGGCAGCTTCCTTGTGGGAGAAAGAGCCGGACGTTTCCCTTTCAGAAAGAAGCAGGACCGAAGACAGGCAGCATGAGCTGTAGCGTCTGTGGGAAAGCACAGATCCGCAGGGCTGTTGTGCCTGTGAATAGGCTGCACGGGGAGAGTGAAAAATCATCAACAGCTTTCAGGGCTGGCAGCTTCCTTGTGGGAGAAAGAGCCGGACGTTTCCCTTTCAGAAAGAGGCACTGCCGAGGACAGGCAGCATGAGCTGTAGCGTATGTGGGAAAGCACAGATCCGCAGGGCTGTTGTGCCTGTGAATAGGCTGCACGGGGAAAGTCAAGAGCAGCAAGAGCTTTCAGGGCTGGCAGCTTCCTTGTGGGAGAAAAAGCCGGAGGTTTCCCTTTCAGAAAGAGGCACTGCCGAGGACAGGCAGCATGAGCTGTAGCGTCTGTGGGAAAGCACAGATCCGCAGGGCTGTTGTGCCTGTGAATGGGCTGCACGGGGAGAGTGAAAAATCATCAACAGCTTTCAGGGCTGGCAGCTTCCTTGTGGGAGAAAGAGCCGGACGTTTCCCTTTCAGAAAGAAGCAGGGCCGAAGACAGGCAGCATGAGCTGTAGCGTATCTGGGAAAGCACAGATCCGCAGGGCTGTTGTGCCTGTGAATAGGCTGCACGGGGAGAGTGAAAAATCATCAACAGCTTTCAGGGCTGGCAGCTTCCTTGTGGGAGAAAGAGCCGGACGTTTCCCTTTCAGAAAGAGGCACTGCCGAGGACAGGCAGCATGAGCTGTAGCGTATGTGGGAAAGCACAGATCCGCAGGGCTGTTGTGCCTGTGAATAGGCTGCACGGGGAAAGTCAAGAGCAGCAAGAGCTTTCAGGGCTGGCAGCTTCCTTGTGGGAGAAAAAGCCGGACGTTTCCCTTTCAGAAAGAGGCACTGCCGAGGACAGGCAGCATGAGCTGTAGCGTCTGTGGGAAAGCACAGATCCGCAGGGCTGTTGTGCCTGTGAATAGGCTGCACGGGGAAAGTGAAAATCAGCAAGAGCTTTCAGGGCTGCCAGCTTCCTTGTGGGAGAAAGAGCCGGAGGTTTGCCTTTCAGAAAGAGGCACTGCCGAAGACAGGCAGCATGAGCTGTAGCGTCTGTGGGAAAGCACAGATCCGCAGGGCTGTTGTGCCTGTGAATAGGCTGCACGGGGAGAGTGAAAAATCATCAACAGCTTTCAGGGCTGGCAGCTTCCTTGTGGGAGAAAGAGCCGGACGTTTCCCTTTCAGAAAGAAGCAGGGCCGAAGACAGGCAGCATGAGCTGTAGCGTATCTGGGAAAGCACAGATCCGCAGGGCTGTTGTGCCTGTGAATAGGCTGCACGGGGAGAGTGAAAAATCATCAACAGCTTTCAGGGCTGGCAGCTTCCTTGTGGGAGAAAGAGCCGGACGTTTCCCTTTCAGAAAGAGGCACTGCCGAGGACAGGCAGCATGAGCTGTAGCGTCTGTGGGAAAGCACAGATCCGCAGGGCTGTTGTGCCTGTGAATAGGCTGCACGGGGAGAGTGAAAAATCATCAACAGCTTTCAGGGCTGGCAGCTTCCTTGTGGGAGAAAGAGCCGGACGTTTCCCTTTCAGAAAGAGGCACTGCCGAGGACAGGCAGCATGAGCTGTAGCATATGTGGGAAAGCACAGATCCGCAGGGCTGTTGTGCCTGTGAATAGGCTGCACGGGGAAAGTCAAGAGCAGCAAGAGCTTTCAGGGCTGGCAGCTTCCTTGTGGGAGAAAAAGCCGGAGGTTTCCCTTTCAGAAAGAGGCACTGCCGAGGACAGGCAGCATGAGCTGTAGCGTCTGTGGGAAAGCACAGATCCGCAGGGCTGTTGTGCCTGTGAATGGGCTGCACGGGGAAAACCAAGAGCAGCAAGAGCTTTCAGGGCTGGCAGCTTCCCTGTGGGAGAAATAGCCCGATGTTTCCCTTTCAGAAAGAGGCACTGCCGAGGACAGGCAGCATGAGCTGTAGCGTCTGTGGGAAAGCACAGATCCGCAGGGCTGTTGTGCCTGTGAATAGGCTGCACGGGGAAAGTCAAGAGCAGCAAGAGCTTTCAGGGTTGGCAGCTTCCTTGTGGGAGAAATAGCCCGATGTTTCCCTTTCAGAAAGAGGCACTGCCGAGGACAGGCAGCATGAGCTGTAGCGTCTGTGGGAAAGCACAGATCCGCAGGGCTGTTGTGCCTGTGAATAGGCTGCACGGGGAGGTGAAGAGCAGCAAGAGCTTTCAGGGCTGGCAGCTTCCCTGTGGGAGAAGGAGCCGGAGGTTTCCCTTTCAGAAAGAGGCACTGCCGAGGACAGGCAGCATGAGCTGTAGCGTCTGTGGGAAAGCACAGATCCGCAGGGCTGTTGTGCCTGTGAATGGGCTGCACGGGGAAAACCAAGAGCAGCAAGAGCTTTCAGGGCTGGCAGCTTCCCTGTGGGAGAAATAGCCCGATGTTTCCCTTTCAGAAAGAGGCACTGCCGAGGACAGGCAGCATGAGCTGTAGCGTCTGTGGGAAAGCACAGATCCGCAGGGCTGTTGTGGCTGTGAATAGGCTGCACGGGGAAAGTCAAGAGCAGCAAGAGCTTTCAGGGTTGGCAGCTTCCTTGTGGGAGAAATAGCCCGATGTTTCCCTTTCAGAAAGAGGCACTGCCGAGGACAGGCAGCATGAGCTGTAGCGTCTGTGGGAAAGCACAGATCCGCAGGGCTGTTGTGCCTGTGAATAGGCTGCACGGGGAAAGTGAAGAGCAGCAAGAGCTTTCAGGGCTGGCAGCTTCCCTGTGGGAGAAATAGCCCGATGTTTCCCGTTCAGAAAGAGGCACTGCCGAGGACAGGCAGCATGAGCTGTAGCGTCTGTGGGAAAGCACAGATCCGCAGGGCTGTTGTGCCTGTGAATAGGCTGCACGGGAACGTGAAAATCAGCAAGAGCTTTCAGGGCTGGCAGCTTCCCTGTGGGAGAAGGAGCCGGAGGTTTGCCTTTCAGAAAGAGGCACTGCCGAGGATAGGCAGCATGAGCTGTAGCATACGTGGGAAAGCACAGATCCGCAGGGCTGTTGTGCCTGTGAATAGGCTGCACGGGGAGGTGAAGAGCAGCAAGAGCTTTCAGGGCTGTCAGCTTCCCTGTGGGAGAAAGAGCCCAATGTTTCCCTTTCAGAAAGAGGCACTGCCGAGGACAGGCAGCATGAGCTGTAGCGTCTGTGGGAAAGCACAGATCCGCAGGGCTGTTGTGCCTGTGAATAGGCTGCACGGGGAGGTGAAGAGCAGCAAGAGCTTCCAGGGCAGGCACCTTCCCTGTGGGTGAAGGAGCCGGAGGTTTGCCTTTCAGAAAGAGGCACTGCCGAGGACAGGCAGCATGAGCTGTAGCATACGTGGGAAAGCACAGATCCGCAGGGCTGTTGTGCCTGTGAATAGGCTGCACGGGGAGGTGAAGAGCAGCAAGAGCTTCCAGGGCTGGCACCTTCCCTGTGGGAGAAAGAGCCCAATGTTTCCCTTTCAGAAAGAGGCACTGCCGAGGACAGGCAGCATGAGCTGTAGCGTCTGTGGGAAAGCACAGATCCGCAGGGCTGTTGTGCCTGTGAATAGGCTGCACGGGGAAAGTGAAGAGCAGCAAGAGCTTTCAGGGCTGGCAGCTTCCCTGAGGGAGAAATAGCCCGATGTTTCCCTTTCAGAAAGAGGCACTGCCGAGGACAGGCAGCATGAGCTGTAGCGTCTGTGGGAAAGCACAGATCCGCAGGGCTGTTGTGCCTGTGAATAGGCTGCACGGGGAAAGTGAAGAGCAGCAAGAGTTTCCAGGGCTGGCAACTTCCCTGCAGAAGAAGGAGCCGGAGGTTTGCCTTTCTGAAAGAGGCACTGCCGAAGACAGGCAGCATGAGCTGTAGCGTATCTGGGAAAGCACAGATCCGCAGGGCTGTTGTGCCTGTGAATAGGCTGCACGGGGAAAGTGAAGAACAGCAAGAGCTTTCAGGGCTGGCAGCTTCCTTGTGGGAGAAATAGCCCGATGTTTCCCTTTCAGAAAGAGGCACTGCCGAGGACAGGCAGCATGAGCTGTAGCGTCTGTGGGAAAGCACAGATCCGCAGGGCTGTTGTGCCTGTGAATAGGCTGCACGGGGAAAGTGAAGAACAGCAAGAGCTTTCAGGGCTGGCAGCTTCCTTGTGGGAGAAATAGCCCGATGTTTCCCTTTCAGAAAGAGGCACTGCCGAGGACAGGCAGCATGAGCTGTAGCGTCTGTGGGAAAGCACAGATCCGCAGGGCTGTTGTGCCTGTGAATAGGCTGCACGGGGAAAGTGAAGAGCAGCAAGAGCTTTCAGGGCTGGCAGCTTCCCTGAGAGAGAAATAGCCCGATGTTTCCCTTTCAGAAAGAGGCACTGCCGAGGACAGGCAGCATGAGCTGTAGCGTCTGTGGGAAAGCACAGATCCGCAGGGCTGTTGTGCCTGTGAATAGGCTGCACGGGGAAAGTGAAGAGCAGCAAGAGCTTTCAGGGCTGGCAGCTTCCTTGTGGGAGAAGTAGCCCGATGTTTCCCTTTCAGAAAGAGGCACTGCCGAGGACAGGCAGCATGAGCTGTAGCGTCTGTGGGAAAGCACAGATCCGCAGGGCTGTTGTGGCTGTGAATAGGCTGCACGGGGAAAGTCAAGAGCAGCAAGAGCTTTCAGGGTTGGCAGCTTCCTTGTGGGAGAAATAGCCCGATGTTTCCCTTTCAGAAAGAGGCACTGCCGAGGACAGGCAGCATGAGCTGTAGCGTCTGTGGGAAAGCACAGATCCGCAGGGCTGTTGTGCCTGTGAATAGGCTGCACGGGGAAAGTGAAGAGCAGCAAGAGCTTTCAGGGCTGGCAGCTTCCCTGTGGGAGAAATAGCCCGATGTTTCCCGTTCAGAAAGAGGCACTGCCGAGGACAGGCAGCATGAGCTGTAGCGTCTGTGGGAAAGCACAGATCCGCAGGGCTGTTGTGCCTGTGAATAGGCTGCACGGGAACGTGAAAATCAGCAAGAGCTTTCAGGGCTGGCAGCTTCCCTGTGGGAGAAGGAGCCGGAGGTTTGCCTTTCAGAAAGAGGCACTGCCGAGGATAGGCAGCATGAGCTGTAGCATACGTGGGAAAGCACAGATCCGCAGGGCTGTTGTGCCTGTGAATAGGCTGCACGGGGAGGTGAAGAGCAGCAAGAGCTTTCAGGGCTGTCAGCTTCCCTGTGGGAGAAAGAGCCCAATGTTTCCCTTTCAGAAAGAGGCACTGCCGAGGACAGGCAGCATGAGCTGTAGCGTCTGTGGGAAAGCACAGATCCGCAGGGCTGTTGTGCCTGTGAATAGGCTGCACGGGGAGGTGAAGAGCAGCAAGAGCTTCCAGGGCAGGCACCTTCCCTGTGGGTGAAGGAGCCGGAGGTTTGCCTTTCAGAAAGAGGCACTGCCGAGGACAGGCAGCATGAGCTGTAGCATACGTGGGAAAGCACAGATCCGCAGGGCTGTTGTGCCTGTGAATAGGCTGCACGGGGAGGTGAAGAGCAGCAAGAGCTTCCAGGGCTGGCACCTTCCCTGTGGGAGAAAGAGCCCAATGTTTCCCTTTCAGAAAGAGGCACTGCCGAGGACAGGCAGCATGAGCTGTAGCGTCTGTGGGAAAGCACAGATCCGCAGGGCTGTTGTGCCTGTGAATAGGCTGCACGGGGAAAGTGAAGAGCAGCAAGAGCTTTCAGGGCTGGCAGCTTCCCTGAGGGAGAAATAGCCCGATGTTTCCCTTTCAGAAAGAGGCACTGCCGAGGACAGGCAGCATGAGCTGTAGCGTCTGTGGGAAAGCACAGATCCGCAGGGCTGTTGTGCCTGTGAATAGGCTGCACGGGGAAAGTGAAGAGCAGCAAGAGTTTCCAGGGCTGGCAACTTCCCTGCAGAAGAAGGAGCCGGAGGTTTGCCTTTCTGAAAGAGGCACTGCCGAAGACAGGCAGCATGAGCTGTAGCGTATCTGGGAAAGCACAGATCCGCAGGGCTGTTGTGCCTGTGAATAGGCTGCACGGGGAAAGTGAAGAACAGCAAGAGCTTTCAGGGCTGGCAGCTTCCTTGTGGGAGAAATAGCCCGATGTTTCCCTTTCAGAAAGAGGCACTGCCGAGGACAGGCAGCATGAGCTGTAGCGTCTGTGGGAAAGCACAGATCCGCAGGGCTGTTGTGCCTGTGAATAGGCTGCACGGGGAAAGTGAAGAACAGCAAGAGCTTTCAGGGCTGGCAGCTTCCTTGTGGGAGAAATAGCCCGATGTTTCCCTTTCAGAAAGAGGCACTGCCGAGGACAGGCAGCATGAGCTGTAGCGTCTGTGGGAAAGCACAGATCCGCAGGGCTGTTGTGCCTGTGAATAGGCTGCACGGGGAAAGTGAAGAGCAGCAAGAGCTTTCAGGGCTGGCAGCTTCCCTGAGAGAGAAATAGCCCGATGTTTCCCTTTCAGAAAGAGGCACTGCCGAGGACAGGCAGCATGAGCTGTAGCGTCTGTGGGAAAGCACAGATCCGCAGGGCTGTTGTGCCTGTGAATAGGCTGCACGGGGAAAGTGAAGAGCAGCAAGAGCTTTCAGGGCTGGCAGCTTCCTTGTGGGAGAAGTAGCCCGATGTTTCCCTTTCAGAAAGAGGCACTGCCGAGGACAGGCAGCATGAGCTGTAGCGTCTGTGGGAAAGCACAGATCCGCAGGGCTGTTGTGCCTGTGAATAGGCTGCACGGGGAGAGTGAAAAATCATCAACAGCTTTCAGGGCTGGCAGCTTCCTTGTGGGAGAAAAAGCCGGACGTTTCCCTTTCAGAAAGAAGCAGGGCCGAGGACAGGCAGCATGAGCTGTAGCATACGTGGGAAAGCACAGATCCGCAGGGCTGTTGTGCCTGTGAATAGGCTGCACGGGAACTTGAAAATCAGCAAGAGCTTCCAGGGCTGGCAGCTTCCTTGTGGGAGAAGGAGCCGGATGTTTCCCGTTCAGAAAGAGGCAGTGCCGAGGACAGGCAGCATGAGCTGTAGCATATGTGGGAAAGCACAGATCCGCAGGGCTGTTGTGCCTGTGAATAGGCTGCAGGGGAAAGTGAAGAGCAGCAAGAGCTTTCAGGGCAGGCAGCTTCCCTGAGGGAGAAAGAGCCGAATGTTTCCCGTTCAGAAAGAGGCACTGCCGAGGACAGGCAGCATGAGCTGTAGCGTCTGTGGGAAAGCACAGATCCGCAGGGCTGTTGTGCCTGTGAATAGGCTGCACGGAGAAAGTGAAAATCAGCAAGAGCTTTCAGGGCTGGCAGCTTCCCTGTGGGAGAAGGAGCCGGAGGTTTGCCTTTCAGAAAGAGGCACTGCCGAGGACAGGCAGCATGAGCTGTAGCGTCTGTGGGAAAGCACAGATCCGCAGGGCTGTTGTGCCTGTGAATAGGCTGCACGGGGAGAGTGAAAAATCATCAACAGCTTTCAGGGCTGGCAGCTTCCTTGTGGGAGAAAGAGCCGGACGTTTCCCTTTCAGAAAGAAGCAGGGCCGAAGACAGGCAGCATGAGCTGTAGCATCTGTGGGAAAGCACAGATCCGCAGGGCTGTTGTGCCTGTGAATAGGCTGCACGGGGAAAGTGAAAAATCAGCAAGAGCTTCCAGGGCTGGCAGCTTCCTTGTGGGAGAAAGAGCCTGAGGTTTGCCTTTCAGAAAGAGGCACTGCCGAGGACAGGCAGCATGAGCTGTAGCGTCTGTGGGAAAGCACAGATCCGCAGGGCTGTTGTGCCTGTGAATAGGCTGCACGGGGAGGTGAAGAGCAGCAAGAGCTTTCAGGGCTGGCAGCTTCCCTGTGGGAGAAGGAGCCGGAGGTTTCCCTTTCAGAAAGAGGCACTGCCGAGGACAGGCAGCATGAGCTGTAGCGTCTGTGGGAAAGCACAGATCCGCAGGGCTGTTGTGCCTGTGAATGGGCTGCACGGGGAAAACCAAGAGCAGGAAGAGCTTTCAGGGCTGGCAGCTTCCCTGTGGGAGAAATAGCCCGATGTTTCCCTTTCAGAAAGAGGCACTGCCGAGGACAGGCAGCATGAGCTGTAGCGTCTGTGGGAAAGCACAGATCCGCAGGGCTGTTGTGCCTGTGAATAGGCTGCACGGGGAGGTGAAGAGCAGCAAGAGCTTTCAGGACTGGCAGGTTCCTTATGGGAGAAGGAGCCGGAGGTTTGACTTTCATAAAGAGGCAGTGCCGAGGACAGGCAGCATGAGCTGTAGCGTCTGTGGGAAAGCACAGATCCGCAGGGCTGTTGTGCCTGTGAATAGGCTGCACGGGGAGAGTGAAAAATCATCAACAGCTTTCAGGGCTGGCAGCTTCCTTGTGGGAGAAAGAGCCGGACGTTTCCCTTTCAGAATGAAGCAGGGCCGAAGACAGGCAGCATGAGCTGTAGCGTATCTGGGAAAGCACAGATCCGCAGGGCTGTTGTGCCTGTGAATAGGCTGCACGGGGAGAGTGAAAAATCATCAACAGCTTTCAGGGCTGGCAGCTTCCTTGTGGGAGAAAGAGCCGGACGTTTCCCTTTCAGAAAGAGGCACTGCCGAGGACAGGCAGCATGAGCTGTAGCATATGTGGGAAAGCACAGATCCGCAGGGCTGTTGTGCCTGTGAATAGGCTGCACGGGGAAAGTCAAGAGCAGCAAGAGCTTCCAGGGCTGTCAGCTTCCCTGTGGGAGAAAGAGCCCAATGTTTCCCTTTCAGAAAGAGGCACTGCCGAGGACAGGCAGCATGAGCTGTAGCGTCTGTGGGAAAGCACAGATCCGCAGGGCTGTTGTGCCTGTGAATAGGCTGCACGGGGAAAGTCAAGAGCAGCAAGAGCTTTCAGGGTTGGCAGCTTCCTTGTGGGAGAAATAGCCCGATGTTTCCCTTTCAGAAAGAGGCACTGCCGAGGACAGGCAGCATGAGCTGTAGCGTCTGTGGGAAAGCACAGATCCGCAGGGCTGTTGTGCCTGTGAATAGGCTGCACGGGGAAAGTGAAGAGCAGCAAGAGCTTTCAGGGCTGGCAGCTTCCCTGTGGGAGAAATAGCCCGATGTTTCCCTTTCAGAAAGAGGCACTGCCGAGGACAGGCAGCATGAGCTGTAGCGTCTGTGGGAAAGCACAGATCCGCAGGGCTGTTGTGCCTGTGAATAGGCTGCACGGGAACGTGAAAATCAGCAAGAGCTTTCAGGGCTGGCAGCTTCCCTGTGGGAGAAGGAGCCGGAGGTTTGCCTTTCAGAAAGAGGCACTGCCGAGGATAGGCAGCATGAGCTGTAGCATACGTGGGAAAGCACAGATCCGCAGGGCTGTTGTGCCTGTGAATAGGCTGCACGGGGAGGTGAAGAGCAGCAAGAGCTTCCAGGGCTGGCACCTTCCCTGTGGGAGAAAGAGCCCAATGTTTCCCTTTCAGAAAGAGGCACTGCCGAGGACAGGCAGCATGAGCTGTAGCGTCTGTGGGAAAGCACAGATCCGCAGGGCTGTTGTGCCTGTGAATAGGCTGCACGGGGAAAGTGAAGAGCAGCAAGAGCTTTCAGGGCTGGCAGCTTCCCTGAGGGAGAAATAGCCCGATGTTTCCCTTTCAGAAAGAGGCACTGCCGAGGACAGGCAGCATGAGCTGTAGCGTCTGTGGGAAAGCACAGATCCGCAGGGCTGTTGTGCCTGTGAATAGGCTGCACGGGGAAAGTGAAGAGCAGCAAGAGTTTCCAGGGCTGGCAACTTCCCTGCAGAAGAAGGAGCCGGAGGTTTGCCTTTCTGAAAGAGGCACTGCCGAAGACAGGCAGCATGAGCTGTAGCGTATCTGGGAAAGCACAGATCCGCAGGGCTGTTGTGCCTGTGAATAGGCTGCACGGGGAAAGTGAAGAGCAGCAAGAGCTTTCAGGGCTGGCAGCTTCCTTGTGGGAGAAGTAGCCCGATGTTTCCCTTTCAGAAAGAGGCACTGCCGAGGACAGGCAGCATGAGCTGTAGCTTCTGTGGGAAAGCACAGATCCGCAGGTCTGTTGTGCCTGTGAATAGGCTGCACGGAGAAAGTGAAAATCAGCAAGAGCTTTCAGGGCTGGCAGCTTCACTGAGGGAGAAAGAGCCGGATGTTTCCCTTTCAGAAAAAGGCACTGCCGAGGACAGGCAGCATGAGCTGTAGCGTCTGTGGGAAAGCACAGATCCGCAGGGCTGTTGTGCCTGTGAATAGGCTGCACGGGGAGGTGAAGAGCAGCAAGAGCTTCCAGGGCTGGCACCTTCCCTGTGGGTGAAGGAGCCCGAGGTTTGCCTTTCAGAAAGAGGCACTGCCGAGGACAGGCAGCATGAGCTGTAGCGTCTGTGGGAAAGCACAGATCCGCAGGGCTGTTGTGCCTGTGAATAGGTTGCACGGGGAAAGTGAAAATCAGCAAGAGCTTTCAGGGCTGCCAGCTTCCTTGTGGGAGAAGGAGCCTAAGGTTTGCCTTTCAGAAAGAGGCACTGCCGAAGACAGGCAGCATGAGCTGTAGCGTCTGTGGGAAAGCACAGATCCGCAGGGCTGTTGTGCCTGTGAATAGGCTGCACAGGGAGAGTGAAAAATCATCAACAGCTTTCAGGGCTGGCAGCTTCCTTGTGTGAGAAAAAGCCGGACGTTTCCCTTTCAGAAAGAAGCAGGGCCGAGGACAGGCAGCATGAGCTATAGCATACGTGGGAAAGCACAGATCCGCAGGGCTGTTGTGCCTGTGAATAGGGTGCACGGGAATGTGAAAATCAGCAAGAGCTTTCAGGGCTGGCAGCTTCCTTGTGGGAGAAGGAGCCGGATGTTTCCCGTTCAGAAAGAGGCACTGCCGAGGACAGGCAGCATGAGCTGTAGCATATGTGGGAAAGCACAGATCCGCAGGACTGTTGTGCCTGTGAATAGGCTGCACGGGGAAAGTGAAGAGCAGCAAGAGCTTTCAGGGCTGGCAGCTTCCTTGTGGGAGAAGTAGCCCGATGTTTCCCTATCAGAAAGAGGCACTGCCGAGGACAGGCAGCATGAGCTGTAGCGTCTGTGGGAAAGCACAGATCCGCAGGGCTGTTGTGCCTGTGAATAGGCTGCACGGGGAGAGTGAAAAATCATCAACAGCTTTCAGGGCTGGCAGCTTCCTTGTGGGAGAAAAAGCCTGAGGTTTGCCTTTCAGAAAGAGGCACTGCCGAGGACAGGCAGCATGAGCTGTAGCGTCTGTGGGAAAGCAAAGATCCGCAGGGCTGTTGTGCCTGTGAATAGGCTGCACGGGGAAAGTGAAAATCAGCAAGAGCTTCCAGGGCTGGCAGCTTCCTTGTGGGACAAAAAGCCTGAGGTTTGCCTTTCAGAAAGAGGCACTGCCGAGGACAGGCAGCGTGAGCTGTAGCGTCTGTGGGAAAGCACAGATCCGCAGGGCTGTTGTGCCTGTGAATAGGCTGCACGGGGAAACTGAAAATCAACAAGAGCTTTCAGGGCTGGCAGCTTCCCTGTGGGAGAAGGAGCCGGAGGTTTCCCTTTCAGAAAGAGGCACTGCCGAGGACAGGCAGCATGAGCTGTAGCGTCTGTGGGAAAGCACAGATCCGCAGGGCTGTTGTGCCTGTGAATGGGCTGCACGGGGAAAACCAAGAGCAGCAAGAGCTTTCAGGGCTGGCAGCTTCCCTGTGGGAGAAATAGCCCGATGTTTCCCTTTCAGAAAGAGGCACTGCCGAGGACAGGCAGCATGAGCTGTAGCGTCTGTGGGAAAGCACAGATCCGCAGGGCTGTTGTGCCTGTGAATAGCCTGCACGAGGAGAGTGAAAAATCATCAACAGCTTTCAGGGCTGGCAGCTTCCTTGTGGGAGAAAGAGCCGGACGTTTCCCTTTCAGAAAGAAGCAGGGGCGAAGACAGGCAGCATGAGCTGTAGCGTCTGTGGGAAAGCACAGATCCGCAGGGCTGTTGTGCCTGTGAATAGGCTGCACGGGGAGAGTGAAAAATCATCAAGAGCTTTCAGGGCTGGCAGCTTCCTTGTGGGAGAAAAAGCCGGACGTTTCCCTTTCAGAAAGAAGCAGGGCCGAGGACAGGCAGCATGAGCTGTAGCATACGTGGGAAAGCACAGATCCGCAGGGCTGTTGTGCCTGTGAATAGGCTGCACGGGGAAAGTGAAAATCAGCAAGAGCTTCCAGGGCTGGCACCTTCCCTGTGGGAGAAAGAGCCCAATGTTTCCCTTTCAGAAAGAGGCACTGCCGAGGACAGGCAGCATGAGCTGTAGCGTCTGTGGGAAAGCACAGATCCGCAGGGCTGTTGTGCCTGTGAATAGGCTGCACGGGAACGTGAAAATCAGCAAGAGCTTTCAGGGCTGGCAGCTTCCCTGTGGGAGAAGGAGCCGGAGGTTTGCCTTTCAGAAAGAGGCACTGCCGAGGACAGGCAGCATGAGCTGTAGCGTATCTGGGAAAGCACAGATCCGCAGGGCTGTTGTGCCTGTGAATAGGCTGCACGGGGAAAGTGAAGAACAGCAAGAGCTTTCAGGGCTGGCAGCTTCCTTGTGGGAGAAATAGCCCGATGTTTCCCTTTCAGAAAGAGGCACTGCCGAGGACAGGCAGCATGAGCTGTAGCGTCTGTGGGAAAGCACAGATCCGCAGGGCTGTTGTGCCTGTGAATAGGCTGCACGGGGAAAGTGAAGAGCAGCAAGAGCTTTCAGGGCTGGCAGCTTCCCTGAGAGAGAAATAGCCCGATGTTTCCCTTTCAGAAAGAGGCACTGCCGAGGACAGGCAGCATGAGCTGTAGCGTCTGTGGGAAAGCACAGATCCGCAGGGCTGTTGTGCCTGTGAATAGGCTGCACGGGGAAAGTGAAGAGCAGCAAGAGCTTTCATGGCTGGCAGCTTCCCTGTGGGAGAAGGAGCCGGAGGTTTGCCTTTCAGAAAGAGGCACTGCCGAGGACAGGCAGCATGAGCTGTAGCTTCTGTGGGAAAGCACAGATCCGCAGGGCTGTTGTGCCTGTGAATAGGCTGCACGGAGAAAGTGAAAATCAGCAAGAGCTTTCAGGGCTGGCAGCTTCCCTGTGGGAGAAATAGCCCAATGTTTCCCTTTCAGAAAGAGGCACTGCCGAGGACAGGCAGCATGAGCTGTAGCGTCTGTGGGAAAGCACAGATCCGCAGGGCTGTTGTGCCTGTGAATAGGCTGCACGGGGAGGTGAAGAGCAGCAAGAGCTTCCAGGGCTGGCACCTTCCCTGTGAGAGAAAGAGCCCAATGTTTCCCTTTCAGAAAGAGGCACTGCCGAGGACAGGCAGCATGAGCTGTAGCGTCTGTGGGAAAGCACAGATCCGCAGGGCTGTTGTGCCTGTAAATAGGCTGCACGGGGAAAGTGAAGAGCAGCAAGAGCTTTCAGGGCTGGCAGCTTCCCTGAGGGAGAAATAGCCCGATGTTTCCCTTTCAGAAAGAGGCACTGCCGAGGACAGGCAGCATGAGCTGTAGCTTCTGTGGGAAAGCACAGATCCGCAGGGCTGTTGTGCCTGTGAATAGGCTGCACGGGGAAAGTGAAGAGCAGCAAGAGTTTCCAGGGCTGGCAGCTTCCCTGTGGGAGAAGGAGCCGGAGGTTTGCCTTTCAGAAAGAGGCACTGCCGAGGACAGGCAGCATGAGCTGTAGCTTCTGTGGGAAAGCACAGATCCGCAGGGCTGTTGTGCCTGTGAATAGGCTGCACGGAGAAAGTGAAAATCAGCAAGAGCTTTCAGGGCTGGCAGCTTCACTGAGGGAGAAAGAGCCGGATGTTTCCCTTTCAGAAAAAGGCACTGCCGAGGACAGGCAGCATGAGCTGTAGCTTCTGTGGGAAAGCACAGATCCGCAGGGCTGTTGTGCCTGTGAATAGGCTGCACGGGGAGGTGAAGAGCAGCAAGAGCTTCCAGGGCTGGCACCTTCCCTGTGGGTGAAGGAGCCGGAGGTTTGCCTTTCAGAAAGAGGCACTGCCGAGGACAGGCAGCATGAGCTGTAGCGTCTGTGGGAAAGCACAGATCCGCAGGGCTGTTGTGCCTGTGAATAGGCTGCACGGGGAAAGTGAAAATCAGCAAGAGCTTTCAGGGCTGCCAGCTTCCTTGTGGGAGAAGGAGCCTAAGGTTTGCCTTTCAGAAAGAGGCACTGCCGAAGACAGGCAGCATGAGCTGTAGCGTCTGTGGGAAAGCACAGATCCGCAGGGCTGTTGTGCCTGTGAATAGGCTGCACAGGGAGAGTGAAAAATCATCAACAGCTTTCAGGGCTGGCAGCTTCCTTGTGTGAGAAAAAGCCGGACGTTTCCCTTTCAGAAAGAAGCAGGGCCGAGGACAGGCAGCATGAGCTATAGCATACGTGGGAAAGCACAGATCCGCAGGACTGTTGTGCCTGTGAATAGGCTGCACGGGGAAAGTGAAGAGCAGCAAGAGCTTCCAGGGCTGGCAGCTTCCTTGTGGGAGAAAAAGCCTGAGGTTTGCCTTTCAGAAAGAGGCACTGCCGAGGACAGGCAGCATGAGCTGTAGCGTCTGTGGGAAAGCACAGATCCGCAGGGCTGTTGTGCCTGTGAATAGGCTGCACGGGGAAACTGAAAATCAGCAAGAGCTTTCAGGGCTGGCAGCTTCCCTGTGGGAGAAGGAGCCGGAGGTTTCCCTTTCAGAAAGAGGCACTGCCGAGGACAGGCAGCATGAGCTGTAGCGTCTGTGGGAAAGCACAGATCCGCAGGGCTGTTGTGCCTGTGAATGGGCTGCACGGGGAAAACCAAGAGCAGCAAGAGCTTTCAGGGCTGGCAGCTTCCCTGAGAGAGAAATAGCCCGATGTTTCCCTTTCAGAAAGAGGCACTGCCGAGGACAGGCAGCATGAGCTGTAGCGTCTGTGGGAAAGCACAGATCCGCAGGGCTGTTGTGCCTGTGAATAGGCTGCACGAGGAGAGTGAAAAATCATCAACAGCTTTCAGGGCTGGCAGCTTCCTTGTGGGAGAAAGAGCCGGACGTTTCCCTTTCAGAAAGAGGCACTGCGGAGGAGAGACAGCATGAGCTGTAGCGTCTGTGGGAAAGCACAGATCCGCAGGGCTGTTGTGCCTGTGAATAGGCTGCACGGGGAGAGTGAAAAATCATCAAGAGCTTTCAGGGCTGGCAGCTTCCCTTTGGGAGAAGGAGCCGGAGGTTTCCCTTTCAGAAAGAGGCACTGCCGAGGACAGGCAGCATGAGCTGTAGCGTCTGTGGGAAAGCACAGATCCACAGGGCTGTTGTGCCTGTGAATGGGCTGCATGGGTAAAACCCAGAGCAGCAAGAGCTTTCAGGGCTGGCAGCTTCCCTGTGGGAGAAGGAGCCGGAGGTTTGCCTTTCAGAAAGAGGCACTGCCGAGGACAGGCAGCATGAGCTGTAGCGTCTGTGGGAAAGCACAGATCCGCAGGGCTGTTGTGCCTGTGAATAGGCTGCACGGAGAAAGTGAAGAACAGCAAGAGCTTTCAGGGCTGGCAGCTTCCCTGAGAGAGAAATAGCCCGATGTTTCCCTTTCAGAAAGAGGCACTGCCGAGGACAGGCAGCATGAGCTGTAGCGTCTGTGGGAAAGCACAGATCCGCAGGGCTGTTGTGCCTGTGAATAGGCTGCACGGGGAAAGTGAAAATCAGCAAGAGCTTCCAGGGCTGGCAGCTTCCTTGTGGGAGAAAGAGCCGGAGGTTTGCCTTTCATAAAGAGGCACTGCCGAGGACAGGCAGCATGAGCTGTGGCGTCTGTGGGAAAGCACAGATCCGCAGGGCTGTTGTGCCTGTGAATGGGCTGCACGGAGAAAGTGAAGAGCAGCAAGAGCTTTCAGGGCTGGCAGCTTCCCTGTGGGAGAAATAGCCCGATGTTTCCCTTTCAGAAAGAAGCAGTGCCGAGGACAGGCAGCATGAGCTGTAGCGTCTGTGGGAAAGCACAGATCCGCAGGGCTGTTTTGCCTGTGAATAGGCTGCACGGGGAGGTGAAGAGCAGCAAGAGCTTCCAGGGCTGTCAGCTTCCCTGTGGGAGAAAGAGCCCAATGTTTCCCTTTCAGAAAGAGGCACTGCCGAGGACAGGCAGCATGAGCTGTAGCGTCTGTGGGAAAGCACAGATCCGCAGGGCTGTTGTGCCTGTGAATAGGCTGCACGGGGAAAGTGAAGAGCAGCAAGAGCTTTCAGGGCTGGCAGCTTACCTGAGGGAGAAATAGCCCGATGTTTCCCTTTCAGAAAGAGGCACTGCCGAGGACAGGCAGCATGCGGTGTAGCTTCTGTGGGAAAGCACAGATCCGCAGGGCTGTTGTGCCTGTGAATAGGCTGCACGGGGAAAGTCAAGAGCAGCAAGAGCTTTCAGGGTTGGCAGCTTCCTTGTGGGAGAAATAGCCCGATGTTTCCCTTTCAGAAAGAGGCACTGCCGAGGACAGGCAGCATGAGCTGTAGCTTCTGTGGGAAAGCACAGATCCGCAGGGCTGTTGTGCCTGTGAATAGGCTGCACGGGGAAAGTGAAAATCAGCAAGAGCTTTCAGGGCTGGCAGCTTCACTGAGGGAGAAAGAGCCGGATGTTTCCCTTTCAGAAAGAGGCACTGCCGAGGACAGGCAGCATGAGCTGTAGCTTCTGTGGGAAAGCACAGATCCGTAGGGCTGTTGTGCCTGTGAATAGGCTGCACGGGGAAAGTGAAGAGCAGCAAGAGCTTTCAGGGCTGGCAGCTTCCCTGTGGGAGAAGGAGCCGGAGGTTTGCCTTTCAGAAAGAGGCACTGCCGAGGACAGGCAGCATGAGCTGTAGCGTCTGTGGGAAAGCACAGATCCGCAGGGCTGTTGTGCCTGTGAATAGGCTGCACGGGGAGGTGAAGAGCAGCAAGAGCTTCCAGGGCAGGCACATTCCCTGTGGGTGAAGGAGCCGGAGGTTTGCGTTTCAGAAAGAGGCAGTGCCGAGGACAGGCAGCATGAGCTGTAGCGTCTGTGGGAAAGCACAGATCCGCAGGGCTGTTGTGCCTGTGAATAGGCTGCACGGGGAAAGTCAAGAGCAGCAAGAGCTTTCAGGGCTGGCAGCTTCCCTGTGGGAGAAGGAGCCGGAGGTTTCCCTTTCAGAAAGAGGCACTGCCGAGGACAGGCAGCATGAGCTGTAGCGTCTGTGGGAAAGCACAGATTCGCAGGGCTGTTGTGCCTGTGAATAGGCTGCACGGGGAAAGTGAAGAGCAGCAAGAGTTTCCAGGGCTGGCAACTTCCCTGCAGAAGAAGGAGCCGGAGGTTTGCCTTTCTGAAAGAGGCACTGCCGAGGACAGGCAGCATGAGCTGTAGCGTATCTGGGAAATCACAGATCCGCAGGGCTGTTGTGCCTGTGAATAGGCTGCACGGGGAAAGTGAAGAACAGCAAGAGCTTTCAGGGCTGGCAGCTTCCTTGTGGGAGAAATAGCCCGATGTTTCCCTTTCAGAAAGAGGCACTGCCGAGGACAGGCAGCATGAGCTGTAGCGTCTGTGGGAAAGCACAGATCCGCAGGGCTGTTGTGCCTGTGAATAGGCTGCACGGGGAAAGTGAAAATCAGCAAGAGCTTTCAGGGCTGCCAGCTTCCTTGTGGGAGAAGGAGCCGGAGGTTTGCCTTTCAGAAAGAGGCACTGCCGAAGACAGGCAGCATGAGCTGTAGCTTCTGTGGGAAAGCACAGATCCGCAGGGCTGTTGTGCCTGTGAATAGGCTGCACAGGGAGAGTGAAAAACCATCAACAGCTTTCAGGGCTGGCAGCTTCCTTGTGTGAGAAAAAGCCGGACGTTTCCCTTTCAGAAAGAAGCAGGGCCGAGGACAGGCAGCATGAGCTATAGCATACGTGGGAAAGCACAGATCCGCAGGACTGTTGTGCCTGTGAATAGGCTGCACAGGGAAAGTGAAGAGCAGCAAGAGCTTTCAGGGCTGGCAGCTTCCTTGTGGGAGAAGTAGCCCGATGTTTCCCTTTCAGAAAGAGGCACTGCTGAGGACAGGCAGCATGAGCTGTAGCGTCTGTGGGAAAGCACAGATCCGCAGGGCTGTTGTGCCTGTGAATAGGCTGCACGGGGAGAGTGAAAAATCATCAACAGCTTTCAGGGCTGGCAGCTTCCTTGTGGGAGAAAAAGCCGGACGTTTCCCTTTCAGAAAGAAGCAGGGCCGAGGACAGGCAGCATGAGCTGTAGCATACGTGGGAAAGCACAGATCCGCAGGGCTGTTGTGCCTGTGAATAGGCTGCACGGGAACTTGAAAATCAGCAAGAGCTTCCAGGGCTGGCAGCTTCCTTGTGGGAGAAGGAGCCGGATGTTTCCCGTTCAGAAAGAGGCACTGCCGAGGACAGGCAGCATGAGCTGTAGCTTCTGTGGGAAAGCACAGATCCGCAGGGCTGTTGTGCCTGTGAATAGGCTGCACGGGGAGGTGAAGAGCAGCAAGAGCTTCCAGGGCTGGCACCTTCCCTGTGGGTGAAGGAGCCGGAGGTTTGCCTTTCAGAAAGAGGCACTGCCGAGGACAGGCAGCATGAGCTGTAGCGTCTGTGGGAAAGCACAGATCCGCAGGGCTGTTGTGCCTGTGAATAGGCTGCACGGGGAAAGTGAAGAGCAGCAAGAGCTTTCAGGGCTGCCAGCTTCCTTGTGGGAGAAGGAGCTTAAGGTTTGCGTTTCAGAAAGAGGCACTGCCGAAGACAGGCAGCATGAGCTGTAGCGTCTGTGGGAAAGCACAGATCCGCAGGGCTGTTGTGCCTGTGAATAGGCTGCACAGGGAGAGTGAAGAACAGCAAGAGCTTTCAGGGCTGGCAGCTTCCTTGTGGGAGAAATAGCCCGATGTTTCCCTTTCAGAAAGAGGCACTGCCGAGGACAGGCAGCATGAGCTGTAGCGTCTGTGGGAAAGCACAGATCCGCAGGGCTGTTGTGCCTGTGAATAGGCTGCACGGGGAAAGTGAAAATCAGCAAGAGCTTTCAGGGCTGCCAGCTTCCTTGTGGGAGAAGGAGCCTAAGGTTTGCCTTTCAGAAAGAGGCACTGCCGAAGACAGGCAGCATGAGCTGTAGCGTCTGTGGGAAAGCACAGATCCGCAGGGCTGTTGTGCCTGTGAATAGGCTGCACAGGGAGAGTGAAAAATCATCAACAGCTTTCAGGGCTGGCATCTTCCTTGTGAGAGAAAAAGCCGGACGTTTCCCTTTCAGAAAGAAGCAGGGCCGAGGACAGGCAGCATGAGCTATAGCATACGTGGGAAAGCACAGATCCGCAGGGCTGTTGTGCCTGTGAATAGGGTGCACGGGAATGTGAAAATCAGCAAGAGCTTTCAGGGCTGGCAGCTTCCTTGTGGGAGAAGGAGCCGGATGTTTCCCGTTCAGAAAGAGGCACTGCCGAGGACAGGCAGCATGAGCTGTAGCATACGTGGGAAAGCACAGATCCGCAGGGCTGTTGTGCCTGTATAGGCTGCACGGGAACTTGAAAATCAGCAAGAGCTTCCAGGGCTGGCAGCTTCCTTGTGGGAGAAGGAGCCGGATGTTTCCCGTTCAGAAAGAGGCAGTGCCGAGGACAGGCAGCATGAGCTGTAGCATATGTGGGAAAGCACAGATCCGCAGGGCTGTTGTGCCTGTGAATAGGCTGCACGGGGAAAGTGAAAATCAGCAAGAGCTTCCAGGGCTGGCAGCTTCCTTGTGGGAGAAAAAGCCTGAGGTTTGCCTTTCAGAAAGAGGCACTGCCGAGGACAGGCAGCATGAGCTGTAGCGTCTGTGGGAAAGCACAGATCCGCAGGGCTGTTGTGCCTGTGAATAGGCTGCACGGGGAGGTGAAGAGCAGCAAGAGCTTCCAGGGCTGGCAGCTTCCCTGTGGGTGAAGGAGCCGGAGGTTTGCCTTTCAGAAAGAGGCACTGCCGAGGACAGGCAGCATGAGCTGTAGCGTCTGTGGGAAAGCACAGATCCGCAGGGCTGTTGTGCCTGTGAATAGGCTGCACGGGGAGAGTGAAAAATCATCAAGAGCTTTCAGGGCTGGCAGCTTCCCTGTGGGAGAAGGAGCCGGAGGTTTGCCTTTCAGAAAGAGGCACTGCCGAGGACAGGCAGCATGAGCTGTAGCGTCTTTGGGAAAGCACAGATCCGCAGGGCTGTTGTGCCTGTGAATAGGCTGCACGGGGAAAGTGAAGAGCAGCAAGAGCTTTCAGGGCTGGCAGCTTCCTTGTGGGAGAAGTAGCCCGATGTTTCCCTTTCAGAAAGAGGCACTGCCGAGGACAGGCAGCATGAGCTGTAGCGTCTGTGGGAAAGCACAGATCCGCAGGGCTGTTGTGCCTGTGAATAGGCTGCACGGGGAGAGTGAAAAATCATCAACAGCTTTCAGGGCTGGCAGCTTCCTTGTGGGAGAAAAAGCCGGACGTTTCCCTTTCAGAAAGAAGCAGGGCCGAGGACAGGCAGCATGAGCTGTAGCATACGTGGGAAAGCACAGATCCGCAGGGCTGTTGTGCCTGTGAATAGGCTGCACGGGAACTTGAAAATCAGCAAGAGCTTCCAGGGCTGGCAGCTTCCTTGTGGGAGAAGGAGCCGGATGTTTCCCGTTCAGAAAGAGGCAGTGCCGAGGACAGGCAGCATGAGCTGTAGCATATGTGGGAAAGCACAGATCCGCAGGGCTGTTGTGCCTGTGAATAGGCTGCAGGGGAAAGTGAAGAGCAGCAAGAGTTTCCAGGGCTGGCAGCTTCCCTGTGGGAGAAGGAGCCGGAGGTTTGCCTTTCAGAAAGAGGCACTGCCGAGGACAGGCAGCATGAGCTGTAGCGTCTGTGGGAAAGCACAGATCCGCAGGGCTGTTGTGCCTGTGAATAGGCTGCACGGAGAAAGTGAAAATCAGCAAGAGCTTTCAGGGCTGGCAGCTTCACTGAGGGAGAAAGAGCCGGATGTTTCCCTTTCAGAAAAAGGCACTGCCGAGGGCAGGCAGCATGAGCTGTAGCTTCTGTGGGAAAGCACAGATCCGCAGGGCTGTTGTGCCTGTGAATAGGCTGCACGGGGAGGTGAAGAGCAGCAAGAGCTTCCAGGGCTGGCACCTTCCCTGTGGGTGAAGGAGCCGGAGGTTTGCCTTTCAGAAAGAGGCACTGCCGAGGACAGGCAGCATGAGCTGTAGCGTCTGTGGGAAAGCACAGATCCGCAGGGCTGTTGTGCCTGTGAATAGGCTGCACGGGGAAAGTGAAAATCAGCAAGAGCTTTCAGGGCTGCCAGCTTCCTTGTGGGAGAAGGAGCCTAAGGTTTGCCTTTCAGAAAGAGGCACTGCCGAAGACAGGCAGCATGAGCTGTAGCGTCTGTGGGAAAGCACAGATCCGCAGGGCTGTTGTGCCTGTGAATAGGCTGCACAGGGAGAGTGAAAAATCATCAACAGCTTTCAGGGCTGGCAGCTTCCTTGTGTGAGAAAAAGCCGGACGTTTCCCTTTCAGAAAGAAGCAGGGCCGAGGACAGGCAGCATGAGCTATAGCATACGTGGGAAAGCACAGATCCGCAGGACTGTTGTGCCTGTGAATAGGCTGCACGGGGAAAGTGAAGAGCAGCAAGAGCTTTCAGGGCTGGCAGCTTCCTTGTGGGAGAAGTAGCCCGATGTTTCCCTTTCAGAAAGAGGCACTACTGAGGACAGGCAGTATGAGCTGTAGCGTCTGTGGGAAAGCACAGATCCGCAGGGCTGTTGTGCCTGTGAATAGGCTGCACGGGGAGAGTGAAAAATCATCAACAGCTTTCAGGGCTGGCAGCTTCCTTGTGGGAGAAAAAGCCGGACGTTTCCCTTTCAGAAAGAAGCAGGGCCGAGGACAGGCAGCATGAGCTGTAGCATACGTGGGAAAGCACAGATCCGCAGGGCTGTTGTGCCTGTGAATAGGCTGCACGGGAACTTGAAAATCAGCAAGAGCTTCCAGGGCTGGCAGCTTCCTTGTGGGAGAAGGAGCCGGATGTTTCCCGTTCAGAAAGAGGCACTGCCGAGGACAGGCAGCATGAGCTGTAGCTTCTGTGGGAAAGCACAGATCCGCAGGGCTGTTGTGCCTGTGAATAGGCTGCACGGGGAGGTGAAGAGCAGCAAGAGCTTCCAGGGCTGGCACCTTCCCTGTGGGTGAAGGAGCCGGAGGTTTGCCTTTCAGAAAGAGGCACTGCCGAGGACAGGCAGCATGAGCTGTAGCGTCTGTGGGAAAGCACAGATCCGCAGGGCTGTTGTGCCTGTGAATAGGCTGCACGGGGAAAGTGAAGAGCAGCAAGAGCTTTCAGGGCTGCCAGCTTCCTTGTGGGAGAAGGAGCTTAAGGTTTGCGTTTCAGAAAGAGGCACTGCCGAAGACAGGCAGCATGAGCTGTAGCGTCTGTGGGAAAGCACAGATCCGCAGGGCTGTTGTGCCTGTGAATAGGCTGCACAGGGAGAGTGAAAAATCATCAACAGCTTTCAGGGCTGGCAGCTTCCTTGTCTGAGAAAAAGCCGGACGTTTCCCTTTCAGAAAGAAGAAGGGCCAAGGACAGGCAGCATGAGCTATAGCATACGTGGGAAAGCACAGATCCGCAGGGCTGTTGTGCCTGTGAATAGGGTGCACGGGAATGTGAAAATCAGCAAGAGCTTTCAGGGCTGGCAGCTTCCTTGTGGGAGAAGGAGCCGGATGTTTCCCGTTCAGAAAGAGGCACTGCCGAGGACAGGCAGCATGAGCTGTAGCGTCTGTGGGAAAGCACAGATCCGCAGGGCTGTTGTGCCTGTAAATAGGCTGCACGGATAGGTGAAGATCAGCACCAGCTTTCATGGCTGGCAGCTTCCTTGTTGGAGACAGAGCCGAATGTTTCCCTTTCAGAAAGAGGCAGTGCCGAGGACAGGCAGCCTGAGCTGTAGCATCTGTGGGAAAGCACAGATCCGCAGGGCTGTTGTGCCTGTGAATAGGCTGCACGGGGAAAGTGAAGAGCAGCAAGAGCTTTCAGGGCTGGCAGCTTCCTTGTGGGAGAAGAAGCCGAATGTTTCCCTTTCAGAAAGAGGCACTGCCGAGGTCAGGCATCATGAGCTGTAGCTTCTGTGGGAAAGCACAGATCCGGAGGGCTGTTGTGCCTGTGAATAGGCTGCACAGGGAGAGTGAAAAATCATCAACAGCTTTCAGGGCTGGCAGCTTCCTTGTCTGAGAAAAAGCCGGACGTTTCCCTTTCAGAAAGAAGAAGGGCCAAGGACAGGCAGCATGAGCTATAGCATATGTGGGAAAGCACAGATCCGCAGGACTGTTGTGCCTGTGAATAGGCTGCACGGGGAAAGTGAAGAGCAGCAAGAGCTTTCAGGGCAGGCAGCTTCCCTGAGGGAGAAAGAGCCCGATGTTTCCCTTTCAGAAAGAGGCACTGCCGAGGACAGGCAGCATGAGCTGTAGCGTCTGTGGGAAAGCACAGATCCGCAGGGCTGTTGTGCCTGTGAATAGGCTGCACGGGGAGAGTGAAAAATCATCAAGAGCTTTCAGGGCTGGCAGCTTCCCTGTGGGAGAAGGAGCCCGATGTTTCCCTTTCAGAAAGAGGCACTGCCGAGGACAGGCAGCATGAGCTGTACCGTCTGTGGGAAAGCACAGATCCGCAGGGCTGTTGTGCCTGTGAATAGGCTGCACGGGGAAAGTGAAGAGCAGCAAGAGGTTCCAGGGCTGGCAACTTCCCTGCAGAAGAAGGAGCCGGAGGTTTGCCTTTCAGAAAGAGGCACTGCCGAAGACAGGCAGCATGAGCTGTAGCGTCTGTGGGAAAGCACAGATCCGCAGGGCTGTTGTGCCTGTGAATAGGCTGCACGGAGAAAGTGAAGAACAGCAAGAGCTTTCAGGGCTGGCAGCTTCCCTGTGGGAGAAATAGCCCGATGTTTCCCTTTCAGAAAGAGGCACTGCCGAGGACAGGCAGCATGAGCTGTAGCGTCTGTGGGAAAGCACAGATCCGCAGGGCTGTTGTGCCTGTGAATAGGCTGCACGGGGAGAGTGAAGAGCAGCAAGAGCTTTCAGGGCTGGCAGCTTCCCTGTGGGAGAAGGAGCCGGAGGTTTGCCTTTCAGAAAGAGGCACTGCCGAAGACAGGCAGCATGAGCTGTAGCGTCTGTGGGAAAGCACAGATCCGCAGGGCTGTTGTGCCTGTGAATAGGCTCCACGGGGAGAGTGAAAAATCATCAACAGCTTTCAGGGCTGGCAGCTTCCTTGTGGAAGAAAGAGCCGGACGTTTCTCTTTCAGAAAGAAGCAGGGCCGAAGACAGGCAGCATGAGCTGTAGCGTCTGTGGGAAAGCACAGATCCGCAGGGCTGTTGTGCCTGTGAATAGGCTGCACGGGGAAAGTGAAAATCAGCAAGAGCTTCCAGGGCTGGCAGCTTCCTTGTGGGAGAAAGAGCCGGCGGTTTGCCTTTCAGAAAGAGGCACTGCCGAGGACAGGCAGCATGAGCTGTAGCGTCTGTGGGAAAGCACAGATCCGCAGGGCTGTTGTGCCTGTGAATAGGCTGCACGGGGAGGTGAAGAGCAGCAAGAGCTTCCAGGGCTGGCACCTTCCTTGTGGGTGAAGGAGCCGGAGGTTTGCCTTTCAGAAAGAGGCACTGCCGAGGACAGGCAGCATGAGCTGTAGCGTCTGTGGGAAAGCACAGATCCGCAGGGCTGTTGTGCCTGTGAATAGGCTGCAGGGGAAAGTGAAGAGCAGCAAGAGCTTTCAGGGCTGGCAGCTTCCCTGAGGGAGAAATAGCCCGATGTTTCACTTTCAGAAAGAAGCAGGGCCGAGGACAGGCAGCATGAGCTGTAGCGTCTGTGGGAAAGCACAGATCCGCAGGGCTGTTGTGCCTGTGAATAGGCTGCACGGGGAGAGTGAAAAATCATCAACAGCTTTCAGGGCTGGCAGCTTCCTTGTGGGAGAAAGAGCCGGACGTTTCCCTTTCAGAAGGAAGCAGGGCCGAAGACAGGCAGCATGAGCTGTAGCGTCTGTGGGAAAGCACAGATCCGCAGGGCTGTTGTGCCTGTGAATGGGCTGCACGGGGAAAACCAGAGCAGCAAGAGCTTTCAGGGCTGGCAGCTTCCTTGTGGGAGAAATAGCCCTATGTTTCACTTTCAGAAAGAAGCAGGGCCGAGGACAGGCAGCATGAGCTGTAGCTTCTGTGGGAAAGCACAGATTCGCAGGGCTGTTGTGCCTGTGAATAGGCTGCACGGGGAAAGTCAAGAGCAGCAAGAGCTTTCAGGGTTGGCAGCTTCCTTGTGGGAGAAATAGCCCGATGTTTCCCTTTCAGAAAGAGGCACTGCCGAGGACAGGCAGCATGAGCTGTAGCGTCTGTGGGAAAGCACAGATCCGCAGGGCTGTTGTGCCTGTGAATAGGCTGCTCGGAGAGGTGAAGAGCAGCAAGAGCTTTCAGGGCTGGCAGCTTCCTTGTGGGAGAAGGAGCCGAATGTTTCCCTTTCAGAAAGAGGCACTGCCGAACACAGGCAGCCTGAGCTGTAGCGTCTGTGGGAAAGCACAGTTCCGCAGGGCTGTTGTGCCTGTAAATAGGCTGCACGGATAGGTGAAGATCAGCACCAGCTTTCATGGCTGGCAGCTTCCTTGTGGGAGACAGAGCCGAATGTTTCCCTTTCAGAAAGAGGCACTGCCGAGGACAGGCAGCATGAGCTGTAGCGTCTGTGGGAAAGCACAGATCCGCAGGGCTGTTGTGCCTGCGAATAGGCTGCACGGGGAACGTGAAGAGCAGCAAGAGCTTTCAGGGCTGGCAGATTCCTTGTGGGAGAAGAAGCCGAAAGTTTCCGTTTCAGAAAGAAGCACTGCCGAGGACAGGCAGCATGAGCTGTAGCGTCTGTGGGAAAGCACAGATCCGCAGGGCTGTTGTGCCTGTAAATAGGCTGCACGGATAGGTGAAGATCAGCACCAGCTTTCATGGCTGGCAGCTTCCTTGTTGGAGACAGAGCCGAATGTTTCCCTTTCAGAAAGAGGCACTGCCGAGGACAGGCAGCCTGAGCTGTAGCATCTGTGGGAAAGCACAGATCCGCAGGGCTGTTGTGCCTGTGAATAGGCTGCACGGGGAAAGTGAAGAGCAGCAAGAGCTTTCAGGGCTGGCAGCTTCCTTGTGGGAGAAGAAGCCGAATGTTTCCCTTTCAGAAAGAGGCACTGCCGAGGTCAGGCATCATGAGCTGTAGCTTCTGTGGGAAAGCACAGATCCGCAGGGCTGTTGTGCCTGTGAATAGGCTGCACAGGGAGAGTGAAAAATCATCAACAGCTTTCAGGGCTGGCAGCTTCCTTGTCTGAGAAAAAGCCGGACGTTTCCCTTTCAGAAAGAAGAAGGGCCAAGGACAGGCAGCATGAGCTATAGCATACGTGGGAAAGCACAGATCCGCAGGGCTGTTGTGCCTGTGAATAGGGTGCACGGGAATGTGAAAATCAGCAAGAGCTTTCAGGGCTGGCAGCTTCCTTGTGGGAGAAGGAGCCGGATGTTTCCCGTTCAGAAAGAGGCACTGCCGAGGACAGGCAGCATGAGCTGTAGCATATGTGGGAAAGCACAGATCCGCAGGACTGTTGTGCCTGTGAATAGGCTGCACGGGGAAAGTGAAGAGCAGCAAGAGCTTTCAGGGCAGGCAGCTTCCCTGAGGGAGAAAGAGCCCGATGTTTCCCTTTCAGAAAGAGGCACTGCCGAGGACAGGCAGCATGAGCTGTAGCGTCTGTGGGAAAGCACAGATCCGCAGGGCTGTTGTGCCTGTGAATAGGCTGCACGGGGAAAGTGAAAATCAGCAAGAGCTTCCAGGGCTGGCAGCTTCCTTGTGGGAGAAAAAGCCTGAGGTTTCCCTTTCAGAAAGAGGCACTGCCGAGGACAGGCAGCATGAGCTGTAGCGTCTGTGGGAAAGCACAGATCCGCAGGGCTGTTGTGCCTGTGAATAGGCTGCACGGGGAGAGTGAAAAATCATCAAGAGCTTTCAGGGCTGGCAGCTTCCCTGTGGGAGAAGGAGCCGGAGGTTTCCCTTTCAGAAAGAGGCACTGCCGAGGACAGGCAGCATGAGCTGTAGCGTCTGTGGGAAAGCACAGATCCGCAGGGCTGTTGTGCCTGTGAATGGGCTGCATGGGTAAAACCCAGAGCAGCAAGAGCTTTCAGGGCTGGCAGCTTCCCTGTGGGAGAAATAGCCCGATGTTTCCCTTTCAGAAAGAGGCACTGCCGAGGACAGGCAGCATGAGCTGTAGCGTCTGTGGGAAAGCACAGATCCGCAGGGCTGTTGTGCCTGTGAATAGGCTGCACGGAGAAAGTGAAGAACAGCAAGAGCTTTCAGGGCTGGCAGCTTCCCTGAGAGAGAAATAGCCCGATGTTTCCCTTTCAGAAAGAGGCACTGCCGAGGACAGGCAGCATGAGCTGTAGCATACGTGGGAAAGCACAGATCCGCAGGGCTGTTGTGTCTGTGAATAGGCTGCACGGGGAAAGTGAAAATCAGCAAGAGCTTCCAGGGCTGGCAGCTTCCTTGTGGGAGAAGGAGCCGGATGTTTCCCGTTCAGAAAGAGGCAGTGCCGAGGACAGGCAGCATGAGCTGTAGCATATGTGGGAAAGCACAGATCCGCAGGGCTGTTGTGCCTGTGAATAGGCTGCAGGGGAAAGTGAAGAGCAGCAAGAGCTTTCAGGGCTGGCAGCTTCCCTGAGGGAGAAAGAGCCCGATGTTTCCCGTTCAGAAAGAGGCACTGCCGAGGACAGGCAGCATGAGCTGTAGCGTCTGTGGGAAAGCACAGATCCGCAGGGCTGTTGTGCCTGTGAATAGGCTGCACGGGGAAAGTGAAAATCAGCAAGAGCTTCCAGGGCTGGCAGCTTCCTTGTGGGAGAAAAAGCCTGAGGTTTGCCTTTCAGAAAGAGGCACTGCCGAGGACAGGCAGCATGAGCTGTAGCATACGTGGGAAAGCACAGATCCGCAGGGCTGTTGTGCCTGTGAATAGGCTGCACGGGGAGGTGAAGAGCAGCAAGAGCTTCCAGGGCTGGCAGCTTCCCTGTGGGTGAAGGAGCCGGAGGTTTGCCTTTCAGAAAGAGGCACTGCCGAGGACAGGCAGCATGAGCTGTAGCGTCTGTGGGAAAGCACAGATCCGCAGGGCTGTTGTGCCTGTGAATAGGCTGCACGGGGAGAGTGAAAAATCATCAAGAGCTTTCAGGGCTGGCAGCTTCCCTGTGGGAGAAGGAGCCGGAGGTTTGCCTTTCAGAAAGAGGCACTGCCGAGGACAGGCAGCATGAGCTGTAGCATACGTGGGAAAGCACAGATCCGCAGGGCTGTTGTGCCTGTGAATAGGCTGCACGGGGAGGTGAAGAGCAGCAAGAGCTTTCAGGGCTGGCACCTTCCCTGTGGGAGAAAGAGCCCAATGTTTCCCTTTCAGAAAGAGGCACTGCCGAGGACAGGCAGCATGAGCTGTAGCGTCTGTGGGAAAGCACAGATCCGCAGGGCTGTTGTGCCTGTGAATAGGCTGCACGGGGAAAGTGAAGAGCAGCAAGAGTTTCCAGGGCTGGCAACTTCCCTGCAGAAGAAGGAGCCGGAGGTTTGCCTTTCTGAAAGAGGCACTGCCGAAGACAGGCAGCATGAGCTGTAGCGTATCTGGGAAAGCACAGATCCGCAGGGCTGTTGTGCCTGTGAATAGGCTGCACGGGGAAAGTGAAGAACAGCAAGAGCTTTCAGGGCTGGCAGCTTCCTTGTGGGAGAAATAGCCCGATGTTTCCCTTTCAGAAAGAGGCACTGCCGAGGACAGGCAGCATGAGCTGTAGCGTCTGTGGGAAAGCACAGATCCGCAGGGCTGTTGTGCCTGTGAATAGGCTGCACGGGGAAAGTGAAGAGCAGCAAGAGCTTTCAGGGCTGGCAGCTTCCCTGAGAGAGAAATAGCCCGATGTTTCCCTTTCAGAAAGAGGCACTGCCGAGGACAGGCAGCATGAGCTGTAGCTTCTGTGGGAAAGCACAGATCCGCAGGGCTGTTGTGCCTGTGAATAGGCTGCACGGAGAAAGTGAAAATCAGCAAGAGCTTTCAGGGCTGGCAGCTTCACTGAGGGAGAAAGAGCCGGATGTTTCCCTTTCAGAAAAAGGCACTGCCGAGGACAGGCAGCATGAGCTGTAGCTTCTGTGGGAAAGCACAGATCCGCAGGGCTGTTGTGCCTGTGAATAGGCTGCACGGGGAGGTGAAGAGCAGCAAGAGCTTCCAGGGCTGGCACCTTCCCTGTGGGTGAAGGAGCCGGAGGTTTGCCTTTCAGAAAGAGGCACTGCCGAGGACAGGCAGCATGAGCTGTAGCGTCTTTGGGAAAGCACAGATCCGCAGGGCTGTTGTGCCTGTGAATAGGCTGCACGGGGAAAGTGAAGAGCAGCAAGAGCTTTCAGGGCTGGCAGCTTCCTTGTGGGAGAAGTAGCCCGATGTTTCCCTTTCAGAAAGAGGCACTGCCGAGGACAGGCAGCATGAGCTGTAGCGTCTGTGGGAAATCACAGATCCGCAGGGCTGTTGTGCCTGTGAATAGGCTGCACGGGGAAAGTGAAAATCAGCAAGAGCTTTCAGGGCTGCCAGCTTCCTTGTAGGAGAAGGAGCCTAAGGTTTGCCTTTCAGAAAGAGGCACTGCCGAAGACAGGCAGCATGAGCTGTAGCGTCTGTGGGAAAGCACAGATCCGCAGGGCTGTTGTGCCTGTGAATAGGCTGCACAGGGAGAGTGAAAAATCATCAACAGCTTTCAGGGCTGGCAGCTTCCTTGTCTGAGAAAAAGCCGGACGTTTCCCTTTCAGAAAGAAGAAGGGCCAAGGACAGGCAGCATGAGCTATAGCATACGTGGGAAAGCACAGATCCGCAGGGCTGTTGTGCCTGTGAATAGGGTGCACGGGAATGTGAAAATCAGCAAGAGCTTTCAGGGCTGGCAGCTTCCTTGTGGGAGAAGGAGCCGGATGTTTCCCGTTCAGAAAGAGGCACTGCCGAGGACAGGCAGCATGAGCTGTAGCATATGTGGGAAAGCACAGATCCGCAGGACTGTTGTGCCTGTGAATAGGCTGCACGGGGAAAGTGAAGAGCAGCAAGAGCTTTCAGGGCAGGCAGCTTCCCTGAGGGAGAAAGAGCCCGATGTTTCCCTTTCAGAAAGAGGCACTGCCGAGGACAGGCAGCATGAGCTGTAGCGTCTGTGGGAAAGCACAGATCCGCAGGGCTGTTGTGCCTGTGAATAGGCTGCACGGGGAAAGTGAAAATCAGCAAGAGCTTCCAGGGCTGGCAGCTTCCTTGTGGGAGAAAAAGCCTGAGGTTTCCCTTTCAGAAAGAGGCACTGCCGAGGACAGGCAGCATGAGCTGTAGCGTCTGTGGGAAAGCACAGATCCGCAGGGCTGTTGTGCCTGTGAATAGGCTGCACGGGGAGAGTGAAAAATCATCAAGAGCTTTCAGGGCTGGCAGCTTCCCTGTGGGAGAAGGAGCCGGAGGTTTCCCTTTCAGAAAGAGGCACTGCCGAGGACAGGCAGCATGAGCTGTAGCGTCTGTGGGAAAGCACAGATCCACAGGGCTGTTGTGCCTGTGAATGGGCTGCATGGGTAAAACCCAGAGCAGCAAGAGCTTTCAGGGCTGGCAGCTTCCCTGTGGGAGAAATAGCCCGATGTTTCCCTTTCAGAAAGAGGCACTGCCGAGGACAGGCAGCATGAGCTGTAGCGTCTGTGGGAAAGCACAGATCCGCAGGGCTGTTGTGCCTGTGAATAGGCTGCACGGAGAAAGTGAAGAACAGCAAGAGCTTTCAGGGCTGGCAGCTTCCCTGAGAGAGAAATAGCCCGATGTTTCCCTTTCAGAAAGAGGCACTGCCGAGGACAGGCAGCATGAGCTGTAGCATACGTGGGAAAGCACAGATCCGCAGGGCTGTTGTGCCTGTGAATAGGCTGCACGGGGAAAGTGAAAATCAGCAAGAGCTTTCAGGGCTGGCAGCTTCCCTGAGGGAGAAAGAGCCCGATGTTTCCCGTTCAGAAAGAGGCACTGCCGAGGACAGGCAGCATGAGCTGTAGCGTCTGTGGGAAAGCACAGATCCGCAGGGCTGTTGTGCCTGTGAATAGGCTGCACGGGGAAAGTGAAAATCAGCAAGAGCTTCCAGGGCTGGCAGCTTCCTTGTGGGAGAAAAAGCCTGAGGTTTGCCTTTCAGAAAGAGGCACTGCCGAGGACAGGCAGCATGAGCTGTAGCGTCTGTGGGAAAGCACAGATCCGCAGGGCTGTTGTGCCTGTGAATAGGCTGCACGGGGAGGTGAAGAGCAGCAAGAGCTTCCAGGGCTGGCAGCTTCCCTGTGGGTGAAGGAGCCGGAGGTTTGCCTTTCAGAAAGAGGCACTGCCGAGGACAGGCAGCATGAGCTGTAGCGTCTGTGGGAAAGCACAGATCCGCAGGGCTGTTGTGCCTGTGAATAGGCTGCACGGGGAGAGTGAAAAATCATCAAGAGCTTTCAGGGCTGGCAGCTTCCCTGTGGGAGAAGGAGCCGGAGGTTTGCCTTTCAGAAAGAGGCACTGCCGAGGACAGGCAGCATGAGCTGTAGCGTCTGTGGGAAAGCACAGATCCGCAGGGCTGTTGTGCCTGTGAATAGGCTGCACGGGGAGGTGAAGAGCAGCAAGAGCTTCCAGGGCAGGCACCTTCCCTGTGGGTGAAGGAGCCGGAGGTTTGCCTTTCAGAAAGAGGCACTGCCGAGGACAGGCAGCATGAGCTGTAGCATACGTGGGAAAGCACAGATCCGCAGGGCTGTTGTGCCTGTGAATAGGCTGCACGGGGAGGTGAAGAGCAGCAAGAGCTTTCAGGGCTGGCACCTTCCCTGTGGGAGAAAGAGCCCAATGTTTCCCTTTCAGAAAGAGGCACTGCCGAGGACAGGCAGCATGAGCTGTAGCGTCTGTGGGAAAGCACAGATCCGCAGGGCTGTTGTGCCTGTGAATAGGCTGCACGGGGAAAGTGAAGAGCAGCAAGAGTTTCCAGGGCTGGCAACTTCCCTGCAGAAGAAGGAGCCGGAGGTTTGCCTTTCTGAAAGAGGCACTGCCGAAGACAGGCAGCATGAGCTGTAGCGTATCTGGGAAAGCACAGATCCGCAGGGCTGTTGTGCCTGTGAATAGGCTGCACGGGGAAAGTGAAGAACAGCAAGAGCTTTCAGGGCTGGCAGCTTCCTTGTGGGAGAAATAGCCCGATGTTTCCCTTTCAGAAAGAGGCACTGCCGAGGACAGGCAGCATGAGCTGTAGCGTCTGTGGGAAAGCACAGATCCGCAGGGCTGTTGTGCCTGTGAATAGGCTGCACGGGGAAAGTGAAGAGCAGCAAGAGCTTTCAGGGCTGGCAGCTTCCCTGAGAGAGAAATAGCCCGATGTTTCCCTTTCAGAAAGAGGCACTGCCGAGGACAGGCAGCATGAGCTGTAGCTTCTGTGGGAAAGCACAGATCCGCAGGGCTGTTGTGCCTGTGAATAGGCTGCACGGAGAAAGTGAAAATCAGCAAGAGCTTTCAGGGCTGGCAGCTTCACTGAGGGAGAAAGAGCCGGATGTTTCCCTTTCAGAAAAAGGCACTGCCGAGGACAGGCAGCATGAGCTGTAGCTTCTGTGGGAAAGCACAGATCCGCAGGGCTGTTGTGCCTGTGAATAGGCTGCACGGGGAGGTGAAGAGCAGCAAGAGCTTCCAGGGCTGGCACCTTCCCTGTGGGTGAAGGAGCCGGAGGTTTGCCTTTCAGAAAGAGGCACTGCCGAGGACAGGCAGCATGAGCTGTAGCGTCTTTGGGAAAGCACAGATCCGCAGGGCTGTTGTGCCTGTGAATAGGCTGCACGGGGAAAGTGAAGAGCAGCAAGAGCTTTCAGGGCTGGCAGCTTCCTTGTGGGAGAAGTAGCCCGATGTTTCCCTTTCAGAAAGAGGCACTGCCGAGGACAGGCAGCATGAGCTGTAGCGTCTGTGGGAAATCACAGATCCGCAGGGCTGTTGTGCCTGTGAATAGGCTGCACGGGGAAAGTGAAAATCAGCAAGAGCTTTCAGGGCTGCCAGCTTCCTTGTAGGAGAAGGAGCCTAAGGTTTGCCTTTCAGAAAGAGGCACTGCCGAAGACAGGCAGCATGAGCTGTAGCGTCTGTGGGAAAGCACAGATCCGCAGGGCTGTTGTGCCTGTGAATAGGCTGCACAGGGAGAGTGAAAAATCATCAACAGCTTTCAGGGCTGGCAGCTTCCTTGTGTGAGAAAAAGCCGGACGTTTCCCTTTCAGAAAGAAGCAGGGCCGAGGACAGGCAGCATGAGCTATAGCATACGTGGGAAAGCACAGATCCGCAGGGCTGTTGTGCCTGTGAATAGGGTGCACGGGAATGTGAAAATCAGCAAGAGCTTTCAGGGCTGGCAGCTTCCTTGTGGGAGAAGGAGCCGGATGTTTCCCGTTCAGAAAGAGGCACTGCCGAGGACAGGCAGCATGAGCTGTAGCGTCTGTGGGAAAGCACAGATCCGCAGGACTGTTGTGCCTGTGAATAGGCTGCACGGGGAAAGTGAAGAGCAGCAAGAGCTTTCAGGGCTGGCAGCTTCCTTGTGGGAGAAGTAGCCCGATGTTTCCCTTTCAGAAAGAGGCACTGCCGAGGACAGGCAGCATGAGCTGTAGCGTCTGTGGGAAAGCACAGATCCGCAGGGCTGTTGTGCCTGTGAATAGGCTGCACGGGGAGAGTGAAAAATCATCAACAGCTTTCAGGGCTGGCAGCTTCCTTGTGGGAGAAAAAGCCGGACGTTTCCCTTTCAGAAAGAAGCAGGGCCGAGGACAGGCAGCATGAGCTGTAGCATACGTGGGAAAGCACAGATCCGCAGGGCTGTTGTGCCTGTGAATAGGCTGCACGGGAACTTGAAAATCAGCAAGAGCTTCCAGGGCTGGCAGCTTCCTTGTGGGAGAAGGAGCCGGATGTTTCCCGTTCAGAAAGAGGCAGTGCCGAGGACAGGCAGCATGAGCTGTAGCATATGTGGGAAAGCACAGATCCGCAGGGCTGTTGTGCCTGTGAATAGGCTGCAGGGGAAAGTGAAGAGCAGCAAGAGCTTTCAGGGCTGCCAGCTTCCCTGAGGGAGAAAGAGCCGGATGTTTCCCGTTCAGAAAGAGGCACTGCCGAGGACAGGCAGCATGAGCTGTAGCGTCTGTGGGAAAGCACAGATCCGCAGGGCTGTTGTGCCTGTGAATAGGCTGCACGGGGAAAGTGAAAATCAGCAAGAGCTTCCAGGGCTGTCAGCTTCCTTGTGGGATAAAAAGCCTGAGGTTTGCCTTTCAGAAAGAGGCACTGCCGAGGACAGGCAGCATGAGCTGTAGCGTCTGTGGGAAAGCACAGATCCGCAGGGCTGTTGTGCCTGTGAATAGGCTGCAGGGGAAAGTGAAGAGCAGCAAGAGCTTTCAGGGCTGCCAGCTTCCCTGAGGGAGAAAGAGCCGGATGTTTCCCGTTCAGAAAGAGGCACTGCCGAGGACAGGCAGCATGAGCTGTAGCGTCTGTGGGAAAGCACAGATCCGCAGGGCTGTTGTGCCTGTGAATAGGCTGCACGAGGAGAGTGAAAAATCATCAACAGCTTTCAGGGCTGGCAGCTTCCTTGTGGGAGAAAAAGCCTGAGGTTTGCCTTTCAGAAAGAGGCACTGCCGAGGACAGGCAGCATGAGCTGTAGCGTCTGTGGGAAAGCACAGATCCGCAGGGCTGTTGTGCCTGTGAATAGGCTGCACGGAGAAAGTGAAGAGCAGCAAGAGCTTCCAGGGCTGGCAGCTTCCCTGTGGGTGAAGGAGCCGGAGGTTTGCCTTTCAGAAAGAGGCACTGCCGAGGACAGGCAGCATGAGCTGTAGCGTCTGTGGGAAAGCACAGATCCGCAGGGCTGTTGTGCCTGTGAATAGGCTGCACGGGGAGAGTGAAAAATCATCAAGAGCTTTCAGGGCTGGCAGCTTCCCTGTGGGAGAAGGAGCCGGAGGTTTGCCTTTCAGAAAGAGGCACTGCCGAGGACAGGCAGCATGAGCTGTAGCGTCTGTGGGAAAGCACAGATCCGCAGGGCTGCTGTGCCTGTGAATAGGCTGCACGGGGAAAGTGAAAATCAGCAAGAGCTTTCAGGGCTGGCAGCTTCCTTGTGGGAGAAAAAGCCGGACGTTTCCCTTTCAGAAAGAAGCAGGGCCGAGGACAGGCAGCATGAGCTGTAGCATACGTGGGAAAGCACAGATCCGCAGGGCTGTTGTGCCTGTGAATAGGCTGCACGGGAACTTGAAAATCAGCAAGAGCTTCCAGGGCTGGCAGCTTCCTTGTGGGAGAAGGAGCCGGATGTTTCCCGTTCAGAAAGAGGCAGTGCCGAGGACAGGCAGCATGAGCTGTAGCATATGTGGGAAAGCACAGATCCGCAGGGCTGTTGTGCCTGTGAATAGGCTGCAGGGGAAAGTGAAGAGCAGCAAGAGCTTTCAGGGCAGGCAGCTTCCCTGAGGGAGAAAGAGCCGAATGTTTCCCGTTCAGAAAGAGGCACTGCCGAGGACAGGCAGCATGAGCTGTAGCGTCTGTGGGAAAGCACAGATCCGCAGGGCTGTTGTGCCTGTGAATAGGCTGCACGGAGAAAGTGAAAATCAGCAAGAGCTTTCAGGGCTGGCAGCTTCCCTGTGGGAGAAGGAGCCGGAGGTTTGCCTTTCAGAAAGAGGCACTGCCGAGGACAGGCAGCATGAGCTGTAGCGTCTGTGGGAAAGCACAGATCCGCAGGGCTGTTGTGCCTGTGAATAGGCTGCACGGGGAGAGTGAAAAATCATCAACAGCTTTCAGGGCTGGCAGCTTCCTTGTGGGAGAAAGAGCCGGACGTTTCCCTTTCAGAAAGAAGCAGGGCCGAAGACAGGCAGCATGAGCTGTAGCATCTGTGGGAAAGCACAGATCCGCAGGGCTGTTGTGCCTGTGAATAGGCTGCACGGGGAAAGTGAAAAATCAGCAAGAGCTTCCAGGGCTGGCAGCTTCCTTGTGGGAGAAAGAGCCTGAGGTTTGCCTTTCAGAAAGAGGCACTGCCGAGGACAGGCAGCATGAGCTGTAGCGTCTGTGGGAAAGCACAGATCCGCAGGGCTGTTGTGCCTGTGAATAGGCTGCACGGGGAGGTGAAGAGCAGCAAGAGCTTTCAGGGCTGGCAGCTTCCCTGTGGGAGAAGGAGCCGGAGGTTTCCCTTTCAGAAAGAGGCACTGCCGAGGACAGGCAGCATGAGCTGTAGCGTCTGTGGGAAAGCACAGATCCGCAGGGCTGTTGTGCCTGTGAATGGGCTGCACGGGGAAAACCAAGAGCAGCAAGAGCTTTCAGGGCTGGCAGCTTCCCTGTGGGAGAAATAGCCCGATGTTTCCCTTTCAGAAAGAGGCACTGCCGAGGACAGGCAGCATGAGCTGTAGCGTCTGTGGGAAAGCACAGATCCGCAGGGCTGTTGTGCCTGTGAATAGCCTGCACGAGGAGAGTGAAAAATCATCAACAGCTTTCAGGGCTGGCAGCTTCCTTGTGGGAGAAAGAGCCGGACGTTTCCCTTTCAGAAAGAAGCAGGGGCGAAGACAGGCAGCATGAGCTGTAGCGTCTGTGGGAAAGCACAGATCCGCAGGGCTGTTGTGCCTGTGAATAGGCTGCACGGGGAGAGTGAAAAATCATCAAGAGCTTTCAGGGCTGGCAGCTTCCTTGTGGGAGAAAAAGCCGGACGTTTCCCTTTCAGAAAGAAGCAGGGCCGAGGACAGGCAGCATGAGCTGTAGCATACGTGGGAAAGCACAGATCCGCAGGGCTGTTGTGCCTGTGAATAGGCTGCACGGGGAAAGTGAAAATCAGCAAGAGCTTCCAGGGCTGGCACCTTCCCTGTGGGAGAAAGAGCCCAATGTTTCCCTTTCAGAAAGAGGCACTGCCGAGGACAGGCAGCATGAGCTGTAGCGTCTGTGGGAAAGCACAGATCCGCAGGGCTGTTGTGCCTGTGAATAGGCTGCACGGGAACGTGAAAATCAGCAAGAGCTTTCAGGGCTGGCAGCTTCCCTGTGGGAGAAGGAGCCGGAGGTTTGCCTTTCAGAAAGAGGCACTGCCGAGGACAGGCAGCATGAGCTGTAGCGTATCTGGGAAAGCACAGATCCGCAGGGCTGTTGTGCCTGTGAATAGGCTGCACGGGGAAAGTGAAGAACAGCAAGAGCTTTCAGGGCTGGCAGCTTCCTTGTGGGAGAAATAGCCCGATGTTTCCCTTTCAGAAAGAGGCACTGCCGAGGACAGGCAGCATGAGCTGTAGCGTCTGTGGGAAAGCACAGATCCGCAGGGCTGTTGTGCCTGTGAATAGGCTGCACGGGGAAAGTGAAGAGCAGCAAGAGCTTTCAGGGCTGGCAGCTTCCCTGAGAGAGAAATAGCCCGATGTTTCCCTTTCAGAAAGAGGCACTGCCGAGGACAGGCAGCATGAGCTGTAGCGTCTGTGGGAAAGCACAGATCCGCAGGGCTGTTGTGCCTGTGAATAGGCTGCACGGGGAAAGTGAAGAGCAGCAAGAGCTTTCATGGCTGGCAGCTTCCCTGTGGGAGAAGGAGCCGGAGGTTTGCCTTTCAGAAAGAGGCACTGCCGAGGACAGGCAGCATGAGCTGTAGCTTCTGTGGGAAAGCACAGATCCGCAGGGCTGTTGTGCCTGTGAATAGGCTGCACGGAGAAAGTGAAAATCAGCAAGAGCTTTCAGGGCTGGCAGCTTCCCTGTGGGAGAAATAGCCCGATGTTTCCCTTTCAGAAAGAGGCACTGCCGAGGACAGGCAGCATGAGCTGTAGCGTCTGTGGGAAAGCACAGATCCGCAGGGCTGTTGTGCCTGTGAATAGGCTGCACGGGGAGGTGAAGAGCAGCAAGAGCTTCCAGGGCTGGCACCTTCCCTGTGAGAGAAAGAGCCCAATGTTTCCCTTTCAGAAAGAGGCACTGCCGAGGACAGGCAGCATGAGCTGTAGCGTCTGTGGGAAAGCACAGATCCGCAGGGCTGTTGTGCCTGTAAATAGGCTGCACGGGGAAAGTGAAGAGCAGCAAGAGCTTTCAGGGCTGGCAGCTTCCCTGAGGGAGAAATAGCCCGATGTTTGCCTTTCAGAAAGAGGCACTGCCGAGGACAGGCAGCATGAGCTGTAGCTTCTGTGGGAAAGCACAGATCCGCAGGGCTGTTGTGCCTGTGAATAGGCTGCACGGGGAAAGTGAAGAGCAGCAAGAGTTTCCAGGGCTGGCAGCTTCCCTGAGGGAGAAGGAGCCGGAGGTTTGCCTTTCAGAAAGAGGCACTGCCGAGGACAGGCAGCATGAGCTGTAGCTTCTGTGGGAAAGCACAGATCCGCAGGGCTGTTGTGCCTGTGAATAGGCTGCACGGAGAAAGTGAAAATCAGCAAGAGCTTTCAGGGCTGGCAGCTTCACTGAGGGAGAAAGAGCCGGATGTTTCCCTTTCAGAAAAAGGCACTGCCGAGGACAGGCAGCATGAGCTGTAGCTTCTGTGGGAAAGCACAGATCCGCAGGGCTGTTGTGCCTGTGAATAGGCTGCACGGGGAGGTGAAGAGCAGCAAGAGCTTCCAGGGCTGGCACCTTCCCTGTGGGTGAAGGAGCCGGAGGTTTGCCTTTCAGAAAGAGGCACTGCCGAGGACAGGCAGCATGAGCTGTAGCGTCTGTGGGAAAGCACAGATCCGCAGGGCTGTTGTGCCTGTGAATAGGCTGCACGGGGAAAGTGAAAATCAGCAAGAGCTTTCAGGGCTGCCAGCTTCCTTGTGGGAGAAGGAGCCTAAGGTTTGCCTTTCAGAAAGAGGCACTGCCGAAGACAGGCAGCATGAGCTGTAGCGTCTGTGGGAAAGCACAGATCCGCAGGGCTGTTGTGCCTGTGAATAGGCTGCACGGGGAAAGTGAAAATCAGCAAGAGCTTTCATGGCTGGCAGCTTCCCTGTGGGAGAAGGAGCCGGAGGTTTGCCTTTCAGAAAGAGGCACTGCCGAGGACAGGCAGCATGAGCTGTAGCTTCTGTGGGAAAGCACAGATCCGCAGGGCTGTTGTGCCTGTGAATAGGCTGCACGGAGAAAGTGAAAATCAGCAAGAGCTTTCAGGGCTGGCAGCTTCCCTGTGGGAGAAATAGCCCGATGTTTCCCTTTCAGAAAGAGGCACTGCCGAGGACAGGCAGCATGAGCTGTAGCGTCTGTGGGAAAGCACAGATCCGCAGGGCTGTTGTGCCTGTGAATAGGCTGCACGGGGAGGTGAAGAGCAGCAAGAGCTTCCAGGGCTGGCACCTTCCCTGTGAGAGAAAGAGCCCAATGTTTCCCTTTCAGAAAGAGGCACTGCCGAGGACAGGCAGCATGAGCTGTAGCGTCTGTGGGAAAGCACAGATCCGCAGGGCTGTTGTGCCTGTAAATAGGCTGCACGGGGAAAGTGAAGAGCAGCAAGAGCTTTCAGGGCTGGCAGCTTCCCTGAGGGAGAAATAGCCCGATGTTTCCCTTTCAGAAAGAGGCACTGCCGAGGACAGGCAGCATGAGCTGTAGCTTCTGTGGGAAAGCACAGATCCGCAGGGCTGTTGTGCCTGTGAATAGGCTGCACGGGGAAAGTGAAGAGCAGCAAGAGTTTCCAGGGCTGGCAGCTTCCCTGAGGGAGAAGGAGCCGGAGGTTTGCCTTTCAGAAAGAGGCACTGCCGAGGACAGGCAGCATGAGCTGTAGCTTCTGTGGGAAAGCACAGATCCGCAGGGCTGTTGTGCCTGTGAATAGGCTGCACGGAGAAAGTGAAAATCAGCAAGAGCTTTCAGGGCTGGCAGCTTCACTGAGGGAGAAAGAGCCGGATGTTTCCCTTTCAGAAAAAGGCACTGCCGAGGACAGGCAGCATGAGCTGTAGCTTCTGTGGGAAAGCACAGATCCGCAGGGCTGTTGTGCCTGTGAATAGGCTGCACGGGGAGGTGAAGAGCAGCAAGAGCTTCCAGGGCTGGCACCTTCCCTGTGGGTGAAGGAGCCGGAGGTTTGCCTTTCAGAAAGAGGCACTGCCGAGGACAGGCAGCATGAGCTGTAGCGTCTGTGGGAAAGCACAGATCCGCAGGGCTGTTGTGCCTGTGAATAGGCTGCACGGGGAAAGTGAAAATCAGCAAGAGCTTTCAGGGCTGCCAGCTTCCTTGTGGGAGAAGGAGCCTAAGGTTTGCCTTTCAGAAAGAGGCACTGCCGAAGACAGGCAGCATGAGCTGTAGCGTCTGTGGGAAAGCACAGATCCGCAGGGCTGTTGTGCCTGTGAATAGGCTGCACAGGGAGAGTGAAAAATCATCAACAGCTTTCAGGGCTGGCAGCTTCCTTGTGTGAGAAAAAGCCGGACGTTTCCCTTTCAGAAAGAAGCAGGGCCGAGGACAGGCAGCATGAGCTATAGCATACGTGGGAAAGCACAGATCCGCAGGACTGTTGTGCCTGTGAATAGGCTGCACGGGGAAAGTGAAGAGCAGCAAGAGCTTCCAGGGCTGGCAGCTTCCTTGTGGGAGAAAAAGCCTGAGGTTTGCCTTTCAGAAAGAGGCACTGCCGAGGACAGGCAGCATGAGCTGTAGCGTCTGTGGGAAAGCACAGATCCGCAGGGCTGTTGTGCCTGTGAATAGGCTGCACGGGGAACCTGAAAATCAGCAAGAGCTTTCAGGGCTGGCAGCTTCCCTGTGGGAGAAGGAGCCGGAGGTTTCCCTTTCAGAAAGAGGCAGGGCCGAGGACAGGCAGCATGAGCTGTAGCGTCTGTGGGAAAGCACAGATCCGCAGGGCTGTTGTGCCTGTGAATGGGCTGCACGGGGAAAACCAAGAGCAGCAAGAGCTTTCAGGGCTGGCAGCTTCCCTGAGGGAGAAAGAGCCGGACGTTTCCCTTTCAGAAAGAGGCACTGCGGAGGAGAGACAGCATGAGCTGTAGCGTCTGTGGGAAAGCACAGATCCGCAGGGCTGTTGTGCCTGTGAATAGGCTGCACGGGGAGAGTGAAAAATCATCAAGAGCTTTCAGGGCTGGCAGCTTCCCTTTGGGAGAAGGAGCCGGAGGTTTCCCTTTCAGAAAGAGGCACTGCCGAGGACAGGCAGCATGAGCTGTAGCGTCTGTGGGAAAGCACAGATCCGCAGGGCTGTTGTGCCTGTGAATAGGCTGCACGGAGAAAGTGAAGAACAGCAAGAGCTTTCAGGGCTGGCAGCTTCCCTGAGAGAGAAATAGCCCGATGTTTCCCTTTCAGAAAGAGGCACTGCCGAGGACAGGCAGCATGAGCTGTAGCGTCTGTGGGAAAGCACAGATCCGCAGGGCTGTTGTGCCTGTGAATAGGCTGCACGGGGAAAGTGAAAATCAGCAAGAGCTTCCAGGGCTGGCAGCTTCCTTGTGGGAGAAAGAGCCGGAGGTTTGCCTTTCATAAAGAGGCACTGCCGAGGACAGGCAGCATGAGCTGTGGCGTCTGTGGGAAAGCACAGATCCGCAGGGCTGTTGTGCCTGTGAATGGGCTGCACGGAGAAAGTGAAGAGCAGCAAGAGCTTTCAGGGCTGGCAGCTTCCCTGTGGGAGAAATAGCCCGATGTTTCCCTTTCAGAAAGAGGCACTGCCGAGGACAGGCAGCATGAGCTGTAGCTTCTGTGGGAAAGCACAGATCCGCAGGGCTGTTGTGCCTGTGAATAGGCTGCACGGGGAAAGTGAAAATCAGCAAGAGCTTTCAGGGCTGGCAGCTTCACTGAGGGAGAAAGAGCCGGATGTTTCCCTTTCAGAAAGAGGCACTGCCGAGGACAGGCAGCATGAGCTGTAGCTTCTGTGGGAAAGCACAGATCCGTAGGGCTGTTGTGCCTGTGAATAGGCTGCACGGGGAAAGTCAAGAGCAGCAAGAGCTTTCAGGGTTGGCAGCTTCCTTGTGGGAGAAATAGCCCGATGTTTCCCTTTCAGAAAGAGGCACTGCCGAGGACAGGCAGCATGAGCTGTAGCGTCTGTGGGAAAGCACAGATCCGCAGGGCTGTTGTGCCTGTGAATAGGCTGCACGGGGAAAGTGAAGAGCAGCAAGAGCTTTCAGGGCTGGCAGCTTCCCTGTGGGAGAAGGAGCCGGAGGTTTGCCTTTCAGAAAGAGGCACTGCCGAGGACAGGCAGCATGAGCTGTAGCGTCTGTGGGAAAGCACAGATCCGCAGGGCTGTTGTGCCTGTGAATAGGCTGCACGGGGAGGTGAAGAGCAGCAAGAGCTTCCAGGGCAGGCACATTCCCTGTGGGTGAAGGAGCTGGAGGCTTGCGTTTCAGAAAGAGGCAGTGCCGAGGACAGGCAGCATGAGCTGTAGCGTCTGTGGGAAAGCACAGATCCGCAGGGCTGTTGTGCCTGTGAATAGGCTGCACGGGGAAAGTCAAGAGCAGCAAGAGCTTTCATGGCTGGCAGCTTCCCTGTGGGAGAAGGAGCCGGAGGTTTCCCTTTCAGAAAGAGGCACTGCCGAGGACAGGCAGCATGAGCTGTAGCGTCTGTGGGAAAGCACAGATTCGCAGGGCTGTTGTGCCTGTGAATAGGCTGCACGGGGAAAGTGAAGAGCAGCAAGAGTTTCCAGGGCTGGCAACTTCCCTGCAGAAGAAGGAGCCGGAGGTTTGCCTTTCTGAAAGAGGCACTGCCGAGGACAGGCAGCATGAGCTGTAGCGTATCTGGGAAATCACAGATCCGCAGGGCTGTTGTGCCTGTGAATAGGCTGCACGGGGAAAGTGAAGAACAGCAAGAGCTTTCAGGGCTGCCAGCTTCCTTGTGGGAGAAATAGCCCGATGTTTCCCTTTCAGAAAGAGGCACTGCCGAGGACAGGCAGCATGAGCTGTAGCGTCTGTGGGAAAGCACAGATCCGCAGGGCTGTTGTGCCTGTGAATAGGCTGCACGGGGAAAGTGAAGAGCAGCAAGAGCTTTCAGGGCTGGCAGCTTCCCTGAGAGAGAAATAGCCCGATGTTTCCCTTTCAGAAAGAGGCACTGCCGAGGACAGGCAGCATGAGCTGTAGCTTCTGTGGGAAAGCACAGATCCGCAGGGCTGTTGTGCCTGTGAATAGGCTGCACGGAGAAAGTGAAAATCAGCAAGAGCTTTCAGGGCTGGCAGCTTCACTGAGGGAGAAAGAGCCGGATGTTTCCCTTTCAGAAAAAGGCACTGCCGAGGACAGGCAGCATGAGCTGTAGCGTCTGTGGGAAAGCAGAGATCCTCAGGGCTGTTGTGCCTGTGAATAGGCTGCACGGGGAAAGTGAAAATCAGCAAGAGCTTTCAGGGCTGCCAGCTTCCTTGTGGGAGAAGGAGCCTAAGGTTTGCCTTTCAGAAAGAGGCACTGCCGAAGACAGGCAGCATGAGCTGTAGCTTCTGTGGGAAAGCACAGATCCGCAGGGCTGTTGTGCCTGTGAATAGGCTGCACAGGGAGAGTGAAAAATCATCAACAGCTTTCAGGGCTGGCAGCTTCCTTGTGTGAGAAAAAGCCGGACGTTTCCCTTTCAGAAAGAAGCAGGGCCGAGGACAGGCAGCATGAGCTATAGCATACGTGGGAAAGCACAGATCCGCAGGACTGTTGTGCCTGTGAATAGGCTGCACGGGGAAAGTGAAGAGCAGCAAGAGCTTTCAGGGCTGGCAGCTTCCTTGTGGGAGAAGTAGCCCGATGTTTCCCTTTCAGAAAGAGGCACTGCTGAGGACAGGCAGTATGAGCTGTAGCGTCTGTGGGAAAGCACAGATCCGCAGGGCTGTTGTGCCTGTGAATAGGCTGCACGGGGAGAGTGAAAAATCATCAACAGCTTTCAGGGCTGGCAGCTTCCTTGTGGGAGAAAAAGCCGGACGTTTCCCTTTCAGAAAGAAGCAGGGCCGAGGACAGGCAGCATGAGCTGTAGCATACGTGGGAAAGCACAGATCCGCAGGGCTGTTGTGCCTGTGAATAGGCTGCACGGGAACTTGAAAATCAGCAAGAGCTTCCAGGGCTGGCAGCTTCCTTGTGGGAGAAGGAGCCGGATGTTTCCCGTTCAGAAAGAGGCACTGCCGAGGACAGGCAGCATGAGCTGTAGCGTCTGTGGGAAAGCACAGATCCGCAGGGCTGTTGTGCCTGTGAATAGGCTGCACGGGGAAAGTGAAGAGCAGCAAGAGCTTTCAGGGCTGCCAGCTTCCTTGTGGGAGAAGGAGCTTAAGGTTTGCGTTTCAGAAAGAGGCACTGCCGAAGACAGGCAGCATGAGCTGTAGCGTCTGTGGGAAAGCACAGATCCGCAGGGCTGTTGTGCCTGTGAATAGGCTGCACAGGGAGAGTGAAAAATCATCAACAGCTTTCAGGGCTGGCAGCTTCCTTGTCTGAGAAAAAGCCGGACGTTTCCCTTTCAGAAAGAAGAAGGGCCAAGGACAGGCAGCATGAGCTATAGCATACGTGGGAAAGCACAGATCCGCAGGGCTGTTGTGCCTGTGAATAGGGTGCACGGGGAAAGTGAAGAGCAGCAAGAGCTTTCAGGGCTGGCAGCTTCCTTGTGGGAGAAGGAGCCCAATATTTGCTATTTCGGAAAGAGACCCTGCCGAGGACAGGCAGCATGAGCTGTAGCGTCTGTGGGAAAGCACAGATCCGCAGGGCTGTTGTGCCTGCGAATAGGCTGCACGGGGAAAGTGAAGAGCAGCAAGAGCTTTCAGGGCTGGCAGCTTCCTTGTGGGAGAAGTAGCCCGATGTTTCCCTTTCAGAAAGAGGCACTGCTGAGGACAGGCAGCATGAGCTGTAGCGTCTGTGGGAAAGCACAGATCCGCAGGGCTGTTGTGCCTGTGAATAGGCTGCTCGGAGAGGTGAAGAGCAGCAAGAGCTTTCAGGGCTGGCAGCTTCCTTGTGGGAGAAGGAGCCGAATGTTTCCCTTTCAGAAAGAGGCACTGCCGAACACAGGCAGCCTGAGCTGTAGCGTCTGTGGGAAAGCACAGTTCCGCAGGGCTGTTGTGCCTGTAAATAGGCTGCACGGATAGGTGAAGATCAGCACCAGCTTTCATGGCTGGCAGCTTCCTTGTGGGAGACAGAGCCGAATGTTTCCCTTTCAGAAAGAGGCACTGCCGAGGACAGGCAGCCTGAGCTGTAGCGTCTGTGGGAAAGCACAGATCCGCAGGGCTGTTGTGCCTGCGAATAGGCTGCACGGGGAACGTGAAGAGCAGCAAGAGCTTTCAGGGCTGGCAGATTCCTTGTGGGAGAAGAAGCCGAAAGTTTCCGTTTCAGAAAGAGGCACTGCCGAGGACAGGCAGCATGAGCTGTAGCGTCTGTGGGAAAGCACAGATCCGCAGGGCTGTTGTGCCTGTAAATAGGCTGCACGGATAGGTGAAGATCAGCACCAGCTTTCATGGCTGGCAGCTTCCTTGTTGGAGACAGAGCCGAATGTTTCCCTTTCAGAAAGAGGCACTGCCGAGGACAGGCAGCCTGAGCTGTAGCATCTGTGGGAAAGCACAGATCCGCAGGGCTGTTGTGCCTGTGAATAGGCTGCACGGGGGAAGTGAAGAGCAGCAAGAGCTTTCAGGGCTGGCAGCTTCCTTGTCTGAGAAAAAGCCGGACGTTTCCCTTTCAGAAAGAAGAAGGGCCAAGGACAGGCAGCATGAGCTATAGCATACGTGGGAAAGCACAGATCCGCAGGGCTGTTGTGCCTGTGAATAGGGTGCACGGGAATGTGAAAATCAGCAAGAGCTTTCAGGGCTGGCAGCTTCCTTGTGGGAGAAGGAGCCGGATGTTTCCCGTTCAGAAAGAGGCACTGCCGAGGACAGGCAGCATGAGCTGTAGCATATGTGGGAAAGCACAGATCCGCAGGACTGTTGTGCCTGTGAATAGGCTGCACGGGGAAAGTGAAGAGCAGCAAGAGCTTTCAGGGCAGGCAGCTTCCCTGAGGGAGAAAGAGCCCGATGTTTCCCGTTCAGAAAGAGGCACTGCCGAGGACAGGCAGCATGAGCTGTAGCGTCTGTGGGAAAGCACAGATCCGCAGGGCTGTTGTGCCTGTGAATAGGCTGCACGGGGAAAGTGAAAATCAGCAAGAGCTTCCAGGGCTGGCAGCTTCCTTGTGGGAGAAAAAGCCTGAGGTTTCCCTTTCAGAAAGAGGCACTGCCGAGGACAGGCAGCATGAGCTGTAGCGTCTGTGGGAAAGCACAGATCCGCAGGGCTGTTGTGCCTGTGAATAGGCTGCACGGGGAGAGTGAAAAATCATCAAGAGCTTTCAGGGCTGGCAGCTTCCCTGTGGGAGAAGGAGCCGGAGGTTTCCCTTTCAGAAAGAGGCACTGCCGAGGACAGGCAGCATGAGCTGTAGCGTCTGTGGGAAAGCACAGATCCGCAGGGCTGTTGTGCCTGTGAATAGGCTGCACGGGGAGGTGAAGAGCAGCAAGAGCTTCCAGGGCTGGCACCTTCCCTGTGGGTGAAGGAGCCCGAGGTTTGCCTTTCAGAAAGAGGCACTGCCGAGGACAGGCAGCATGAGCTGTAGCGTCTGTGGGAAAGCACAGATCCGCAGGGCTGTTGTGCCTGTGAATAGGTTGCACGGGGAAAGTGAAAATCAGCAAGAGCTTTCAGGGCTGCCAGCTTCCTTGTGGGAGAAGGAGCCTAAGGTTTGCCTTTCAGAAAGAGGCACTGCCGAAGACAGGCAGCATGAGCTGTAGCGTCTGTGGGAAAGCACAGATCCGCAGGGCTGTTGTGCCTGTGAATAGGCTGCACAGGGAGAGTGAAAAATCATCAACAGCTTTCAGGGCTGGCAGCTTCCTTGTGTGAGAAAAAGCCGGACGTTTCCCTTTCAGAAAGAAGCAGGGCCGAGGACAGGCAGCATGAGCTATAGCATACGTGGGAAAGCACAGATCCGCAGGGCTGTTGTGCCTGTGAATAGGGTGCACGGGAATGTGAAAATCAGCAAGAGCTTTCAGGGCTGGCAGCTTCCTTGTGGGAGAAGGAGCCGGATGTTTCCCGTTCAGAAAGAGGCACTGCCGAGGACAGGCAGCATGAGCTGTAGCATATGTGGGAAAGCACAGATCCGCAGGACTGTTGTGCCTGTGAATAGGCTGCACGGGGAAAGTGAAGAGCAGCAAGAGCTTTCAGGGCTGGCAGCTTCCTTGTGGGAGAAGTAGCCCGATGTTTCCCTATCAGAAAGAGGCACTGCCGAGGACAGGCAGCATGAGCTGTAGCGTCTGTGGGAAAGCACAGATCCGCAGGGCTGTTGTGCCTGTGAATAGGCTGCACGGGGAGAGTGAAAAATCATCAACAGCTTTCAGGGCTGGCAGCTTCCTTGTGGGAGAAAAAGCCTGAGGTTTGCCTTTCAGAAAGAGGCACTGCCGAGGACAGGCAGCATGAGCTGTAGCGTCTGTGGGAAAGCAAAGATCCGCAGGGCTGTTGTGCCTGTGAATAGGCTGCACGGGGAAAGTGAAAATCAGCAAGAGCTTCCAGGGCTGGCAGCTTCCTTGTGGGACAAAAAGCCTGAGGTTTGCCTTTCAGAAAGAGGCACTGCCGAGGACAGGCAGCGTGAGCTGTAGCGTCTGTGGGAAAGCACAGATCCGCAGGGCTGTTGTGCCTGTGAATAGGCTGCACGGGGAAACTGAAAATCAACAAGAGCTTTCAGGGCTGGCAGCTTCCCTGTGGGAGAAGGAGCCGGAGGTTTCCCTTTCAGAAAGAGGCACTGCCGAGGACAGGCAGCATGAGCTGTAGCGTCTGTGGGAAAGCACAGATCCGCAGGGCTGTTGTGCCTGTGAATGGGCTGCACGGGGAAAACCAAGAGCAGCAAGAGCTTTCAGGGCTGGCAGCTTCCCTGTGGGAGAAATAGCCCGATGTTTCCCTTTCAGAAAGAGGCACTGCCGAGGACAGGCAGCATGAGCTGTAGCGTCTGTGGGAAAGCACAGATCCGCAGGGCTGTTGTGCCTGTGAATAGCCTGCACGAGGAGAGTGAAAAATCATCAACAGCTTTCAGGGCTGGCAGCTTCCTTGTGGGAGAAAGAGCCGGACGTTTCCCTTTCAGAAAGAAGCAGGGGCGAAGACAGGCAGCATGAGCTGTAGCGTCTGTGGGAAAGCACAGATCCGCAGGGCTGTTGTGCCTGTGAATAGGCTGCACGGGGAGAGTGAAAAATCATCAAGAGCTTTCAGGGCTGGCAGCTTCCTTGTGGGAGAAAAAGCCGGACGTTTCCCTTTCAGAAAGAAGCAGGGCCGAGGACAGGCAGCATGAGCTGTAGCATACGTGGGAAAGCACAGATCCGCAGGGCTGTTGTGCCTGTGAATAGGCTGCACGGGGAAAGTGAAAATCAGCAAGAGCTTCCAGGGCTGGCACCTTCCCTGTGGGAGAAAGAGCCCAATGTTTCCCTTTCAGAAAGAGGCACTGCCGAGGACAGGCAGCATGAGCTGTAGCGTCTGTGGGAAAGCACAGATCCGCAGGGCTGTTGTGCCTGTGAATAGGCTGCACGGGAACGTGAAAATCAGCAAGAGCTTTCAGGGCTGGCAGCTTCCCTGTGGGAGAAGGAGCCGGAGGTTTGCCTTTCAGAAAGAGGCACTGCCGAGGACAGGCAGCATGAGCTGTAGCGTATCTGGGAAAGCACAGATCCGCAGGGCTGTTGTGCCTGTGAATAGGCTGCACGGGGAAAGTGAAGAACAGCAAGAGCTTTCAGGGCTGGCAGCTTCCTTGTGGGAGAAATAGCCCGATGTTTCCCTTTCAGAAAGAGGCACTGCCGAGGACAGGCAGCATGAGCTGTAGCGTCTGTGGGAAAGCACAGATCCGCAGGGCTGTTGTGCCTGTGAATAGGCTGCACGGGGAAAGTGAAGAGCAGCAAGAGCTTTCAGGGCTGGCAGCTTCCCTGAGAGAGAAATAGCCCGATGTTTCCCTTTCAGAAAGAGGCACTGCCGAGGACAGGCAGCATGAGCTGTAGCGTCTGTGGGAAAGCACAGATCCGCAGGGCTGTTGTGCCTGTGAATAGGCTGCACGGGGAAAGTGAAGAGCAGCAAGAGCTTTCATGGCTGGCAGCTTCCCTGTGGGAGAAGGAGCCGGAGGTTTGCCTTTCAGAAAGAGGCACTGCCGAGGACAGGCAGCATGAGCTGTAGCTTCTGTGGGAAAGCACAGATCCGCAGGGCTGTTGTGCCTGTGAATAGGCTGCACGGAGAAAGTGAAAATCAGCAAGAGCTTTCAGGGCTGGCAGCTTCCCTGTGGGAGAAATAGCCCAATGTTTCCCTTTCAGAAAGAGGCACTGCCGAGGACAGGCAGCATGAGCTGTAGCGTCTGTGGGAAAGCACAGATCCGCAGGGCTGTTGTGCCTGTGAATAGGCTGCACGGGGAGGTGAAGAGCAGCAAGAGCTTCCAGGGCTGGCACCTTCCCTGTGAGAGAAAGAGCCCAATGTTTCCCTTTCAGAAAGAGGCACTGCCGAGGACAGGCAGCATGAGCTGTAGCGTCTGTGGGAAAGCACAGATCCGCAGGGCTGTTGTGCCTGTAAATAGGCTGCACGGGGAAAGTGAAGAGCAGCAAGAGCTTTCAGGGCTGGCAGCTTCCCTGAGGGAGAAATAGCCCGATGTTTCCCTTTCAGAAAGAGGCACTGCCGAGGACAGGCAGCATGAGCTGTAGCTTCTGTGGGAAAGCACAGATCCGCAGGGCTGTTGTGCCTGTGAATAGGCTGCACGGGGAAAGTGAAGAGCAGCAAGAGTTTCCAGGGCTGGCAGCTTCCCTGTGGGAGAAGGAGCCGGAGGTTTGCCTTTCAGAAAGAGGCACTGCCGAGGACAGGCAGCATGAGCTGTAGCTTCTGTGGGAAAGCACAGATCCGCAGGGCTGTTGTGCCTGTGAATAGGCTGCACGGAGAAAGTGAAAATCAGCAAGAGCTTTCAGGGCTGGCAGCTTCACTGAGGGAGAAAGAGCCGGATGTTTCCCTTTCAGAAAAAGGCACTGCCGAGGACAGGCAGCATGAGCTGTAGCTTCTGTGGGAAAGCACAGATCCGCAGGGCTGTTGTGCCTGTGAATAGGCTGCACGGGGAGGTGAAGAGCAGCAAGAGCTTCCAGGGCTGGCACCTTCCCTGTGGGTGAAGGAGCCGGAGGTTTGCCTTTCAGAAAGAGGCACTGCCGAGGACAGGCAGCATGAGCTGTAGCGTCTGTGGGAAAGCACAGATCCGCAGGGCTGTTGTGCCTGTGAATAGGCTGCACGGGGAAAGTGAAAATCAGCAAGAGCTTTCAGGGCTGCCAGCTTCCTTGTGGGAGAAGGAGCCTAAGGTTTGCCTTTCAGAAAGAGGCACTGCCGAAGACAGGCAGCATGAGCTGTAGCGTCTGTGGGAAAGCACAGATCCGCAGGGCTGTTGTGCCTGTGAATAGGCTGCACAGGGAGAGTGAAAAATCATCAACAGCTTTCAGGGCTGGCAGCTTCCTTGTGTGAGAAAAAGCCGGACGTTTCCCTTTCAGAAAGAAGCAGGGCCGAGGACAGGCAGCATGAGCTATAGCATACGTGGGAAAGCACAGATCCGCAGGACTGTTGTGCCTGTGAATAGGCTGCACGGGGAAAGTGAAGAGCAGCAAGAGCTTCCAGGGCTGGCAGCTTCCTTGTGGGAGAAAAAGCCTGAGGTTTGCCTTTCAGAAAGAGGCACTGCCGAGGACAGGCAGCATGAGCTGTAGCGTCTGTGGGAAAGCACAGATCCGCAGGGCTGTTGTGCCTGTGAATAGGCTGCACGGGGAAACTGAAAATCAGCAAGAGCTTTCAGGGCTGGCAGCTTCCCTGTGGGAGAAGGAGCCGGAGGTTTCCCTTTCAGAAAGAGGCACTGCCGAGGACAGGCAGCATGAGCTGTAGCGTCTGTGGGAAAGCACAGATCCGCAGGGCTGTTGTGCCTGTGAATGGGCTGCACGGGGAAAACCAAGAGCAGCAAGAGCTTTCAGGGCTGGCAGCTTCCCTGAGAGAGAAATAGCCCGATGTTTCCCTTTCAGAAAGAGGCACTGCCGAGGACAGGCAGCATGAGCTGTAGCGTCTGTGGGAAAGCACAGATCCGCAGGGCTGTTGTGCCTGTGAATAGGCTGCACGATGAGAGTGAAAAATCATCAACAGCTTTCAGGGCTGGCAGCTTCCTTGTGGGAGAAAGAGCCGGACGTTTCCCTTTCAGAAAGAGGCACTGCGGAGGAGAGACAGCATGAGCTGTAGCGTCTGTGGGAAAGCACAGATCCGCAGGGCTGTTGTGCCTGTGAATAGGCTGCACGGGGAGAGTGAAAAATCATCAAGAGCTTTCAGGGCTGGCAGCTTCCCTTTGGGAGAAGGAGCCGGAGGTTTCCCTTTCAGAAAGAGGCACTGCCGAGGACAGGCAGCATGAGCTGTAGCGTCTGTGGGAAAGCACAGATCCACAGGGCTGTTGTGCCTGTGAATGGGCTGCATGGGTAAAACCCAGAGCAGCAAGAGCTTTCAGGGCTGGCAGCTTCCCTGTGGGAGAAGGAGCCGGAGGTTTGCCTTTCAGAAAGAGGCACTGCCGAGGACAGGCAGCATGAGCTGTAGCGTCTGTGGGAAAGCACAGATCCGCAGGGCTGTTGTGCCTGTGAATAGGCTGCACGGAGAAAGTGAAGAACAGCAAGAGCTTTCAGGGCTGGCAGCTTCCCTGAGAGAGAAATAGCCCGATGTTTCCCTTTCAGAAAGAGGCACTGCCGAGGACAGGCAGCATGAGCTGTAGCGTCTGTGGGAAAGCACAGATCCGCAGGGCTGTTGTGCCTGTGAATAGGCTGCACGGGGAAAGTGAAAATCAGCAAGAGCTTCCAGGGCTGGCAGCTTCCTTGTGGGAGAAAGAGCCGGAGGTTTGCCTTTCATAAAGAGGCACTGCCGAGGACAGGCAGCATGAGCTGTGGCGTCTGTGGGAAAGCACAGATCCGCAGGGCTGTTGTGCCTGTGAATGGGCTGCACGGAGAAAGTGAAGAGCAGCAAGAGCTTTCAGGGCTGGCAGCTTCCCTGTGGGAGAAATAGCCCGATGTTTCCCTTTCAGAAAGAAGCAGTGCCGAGGACAGGCAGCATGAGCTGTAGCGTCTGTGGGAAAGCACAGATCCGCAGGGCTGTTTTGCCTGTGAATAGGCTGCACGGGGAGGTGAAGAGCAGCAAGAGCTTCCAGGGCTGTCAGCTTCCCTGTGGGAGAAAGAGCCCAATGTTTCCCTTTCAGAAAGAGGCACTGCCGAGGACAGGCAGCATGAGCTGTAGCATACGTGGGAAAGCACAGATCCGCAGGGCTGTTGTGCCTGTGAATAGGCTGCACGGGGAAAGTGAAGAGCAGCAAGAGCTTTCAGGGCTGGCAGCTTACCTGAGGGAGAAATAGCCCGATGTTTCCCTTTCAGAAAGAGGCACTGCCGAGGACAGGCAGCATGCGGTGTAGCTTCTGTGGGAAAGCACAGATCCGCAGGGCTGTTGTGCCTGTGAATAGGCTGCACGGGGAAAGTCAAGAGCAGCAAGAGCTTTCAGGGTTGGCAGCTTCCTTGTGGGAGAAATAGCCCGATGTTTCCCTTTCAGAAAGAGGCACTGCCGAGGACAGGCAGCATGAGCTGTAGCTTCTGTGGGAAAGCACAGATCCGCAGGGCTGTTGTGCCTGTGAATAGGCTGCACGGGGAAAGTGAAAATCAGCAAGAGCTTTCAGGGCTGGCAGCTTCACTGAGGGAGAAAGAGCCGGATGTTTCCCTTTCAGAAAGAGGCACTGCCGAGGACAGGCAGCATGAGCTGTAGCTTCTGTGGGAAAGCACAGATCCGTAGGGCTGTTGTGCCTGTGAATAGGCTGCACGGGGAAAGTGAAGAGCAGCAAGAGCTTTCAGGGCTGGCAGCTTCCCTGTGGGAGAAGGAGCCGGAGGTTTGCCTTTCAGAAAGAGGCACTGCCGAGGACAGGCAGCATGAGCTGTAGCGTCTGTGGGAAAGCACAGATCCGCAGGGCTGTTGTGCCTGTGAATAGGCTGCACGGGGAGGTGAAGAGCAGCAAGAGCTTCCAGGGCAGGCACATTCCCTGTGGGTGAAGGAGCCGGAGGTTTGCGTTTCAGAAAGAGGCAGTGCCGAGGACAGGCAGCATGAGCTGTAGCGTCTGTGGGAAAGCACAGATCCGCAGGGCTGTTGTGCCTGTGAATAGGCTGCACGGGGAAAGTCAAGAGCAGCAAGAGCTTTCAGGGCTGGCAGCTTCCCTGTGGGAGAAGGAGCCGGAGGTTTCCCTTTCAGAAAGAGGCACTGCCGAGGACAGGCAGCATGAGCTGTAGCGTCTGTGGGAAAGCACAGATTCGCAGGGCTGTTGTGCCTGTGAATAGGCTGCACGGGGAAAGTGAAGAGCAGCAAGAGTTTCCAGGGCTGGCAACTTCCCTGCAGAAGAAGGAGCCGGAGGTTTGCCTTTCTGAAAGAGGCACTGCCGAGGACAGGCAGCATGAGCTGTAGCGTATCTGGGAAATCACAGATCCGCAGGGCTGTTGTGCCTGTGAATAGGCTGCACGGGGAAAGTGAAGAACAGCAAGAGCTTTCAGGGCTGGCAGCTTCCTTGTGGGAGAAATAGCCCGATGTTTCCCTTTCAGAAAGAGGCACTGCCGAGGACAGGCAGCATGAGCTGTAGCGTCTGTGGGAAAGCACAGATCCGCAGGGCTGTTGTGCCTGTGAATAGGCTGCACGGGGAAAGTGAAAATCAGCAAGAGCTTTCAGGGCTGCCAGCTTCCTTGTGGGAGAAGGAGCCTAAGGTTTGCCTTTCAGAAAGAGGCACTGCCGAAGACAGGCAGCATGAGCTGTAGCTTCTGTGGGAAAGCACAGATCCGCAGGGCTGTTGTGCCTGTGAATAGGCTGCACAGGGAGAGTGAAAAACCATCAACAGCTTTCAGGGCTGGCAGCTTCCTTGTGTGAGAAAAAGCCGGACGTTTCCCTTTCAGAAAGAAGCAGGGCCGAGGACAGGCAGCATGAGCTATAGCATACGTGGGAAAGCACAGATCCGCAGGACTGTTGTGCCTGTGAATAGGCTGCACGGGGAAAGTGAAGAGCAGCAAGAGCTTTCAGGGCTGGCAGCTTCCTTGTGGGAGAAGTAGCCCGATGTTTCCCTTTCAGAAAGAGGCACTGCTGAGGACAGGCAGCATGAGCTGTAGCGTCTGTGGGAAAGCACAGATCCGCAGGGCTGTTGTGCCTGTGAATAGGCTGCACGGGGAGAGTGAAAAATCATCAACAGCTTTCAGGGCTGGCAGCTTCCTTGTGGGAGAAAAAGCCGGACGTTTCCCTTTCAGAAAGAAGCAGGGCCGAGGACAGGCAGCATGAGCTGTAGCATACGTGGGAAAGCACAGATCCGCAGGGCTGTTGTGCCTGTGAATAGGCTGCACGGGAACTTGAAAATCAGCAAGAGCTTCCAGGGCTGGCAGCTTCCTTGTGGGAGAAGGAGCCGGATGTTTCCCGTTCAGAAAGAGGCACTGCCGAGGACAGGCAGCATGAGCTGTAGCTTCTGTGGGAAAGCACAGATCCGCAGGGCTGTTGTGCCTGTGAATAGGCTGCACGGGGAGGTGAAGAGCAGCAAGAGCTTCCAGGGCTGGCACCTTCCCTGTGGGTGAAGGAGCCGGAGGTTTGCCTTTCAGAAAGAGGCACTGCCGAGGACAGGCAGCATGAGCTGTAGCGTCTGTGGGAAAGCACAGATCCGCAGGGCTGTTGTGCCTGTGAATAGGCTGCACGGGGAAAGTGAAGAGCAGCAAGAGCTTTCAGGGCTGCCAGCTTCCTTGTGGGAGAAGGAGCTTAAGGTTTGCGTTTCAGAAAGAGGCACTGCCGAAGACAGGCAGCATGAGCTGTAGCGTCTGTGGGAAAGCACAGATCCGCAGGGCTGTTGTGCCTGTGAATAGGCTGCACAGGGAGAGTGAAGAACAGCAAGAGCTTTCAGGGCTGGCAGCTTCCTTGTGGGAGAAATAGCCCGATGTTTCCCTTTCAGAAAGAGGCACTGCCGAGGACAGGCAGCATGAGCTGTAGCGTCTGTGGGAAAGCACAGATCCGCAGGGCTGTTGTGCCTGTGAATAGGCTGCACGGGGAAAGTGAAAATCAGCAAGAGCTTTCAGGGCTGCCAGCTTCCTTGTGGGAGAAGGAGCCTAAGGTTTGCCTTTCAGAAAGAGGCACTGCCGAAGACAGGCAGCATGAGCTGTAGCGTCTGTGGGAAAGCACAGATCCGCAGGGCTGTTGTGCCTGTGAATAGGCTGCACAGGGAGAGTGAAAAATCATCAACAGCTTTCAGGGCTGGCATCTTCCTTGTGAGAGAAAAAGCCGGACGTTTCCCTTTCAGAAAGAAGCAGGGCCGAGGACAGGCAGCATGAGCTATAGCATACGTGGGAAAGCACAGATCCGCAGGGCTGTTGTGCCTGTGAATAGGGTGCACGGGAATGTGAAAATCAGCAAGAGCTTTCAGGGCTGGCAGCTTCCTTGTGGGAGAAGGAGCCGGATGTTTCCCGTTCAGAAAGAGGCACTGCCGAGGACAGGCAGCATGAGCTGTAGCATACGTGGGAAAGCACAGATCCGCAGGGCTGTTGTGCCTGTATAGGCTGCACGGGAACTTGAAAATCAGCAAGAGCTTCCAGGGCTGGCAGCTTCCTTGTGGGAGAAGGAGCCGGATGTTTCCCGTTCAGAAAGAGGCAGTGCCGAGGACAGGCAGCATGAGCTGTAGCATATGTGGGAAAGCACAGATCCGCAGGGCTGTTGTGCCTGTGAATAGGCTGCACGGGGAAAGTGAAAATCAGCAAGAGCTTCCAGGGCTGGCAGCTTCCTTGTGGGAGAAAAAGCCTGAGGTTTGCCTTTCAGAAAGAGGCACTGCCGAGGACAGGCAGCATGAGCTGTAGCGTCTGTGGGAAAGCACAGATCCGCAGGGCTGTTGTGCCTGTGAATAGGCTGCACGGGGAGGTGAAGAGCAGCAAGAGCTTCCAGGGCTGGCAGCTTCCCTGTGGGTGAAGGAGCCGGAGGTTTGCCTTTCAGAAAGAGGCACTGCCGAGGACAGGCAGCATGAGCTGTAGCGTCTGTGGGAAAGCACAGATCCGCAGGGCTGTTGTGCCTGTGAATAGGCTGCACGGGGAGAGTGAAAAATCATCAAGAGCTTTCAGGGCTGGCAGCTTCCCTGTGGGAGAAGGAGCCGGAGGTTTGCCTTTCAGAAAGAGGCACTGCCGAGGACAGGCAGCATGAGCTGTAGCGTCTTTGGGAAAGCACAGATCCGCAGGGCTGTTGTGCCTGTGAATAGGCTGCACGGGGAAAGTGAAGAGCAGCAAGAGCTTTCAGGGCTGGCAGCTTCCTTGTGGGAGAAGTAGCCCGATGTTTCCCTTTCAGAAAGAGGCACTGCCGAGGACAGGCAGCATGAGCTGTAGCGTCTGTGGGAAAGCACAGATCCGCAGGGCTGTTGTGCCTGTGAATAGGCTGCACGGGGAGAGTGAAAAATCATCAACAGCTTTCAGGGCTGGCAGCTTCCTTGTGGGAGAAAAAGCCGGACGTTTCCCTTTCAGAAAGAAGCAGGGCCGAGGACAGGCAGCATGAGCTGTAGCATACGTGGGAAAGCACAGATCCGCAGGGCTGTTGTGCCTGTGAATAGGCTGCACGGGAACTTGAAAATCAGCAAGAGCTTCCAGGGCTGGCAGCTTCCTTGTGGGAGAAGGAGCCGGATGTTTCCCGTTCAGAAAGAGGCAGTGCCGAGGACAGGCAGCATGAGCTGTAGCATATGTGGGAAAGCACAGATCCGCAGGGCTGTTGTGCCTGTGAATAGGCTGCAGGGGAAAGTGAAGAGCAGCAAGAGTTTCCAGGGCTGGCAGCTTCCCTGTGGGAGAAGGAGCCGGAGGTTTGCCTTTCAGAAAGAGGCACTGCCGAGGACAGGCAGCATGAGCTGTAGCTTCTGTGGGAAAGCACAGATCCGCAGGGCTGTTGTGCCTGTGAATAGGCTGCACGGAGAAAGTGAAAATCAGCAAGAGCTTTCAGGGCTGGCAGCTTCACTGAGGGAGAAAGAGCCGGATGTTTCCCTTTCAGAAAAAGGCACTGCCGAGGGCAGGCAGCATGAGCTGTAGCTTCTGTGGGAAAGCACAGATCCGCAGGGCTGTTGTGCCTGTGAATAGGCTGCACGGGGAGGTGAAGAGCAGCAAGAGCTTCCAGGGCTGGCACCTTCCCTGTGGGTGAAGGAGCCGGAGGTTTGCCTTTCAGAAAGAGGCACTGCCGAGGACAGGCAGCATGAGCTGTAGCGTCTGTGGGAAAGCACAGATCCGCAGGGCTGTTGTGCCTGTGAATAGGCTGCACGGGGAAAGTGAAAATCAGCAAGAGCTTTCAGGGCTGCCAGCTTCCTTGTGGGAGAAGGAGCCTAAGGTTTGCCTTTCAGAAAGAGGCACTGCCGAAGACAGGCAGCATGAGCTGTAGCGTCTGTGGGAAAGCACAGATCCGCAGGGCTGTTGTGCCTGTGAATAGGCTGCACAGGGAGAGTGAAAAATCATCAACAGCTTTCAGGGCTGGCAGCTTCCTTGTGTGAGAAAAAGCCGGACGTTTCCCTTTCAGAAAGAAGCAGGGCCGAGGACAGGCAGCATGAGCTATAGCATACGTGGGAAAGCACAGATCCGCAGGACTGTTGTGCCTGTGAATAGGCTGCACGGGGAAAGTGAAGAGCAGCAAGAGCTTTCAGGGCTGGCAGCTTCCTTGTGGGAGAAGTAGCCCGATGTTTCCCTTTCAGAAAGAGGCACTACTGAGGACAGGCAGTATGAGCTGTAGCGTCTGTGGGAAAGCACAGATCCGCAGGGCTGTTGTGCCTGTGAATAGGCTGCACGGGGAGAGTGAAAAATCATCAACAGCTTTCAGGGCTGGCAGCTTCCTTGTGGGAGAAAAAGCCGGACGTTTCCCTTTCAGAAAGAAGCAGGGCCGAGGACAGGCAGCATGAGCTGTAGCATACGTGGGAAAGCACAGATCCGCAGGGCTGTTGTGCCTGTGAATAGGCTGCACGGGAACTTGAAAATCAGCAAGAGCTTCCAGGGCTGGCAGCTTCCTTGTGGGAGAAGGAGCCGGATGTTTCCCGTTCAGAAAGAGGCACTGCCGAGGACAGGCAGCATGAGCTGTAGCTTCTGTGGGAAAGCACAGATCCGCAGGGCTGTTGTGCCTGTGAATAGGCTGCACGGGGAGGTGAAGAGCAGCAAGAGCTTCCAGGGCTGGCACCTTCCCTGTGGGTGAAGGAGCCGGAGGTTTGCCTTTCAGAAAGAGGCACTGCCGAGGACAGGCAGCATGAGCTGTAGCGTCTGTGGGAAAGCACAGATCCGCAGGGCTGTTGTGCCTGTGAATAGGCTGCACGGGGAAAGTGAAGAGCAGCAAGAGCTTTCAGGGCTGCCAGCTTCCTTGTGGGAGAAGGAGCTTAAGGTTTGCGTTTCAGAAAGAGGCACTGCCGAAGACAGGCAGCATGAGCTGTAGCGTCTGTGGGAAAGCACAGATCCGCAGGGCTGTTGTGCCTGTGAATAGGCTGCACAGGGAGAGTGAAAAATCATCAACAGCTTTCAGGGCTGGCAGCTTCCTTGTCTGAGAAAAAGCCGGACGTTTCCCTTTCAGAAAGAAGAAGGGCCAAGGACAGGCAGCATGAGCTATAGCATACGTGGGAAAGCACAGATCCGCAGGGCTGTTGTGCCTGTGAATAGGGTGCACGGGAATGTGAAAATCAGCAAGAGCTTTCAGGGCTGGCAGCTTCCTTGTGGGAGAAGGAGCCGGATGTTTCCCGTTCAGAAAGAGGCACTGCCGAGGACAGGCAGCATGAGCTGTAGCGTCTGTGGGAAAGCACAGATCCGCAGGGCTGTTGTGCCTGTAAATAGGCTGCACGGATAGGTGAAGATCAGCACCAGCTTTCATGGCTGGCAGCTTCCTTGTTGGAGACAGAGCCGAATGTTTCCCTTTCAGAAAGAGGCACTGCCGAGGACAGGCAGCCTGAGCTGTAGCATCTGTGGGAAAGCACAGATCCGCAGGGCTGTTGTGCCTGTGAATAGGCTGCACGGGGAAAGTGAAGAGCAGCAAGAGCTTTCAGGGCTGGCAGCTTCCTTGTGGGAGAAGAAGCCGAATGTTTCCCTTTCAGAAAGAGGCACTGCCGAGGTCAGGCATCATGAGCTGTAGCTTCTGTGGGAAAGCACAGATCCGGAGGGCTGTTGTGCCTGTGAATAGGCTGCACAGGGAGAGTGAAAAATCATCAACAGCTTTCAGGGCTGGCAGCTTCCTTGTCTGAGAAAAAGCCGGACGTTTCCCTTTCAGAAAGAAGAAGGGCCAAGGACAGGCAGCATGAGCTATAGCATATGTGGGAAAGCACAGATCCGCAGGACTGTTGTGCCTGTGAATAGGCTGCACGGGGAAAGTGAAGAGCAGCAAGAGCTTTCAGGGCAGGCAGCTTCCCTGAGGGAGAAAGAGCCCGATGTTTCCCTTTCAGAAAGAGGCACTGCCGAGGACAGGCAGCATGAGCTGTAGCGTCTGTGGGAAAGCACAGATCCGCAGGGCTGTTGTGCCTGTGAATAGGCTGCACGGGGAGAGTGAAAAATCATCAAGAGCTTTCAGGGCTGGCAGCTTCCCTGTGGGAGAAGGAGCCCGATGTTTCCCTTTCAGAAAGAGGCACTGCCGAGGACAGGCAGCATGAGCTGTACCGTCTGTGGGAAAGCACAGATCCGCAGGGCTGTTGTGCCTGTGAATAGGCTGCACGGGGAAAGTGAAGAGCAGCAAGAGGTTCCAGGGCTGGCAACTTCCCTGCAGAAGAAGGAGCCGGAGGTTTGCCTTTCAGAAAGAGGCACTGCCGAAGACAGGCAGCATGAGCTGTAGCGTCTGTGGGAAAGCACAGATCCGCAGGGCTGTTGTGCCTGTGAATAGGCTGCACGGAGAAAGTGAAGAACAGCAAGAGCTTTCAGGGCTGGCAGCTTCCCTGTGGGAGAAATAGCCCGATGTTTCCCTTTCAGAAAGAGGCACTGCCGAGGACAGGCAGCATGAGCTGTAGCGTCTGTGGGAAAGCACAGATCCGCAGGGCTGTTGTGCCTGTGAATAGGCTGCACGGGGAGAGTGAAGAGCAGCAAGAGCTTTCAGGGCTGGCAGCTTCCCTGTGGGAGAAGGAGCCGGAGGTTTGCCTTTCAGAAAGAGGCACTGCCGAAGACAGGCAGCATGAGCTGTAGCGTCTGTGGGAAAGCACAGATCCGCAGGGCTGTTGTGCCTGTGAATAGGCTCCACGGGGAGAGTGAAAAATCATCAACAGCTTTCAGGGCTGGCAGCTTCCTTGTGGAAGAAAGAGCCGGACGTTTCTCTTTCAGAAAGAAGCAGGGCCGAAGACAGGCAGCATGAGCTGTAGCGTCTGTGGGAAAGCACAGATCCGCAGGGCTGTTGTGCCTGTGAATAGGCTGCACGGGGAAAGTGAAAATCAGCAAGAGCTTCCAGGGCTGGCAGCTTCCTTGTGGGAGAAAGAGCCGGCGGTTTGCCTTTCAGAAAGAGGCACTGCCGAGGACAGGCAGCATGAGCTGTAGCGTCTGTGGGAAAGCACAGATCCGCAGGGCTGTTGTGCCTGTGAATAGGCTGCACGGGGAGGTGAAGAGCAGCAAGAGCTTCCAGGGCTGGCACCTTCCTTGTGGGTGAAGGAGCCGGAGGTTTGCCTTTCAGAAAGAGGCACTGCCGAGGACAGGCAGCATGAGCTGTAGCGTCTGTGGGAAAGCACAGATCCGCAGGGCTGTTGTGCCTGTGAATAGGCTGCAGGGGAAAGTGAAGAGCAGCAAGAGCTTTCAGGGCTGGCAGCTTCCCTGAGGGAGAAATAGCCCGATGTTTCACTTTCAGAAAGAAGCAGGGCCGAGGACAGGCAGCATGAGCTGTAGCGTCTGTGGGAAAGCACAGATCCGCAGGGCTGTTGTGCCTGTGAATAGGCTGCACGGGGAGAGTGAAAAATCATCAACAGCTTTCAGGGCTGGCAGCTTCCTTGTGGGAGAAAGAGCCGGACGTTTCCCTTTCAGAAAGAAGCAGGGCCGAAGACAGGCAGCATGAGCTGTAGCGTCTGTGGGAAAGCACAGATCCGCAGGGCTGTTGTGCCTGTGAATGGGCTGCACGGGGAAAACCAGAGCAGCAAGAGCTTTCAGGGCTGGCAGCTTCCTTGTGGGAGAAATAGCCCTATGTTTCACTTTCAGAAAGAAGCAGGGCCGAGGACAGGCAGCATGAGCTGTAGCTTCTGTGGGAAAGCACAGATTCGCAGGGCTGTTGTGCCTGTGAATAGGCTGCACGGGGAAAGTCAAGAGCAGCAAGAGCTTTCAGGGTTGGCAGCTTCCTTGTGGGAGAAATAGCCCGATGTTTCCCTTTCAGAAAGAGGCACTGCCGAGGACAGGCAGCATGAGCTGTAGCGTCTGTGGGAAAGCACAGATCCGCAGGGCTGTTGTGCCTGTGAATAGGCTGCTCGGAGAGGTGAAGAGCAGCAAGAGCTTTCAGGGCTGGCAGCTTCCTTGTGGGAGAAGGAGCCGAATGTTTCCCTTTCAGAAAGAGGCACTGCCGAACACAGGCAGCCTGAGCTGTAGCGTCTGTGGGAAAGCACAGTTCCGCAGGGCTGTTGTGCCTGTAAATAGGCTGCACGGATAGGTGAAGATCAGCACCAGCTTTCATGGCTGGCAGCTTCCTTGTGGGAGACAGAGCCGAATGTTTCCCTTTCAGAAAGAGGCACTGCCGAGGACAGGCAGCATGAGCTGTAGCGTCTGTGGGAAAGCACAGATCCGCAGGGCTGTTGTGCCTGCGAATAGGCTGCACGGGGAACGTGAAGAGCAGCAAGAGCTTTCAGGGCTGGCAGATTCCTTGTGGGAGAAGAAGCCGAAAGTTTCCGTTTCAGAAAGAAGCACTGCCGAGGACAGGCAGCATGAGCTGTAGCGTCTGTGGGAAAGCACAGATCCGCAGGGCTGTTGTGCCTGTAAATAGGCTGCACGGATAGGTGAAGATCAGCACCAGCTTTCATGGCTGGCAGCTTCCTTGTTGGAGACAGAGCCGAATGTTTCCCTTTCAGAAAGAGGCACTGCCGAGGACAGGCAGCCTGAGCTGTAGCATCTGTGGGAAAGCACAGATCCGCAGGGCTGTTGTGCCTGTGAATAGGCTGCACGGGGAAAGTGAAGAGCAGCAAGAGCTTTCAGGGCTGGCAGCTTCCTTGTGGGAGAAGAAGCCGAATGTTTCCCTTTCAGAAAGAGGCACTGCCGAGGTCAGGCATCATGAGCTGTAGCTTCTGTGGGAAAGCACAGATCCGCAGGGCTGTTGTGCCTGTGAATAGGCTGCACAGGGAGAGTGAAAAATCATCAACAGCTTTCAGGGCTGGCAGCTTCCTTGTCTGAGAAAAAGCCGGACGTTTCCCTTTCAGAAAGAAGAAGGGCCAAGGACAGGCAGCATGAGCTATAGCATACGTGGGAAAGCACAGATCCGCAGGGCTGTTGTGCCTGTGAATAGGGTGCACGGGAATGTGAAAATCAGCAAGAGCTTTCAGGGCTGGCAGCTTCCTTGTGGGAGAAGGAGCCGGATGTTTCCCGTTCAGAAAGAGGCACTGCCGAGGACAGGCAGCATGAGCTGTAGCATATGTGGGAAAGCACAGATCCGCAGGACTGTTGTGCCTGTGAATAGGCTGCACGGGGAAAGTGAAGAGCAGCAAGAGCTTTCAGGGCAGGCAGCTTCCCTGAGGGAGAAAGAGCCCGATGTTTCCCTTTCAGAAAGAGGCACTGCCGAGGACAGGCAGCATGAGCTGTAGCGTCTGTGGGAAAGCACAGATCCGCAGGGCTGTTGTGCCTGTGAATAGGCTGCACGGGGAGAGTGAAAAATCATCAAGAGCTTTCAGGGCTGGCAGCTTCCCTGTGGGAGAAGGAGCCGGAGGTTTCCCTTTCAGAAAGAGGCACTGCCGAGGACAGGCAGCATGAGCTGTAGCGTCTGTGGGAAAGCACAGATCCGCAGGGCTGTTGTGCCTGTGAATGGGCTGCATGGGTAAAACCCAGAGCAGCAAGAGCTTTCAGGGCTGGCAGCTTCCCTGTGGGAGAAATAGCCCGATGTTTCCCTTTCAGAAAGAGGCACTGCCGAGGACAGGCAGCATGAGCTGTAGCGTCTGTGGGAAAGCACAGATCCGCAGGGCTGTTGTGCCTGTGAATAGGCTGCACGGAGAAAGTGAAGAACAGCAAGAGCTTTCAGGGCTGGCAGCTTCCCTGAGAGAGAAATAGCCCGATGTTTCCCTTTCAGAAAGAGGCACTGCCGAGGACAGGCAGCATGAGCTGTAGCATACGTGGGAAAGCACAGATCCGCAGGGCTGTTGTGTCTGTGAATAGGCTGCACGGGGAAAGTGAAAATCAGCAAGAGCTTCCAGGGCTGGCAGCTTCCTTGTGGGAGAAGGAGCCGGATGTTTCCCGTTCAGAAAGAGGCAGTGCCGAGGACAGGCAGCATGAGCTGTAGCATATGTGGGAAAGCACAGATCCGCAGGGCTGTTGTGCCTGTGAATAGGCTGCAGGGGAAAGTGAAGAGCAGCAAGAGCTTTCAGGGCTGGCAGCTTCCCTGAGGGAGAAAGAGCCCGATGTTTCCCGTTCAGAAAGAGGCACTGCCGAGGACAGGCAGCATGAGCTGTAGCGTCTGTGGGAAAGCACAGATCCGCAGGGCTGTTGTGCCTGTGAATAGGCTGCACGGGGAAAGTGAAAATCAGCAAGAGCTTCCAGGGCTGGCAGCTTCCTTGTGGGAGAAAAAGCCTGAGGTTTGCCTTTCAGAAAGAGGCACTGCCGAGGACAGGCAGCATGAGCTGTAGCATACGTGGGAAAGCACAGATCCGCAGGGCTGTTGTGCCTGTGAATAGGCTGCACGGGGAGGTGAAGAGCAGCAAGAGCTTCCAGGGCTGGCAGCTTCCCTGTGGGTGAAGGAGCCGGAGGTTTGCCTTTCAGAAAGAGGCACTGCCGAGGACAGGCAGCATGAGCTGTAGCGTCTGTGGGAAAGCACAGATCCGCAGGGCTGTTGTGCCTGTGAATAGGCTGCACGGGGAGAGTGAAAAATCATCAAGAGCTTTCAGGGCTGGCAGCTTCCCTGTGGGAGAAGGAGCCGGAGGTTTGCCTTTCAGAAAGAGGCACTGCCGAGGACAGGCAGCATGAGCTGTAGCATACGTGGGAAAGCACAGATCCGCAGGGCTGTTGTGCCTGTGAATAGGCTGCACGGGGAGGTGAAGAGCAGCAAGAGCTTTCAGGGCTGGCACCTTCCCTGTGGGAGAAAGAGCCCAATGTTTCCCTTTCAGAAAGAGGCACTGCCGAGGACAGGCAGCATGAGCTGTAGCGTCTGTGGGAAAGCACAGATCCGCAGGGCTGTTGTGCCTGTGAATAGGCTGCACGGGGAAAGTGAAGAGCAGCAAGAGTTTCCAGGGCTGGCAACTTCCCTGCAGAAGAAGGAGCCGGAGGTTTGCCTTTCTGAAAGAGGCACTGCCGAAGACAGGCAGCATGAGCTGTAGCGTATCTGGGAAAGCACAGATCCGCAGGGCTGTTGTGCCTGTGAATAGGCTGCACGGGGAAAGTGAAGAACAGCAAGAGCTTTCAGGGCTGGCAGCTTCCTTGTGGGAGAAATAGCCCGATGTTTCCCTTTCAGAAAGAGGCACTGCCGAGGACAGGCAGCATGAGCTGTAGCGTCTGTGGGAAAGCACAGATCCGCAGGGCTGTTGTGCCTGTGAATAGGCTGCACGGGGAAAGTGAAGAGCAGCAAGAGCTTTCAGGGCTGGCAGCTTCCCTGAGAGAGAAATAGCCCGATGTTTCCCTTTCAGAAAGAGGCACTGCCGAGGACAGGCAGCATGAGCTGTAGCTTCTGTGGGAAAGCACAGATCCGCAGGGCTGTTGTGCCTGTGAATAGGCTGCACGGAGAAAGTGAAAATCAGCAAGAGCTTTCAGGGCTGGCAGCTTCACTGAGGGAGAAAGAGCCGGATGTTTCCCTTTCAGAAAAAGGCACTGCCGAGGACAGGCAGCATGAGCTGTAGCTTCTGTGGGAAAGCACAGATCCGCAGGGCTGTTGTGCCTGTGAATAGGCTGCACGGGGAGGTGAAGAGCAGCAAGAGCTTCCAGGGCTGGCACCTTCCCTGTGGGTGAAGGAGCCGGAGGTTTGCCTTTCAGAAAGAGGCACTGCCGAGGACAGGCAGCATGAGCTGTAGCGTCTTTGGGAAAGCACAGATCCGCAGGGCTGTTGTGCCTGTGAATAGGCTGCACGGGGAAAGTGAAGAGCAGCAAGAGCTTTCAGGGCTGGCAGCTTCCTTGTGGGAGAAGTAGCCCGATGTTTCCCTTTCAGAAAGAGGCACTGCCGAGGACAGGCAGCATGAGCTGTAGCGTCTGTGGGAAATCACAGATCCGCAGGGCTGTTGTGCCTGTGAATAGGCTGCACGGGGAAAGTGAAAATCAGCAAGAGCTTTCAGGGCTGCCAGCTTCCTTGTAGGAGAAGGAGCCTAAGGTTTGCCTTTCAGAAAGAGGCACTGCCGAAGACAGGCAGCATGAGCTGTAGCGTCTGTGGGAAAGCACAGATCCGCAGGGCTGTTGTGCCTGTGAATAGGCTGCACAGGGAGAGTGAAAAATCATCAACAGCTTTCAGGGCTGGCAGCTTCCTTGTCTGAGAAAAAGCCGGACGTTTCCCTTTCAGAAAGAAGAAGGGCCAAGGACAGGCAGCATGAGCTATAGCATACGTGGGAAAGCACAGATCCGCAGGGCTGTTGTGCCTGTGAATAGGGTGCACGGGAATGTGAAAATCAGCAAGAGCTTTCAGGGCTGGCAGCTTCCTTGTGGGAGAAGGAGCCGGATGTTTCCCGTTCAGAAAGAGGCACTGCCGAGGACAGGCAGCATGAGCTGTAGCATATGTGGGAAAGCACAGATCCGCAGGACTGTTGTGCCTGTGAATAGGCTGCACGGGGAAAGTGAAGAGCAGCAAGAGCTTTCAGGGCAGGCAGCTTCCCTGAGGGAGAAAGAGCCCGATGTTTCCCTTTCAGAAAGAGGCACTGCCGAGGACAGGCAGCATGAGCTGTAGCGTCTGTGGGAAAGCACAGATCGCAAGGGCTGTTGTGCCTGTGAATAGGCTGCACGGGGAAAGTGAAAATCAGCAAGAGCTTCCAGGGCTGGCAGCTTCCTTGTGGGAGAAAAAGCCTGAGGTTTCCCTTTCAGAAAGAGGCACTGCCGAGGACAGGCAGCATGAGCTGTAGCGTCTGTGGGAAAGCACAGATCCGCAGGGCTGTTGTGCCTGTGAATAGGCTGCACGGGGAGAGTGAAAAATCATCAAGAGCTTTCAGGGCTGGCAGCTTCCCTGTGGGAGAAGGAGCCGGAGGTTTCCCTTTCAGAAAGAGGCACTGCCGAGGACAGGCAGCATGAGCTGTAGCGTCTGTGGGAAAGCACAGATCCACAGGGCTGTTGTGCCTGTGAATGGGCTGCATGGGTAAAACCCAGAGCAGCAAGAGCTTTCAGGGCTGGCAGCTTCCCTGTGGGAGAAATAGCCCGATGTTTCCCTTTCAGAAAGAGGCACTGCCGAGGACAGGCAGCATGAGCTGTAGCGTCTGTGGGAAAGCACAGATCCGCAGGGCTGTTGTGCCTGTGAATAGGCTGCACGGAGAAAGTGAAGAACAGCAAGAGCTTTCAGGGCTGGCAGCTTCCCTGAGAGAGAAATAGCCCGATGTTTCCCTTTCAGAAAGAGGCACTGCCGAGGACAGGCAGCATGAGCTGTAGCATACGTGGGAAAGCACAGATCCGCAGGGCTGTTGTGCCTGTGAATAGGCTGCACGGGGAAAGTGAAAATCAGCAAGAGCTTTCAGGGCTGGCAGCTTCCCTGAGGGAGAAAGAGCCCGATGTTTCCCGTTCAGAAAGAGGCACTGCCGAGGACAGGCAGCATGAGCTGTAGCGTCTGTGGGAAAGCACAGATCCGCAGGGCTGTTGTGCCTGTGAATAGGCTGCACGGGGAAAGTGAAAATCAGCAAGAGCTTCCAGGGCTGGCAGCTTCCTTGTGGGAGAAAAAGCCTGAGGTTTGCCTTTCAGAAAGAGGCACTGCCGAGGACAGGCAGCATGAGCTGTAGCGTCTGTGGGAAAGCACAGATCCGCAGGGCTGTTGTGCCTGTGAATAGGCTGCACGGGGAGGTGAAGAGCAGCAAGAGCTTCCAGGGCTGGCAGCTTCCCTGTGGGTGAAGGAGCCGGAGGTTTGCCTTTCAGAAAGAGGCACTGCCGAGGACAGGCAGCATGAGCTGTAGCGTCTGTGGGAAAGCACAGATCCGCAGGGCTGTTGTGCCTGTGAATAGGCTGCACGGGGAGAGTGAAAAATCATCAAGAGCTTTCAGGGCTGGCAGCTTCCCTGTGGGAGAAGGAGCCGGAGGTTTGCCTTTCAGAAAGAGGCACTGCCGAGGACAGGCAGCATGAGCTGTAGCGTCTGTGGGAAAGCACAGATCCGCAGGGCTGTTGTGCCTGTGAATAGGCTGCACGGGGAGGTGAAGAGCAGCAAGAGCTTCCAGGGCAGGCACCTTCCCTGTGGGTGAAGGAGCCGGAGGTTTGCCTTTCAGAAAGAGGCACTGCCGAGGACAGGCAGCATGAGCTGTAGCATACGTGGGAAAGCACAGATCCGCAGGGCTGTTGTGCCTGTGAATAGGCTGCACGGGGAGGTGAAGAGCAGCAAGAGCTTTCAGGGCTGGCACCTTCCCTGTGGGAGAAAGAGCCCAATGTTTCCCTTTCAGAAAGAGGCACTGCCGAGGACAGGCAGCATGAGCTGTAGCGTCTGTGGGAAAGCACAGATCCGCAGGGCTGTTGTGCCTGTGAATAGGCTGCACGGGGAAAGTGAAGAGCAGCAAGAGTTTCCAGGGCTGGCAACTTCCCTGCAGAAGAAGGAGCCGGAGGTTTGCCTTTCTGAAAGAGGCACTGCCGAAGACAGGCAGCATGAGCTGTAGCGTATCTGGGAAAGCACAGATCCGCAGGGCTGTTGTGCCTGTGAATAGGCTGCACGGGGAAAGTGAAGAACAGCAAGAGCTTTCAGGGCTGGCAGCTTCCTTGTGGGAGAAATAGCCCGATGTTTCCCTTTCAGAAAGAGGCACTGCCGAGGACAGGCAGCATGAGCTGTAGCGTCTGTGGGAAAGCACAGATCCGCAGGGCTGTTGTGCCTGTGAATAGGCTGCACGGGGAAAGTGAAGAGCAGCAAGAGCTTTCAGGGCTGGCAGCTTCCCTGAGAGAGAAATAGCCCGATGTTTCCCTTTCAGAAAGAGGCACTGCCGAGGACAGGCAGCATGAGCTGTAGCTTCTGTGGGAAAGCACAGATCCGCAGGGCTGTTGTGCCTGTGAATAGGCTGCACGGAGAAAGTGAAAATCAGCAAGAGCTTTCAGGGCTGGCAGCTTCACTGAGGGAGAAAGAGCCGGATGTTTCCCTTTCAGAAAAAGGCACTGCCGAGGACAGGCAGCATGAGCTGTAGCTTCTGTGGGAAAGCACAGATCCGCAGGGCTGTTGTGCCTGTGAATAGGCTGCACGGGGAGGTGAAGAGCAGCAAGAGCTTCCAGGGCTGGCACCTTCCCTGTGGGTGAAGGAGCCGGAGGTTTGCCTTTCAGAAAGAGGCACTGCCGAGGACAGGCAGCATGAGCTGTAGCGTCTTTGGGAAAGCACAGATCCGCAGGGCTGTTGTGCCTGTGAATAGGCTGCACGGGGAAAGTGAAGAGCAGCAAGAGCTTTCAGGGCTGGCAGCTTCCTTGTGGGAGAAGTAGCCCGATGTTTCCCTTTCAGAAAGAGGCACTGCCGAGGACAGGCAGCATGAGCTGTAGCGTCTGTGGGAAATCACAGATCCGCAGGGCTGTTGTGCCTGTGAATAGGCTGCACGGGGAAAGTGAAAATCAGCAAGAGCTTTCAGGGCTGCCAGCTTCCTTGTAGGAGAAGGAGCCTAAGGTTTGCCTTTCAGAAAGAGGCACTGCCGAAGACAGGCAGCATGAGCTGTAGCGTCTGTGGGAAAGCACAGATCCGCAGGGCTGTTGTGCCTGTGAATAGGCTGCACAGGGAGAGTGAAAAATCATCAACAGCTTTCAGGGCTGGCAGCTTCCTTGTGTGAGAAAAAGCCGGACGTTTCCCTTTCAGAAAGAAGCAGGGCCGAGGACAGGCAGCATGAGCTATAGCATACGTGGGAAAGCACAGATCCGCAGGGCTGTTGTGCCTGTGAATAGGGTGCACGGGAATGTGAAAATCAGCAAGAGCTTTCAGGGCTGGCAGCTTCCTTGTGGGAGAAGGAGCCGGATGTTTCCCGTTCAGAAAGAGGCACTGCCGAGGACAGGCAGCATGAGCTGTAGCGTCTGTGGGAAAGCACAGATCCGCAGGACTGTTGTGCCTGTGAATAGGCTGCACGGGGAAAGTGAAGAGCAGCAAGAGCTTTCAGGGCTGGCAGCTTCCTTGTGGGAGAAGTAGCCCGATGTTTCCCTTTCAGAAAGAGGCACTGCCGAGGACAGGCAGCATGAGCTGTAGCGTCTGTGGGAAAGCACAGATCCGCAGGGCTGTTGTGCCTGTGAATAGGCTGCACGGGGAGAGTGAAAAATCATCAACAGCTTTCAGGGCTGGCAGCTTCCTTGTGGGAGAAAAAGCCGGACGTTTCCCTTTCAGAAAGAAGCAGGGCCGAGGACAGGCAGCATGAGCTGTAGCATACGTGGGAAAGCACAGATCCGCAGGGCTGTTGTGCCTGTGAATAGGCTGCACGGGAACTTGAAAATCAGCAAGAGCTTCCAGGGCTGGCAGCTTCCTTGTGGGAGAAGGAGCCGGATGTTTCCCGTTCAGAAAGAGGCAGTGCCGAGGACAGGCAGCATGAGCTGTAGCATATGTGGGAAAGCACAGATCCGCAGGGCTGTTGTGCCTGTGAATAGGCTGCAGGGGAAAGTGAAGAGCAGCAAGAGCTTTCAGGGCTGCCAGCTTCCCTGAGGGAGAAAGAGCCGGATGTTTCCCGTTCAGAAAGAGGCACTGCCGAGGACAGGCAGCATGAGCTGTAGCGTCTGTGGGAAAGCACAGATCCGCAGGGCTGTTGTGCCTGTGAATAGGCTGCACGGGGAAAGTGAAAATCAGCAAGAGCTTCCAGGGCTGTCAGCTTCCTTGTGGGATAAAAAGCCTGAGGTTTGCCTTTCAGAAAGAGGCACTGCCGAGGACAGGCAGCATGAGCTGTAGCGTCTGTGGGAAAGCACAGATCCGCAGGGCTGTTGTGCCTGTGAATAGGCTGCAGGGGAAAGTGAAGAGCAGCAAGAGCTTTCAGGGCTGCCAGCTTCCCTGAGGGAGAAAGAGCCGGATGTTTCCCGTTCAGAAAGAGGCACTGCCGAGGACAGGCAGCATGAGCTGTAGCGTCTGTGGGAAAGCACAGATCCGCAGGGCTGTTGTGCCTGTGAATAGGCTGCACGAGGAGAGTGAAAAATCATCAACAGCTTTCAGGGCTGGCAGCTTCCTTGTGGGAGAAAAAGCCTGAGGTTTGCCTTTCAGAAAGAGGCACTGCCGAGGACAGGCAGCATGAGCTGTAGCGTCTGTGGGAAAGCACAGATCCGCAGGGCTGTTGTGCCTGTGAATAGGCTGCACGGAGAAAGTGAAGAGCAGCAAGAGCTTCCAGGGCTGGCAGCTTCCCTGTGGGTGAAGGAGCCGGAGGTTTGCCTTTCAGAAAGAGGCACTGCCGAGGACAGGCAGCATGAGCTGTAGCGTCTGTGGGAAAGCACAGATCCGCAGGGCTGTTGTGCCTGTGAATAGGCTGCACGGGGAGAGTGAAAAATCATCAAGAGCTTTCAGGGCTGGCAGCTTCCCTGTGGGAGAAGGAGCCGGAGGTTTGCCTTTCAGAAAGAGGCACTGCCGAGGACAGGCAGCATGAGCTGTAGCGTCTGTGGGAAAGCACAGATCCGCAGGGCTGCTGTGCCTGTGAATAGGCTGCACGGGGAAAGTGAAAATCAGCAAGAGCTTTCAGGGCTGGCAGCTTCCTTGTGGGAGAAAAAGCCGGACGTTTCCCTTTCAGAAAGAAGCAGGGCCGAGGACAGGCAGCATGAGCTGTAGCATACGTGGGAAAGCACAGATCCGCAGGGCTGTTGTGCCTGTGAATAGGCTGCACGGGAACTTGAAAATCAGCAAGAGCTTCCAGGGCTGGCAGCTTCCTTGTGGGAGAAGGAGCCGGATGTTTCCCGTTCAGAAAGAGGCAGTGCCGAGGACAGGCAGCATGAGCTGTAGCATATGTGGGAAAGCACAGATCCGCAGGGCTGTTGTGCCTGTGAATAGGCTGCAGGGGAAAGTGAAGAGCAGCAAGAGCTTTCAGGGCAGGCAGCTTCCCTGAGGGAGAAAGAGCCGAATGTTTCCCGTTCAGAAAGAGGCACTGCCGAGGACAGGCAGCATGAGCTGTAGCGTCTGTGGGAAAGCACAGATCCGCAGGGCTGTTGTGCCTGTGAATAGGCTGCACGGAGAAAGTGAAAATCAGCAAGAGCTTTCAGGGCTGGCAGCTTCCCTGTGGGAGAAGGAGCCGGAGGTTTGCCTTTCAGAAAGAGGCACTGCCGAGGACAGGCAGCATGAGCTGTAGCGTCTGTGGGAAAGCACAGATCCGCAGGGCTGTTGTGCCTGTGAATAGGCTGCACGGGGAGAGTGAAAAATCATCAACAGCTTTCAGGGCTGGCAGCTTCCTTGTGGGAGAAAGAGCCGGACGTTTCCCTTTCAGAAAGAAGCAGGGCCGAAGACAGGCAGCATGAGCTGTAGCATCTGTGGGAAAGCACAGATCCGCAGGGCTGTTGTGCCTGTGAATAGGCTGCACGGGGAAAGTGAAAAATCAGCAAGAGCTTCCAGGGCTGGCAGCTTCCTTGTGGGAGAAAGAGCCTGAGGTTTGCCTTTCAGAAAGAGGCACTGCCGAGGACAGGCAGCATGAGCTGTAGCGTCTGTGGGAAAGCACAGATCCGCAGGGCTGTTGTGCCTGTGAATAGGCTGCACGGGGAGGTGAAGAGCAGCAAGAGCTTTCAGGGCTGGCAGCTTCCCTGTGGGAGAAGGAGCCGGAGGTTTCCCTTTCAGAAAGAGGCACTGCCGAGGACAGGCAGCATGAGCTGTAGCGTCTGTGGGAAAGCACAGATCCGCAGGGCTGTTGTGCCTGTGAATGGGCTGCACGGGGAAAACCAAGAGCAGCAAGAGCTTTCAGGGCTGGCAGCTTCCCTGTGGGAGAAATAGCCCGATGTTTCCCTTTCAGAAAGAGGCACTGCCGAGGACAGGCAGCATGAGCTGTAGCGTCTGTGGGAAAGCACAGATCCGCAGGGCTGTTGTGCCTGTGAATAGCCTGCACGAGGAGAGTGAAAAATCATCAACAGCTTTCAGGGCTGGCAGCTTCCTTGTGGGAGAAAGAGCCGGACGTTTCCCTTTCAGAAAGAAGCAGGGGCGAAGACAGGCAGCATGAGCTGTAGCGTCTGTGGGAAAGCACAGATCCGCAGGGCTGTTGTGCCTGTGAATAGGCTGCACGGGGAGAGTGAAAAATCATCAAGAGCTTTCAGGGCTGGCAGCTTCCTTGTGGGAGAAAAAGCCGGACGTTTCCCTTTCAGAAAGAAGCAGGGCCGAGGACAGGCAGCATGAGCTGTAGCATACGTGGGAAAGCACAGATCCGCAGGGCTGTTGTGCCTGTGAATAGGCTGCACGGGGAAAGTGAAAATCAGCAAGAGCTTCCAGGGCTGGCACCTTCCCTGTGGGAGAAAGAGCCCAATGTTTCCCTTTCAGAAAGAGGCACTGCCGAGGACAGGCAGCATGAGCTGTAGCGTCTGTGGGAAAGCACAGATCCGCAGGGCTGTTGTGCCTGTGAATAGGCTGCACGGGAACGTGAAAATCAGCAAGAGCTTTCAGGGCTGGCAGCTTCCCTGTGGGAGAAGGAGCCGGAGGTTTGCCTTTCAGAAAGAGGCACTGCCGAGGACAGGCAGCATGAGCTGTAGCGTATCTGGGAAAGCACAGATCCGCAGGGCTGTTGTGCCTGTGAATAGGCTGCACGGGGAAAGTGAAGAACAGCAAGAGCTTTCAGGGCTGGCAGCTTCCTTGTGGGAGAAATAGCCCGATGTTTCCCTTTCAGAAAGAGGCACTGCCGAGGACAGGCAGCATGAGCTGTAGCGTCTGTGGGAAAGCACAGATCCGCAGGGCTGTTGTGCCTGTGAATAGGCTGCACGGGGAAAGTGAAGAGCAGCAAGAGCTTTCAGGGCTGGCAGCTTCCCTGAGAGAGAAATAGCCCGATGTTTCCCTTTCAGAAAGAGGCACTGCCGAGGACAGGCAGCATGAGCTGTAGCGTCTGTGGGAAAGCACAGATCCGCAGGGCTGTTGTGCCTGTGAATAGGCTGCACGGGGAAAGTGAAGAGCAGCAAGAGCTTTCATGGCTGGCAGCTTCCCTGTGGGAGAAGGAGCCGGAGGTTTGCCTTTCAGAAAGAGGCACTGCCGAGGACAGGCAGCATGAGCTGTAGCTTCTGTGGGAAAGCACAGATCCGCAGGGCTGTTGTGCCTGTGAATAGGCTGCACGGAGAAAGTGAAAATCAGCAAGAGCTTTCAGGGCTGGCAGCTTCCCTGTGGGAGAAATAGCCCGATGTTTCCCTTTCAGAAAGAGGCACTGCCGAGGACAGGCAGCATGAGCTGTAGCGTCTGTGGGAAAGCACAGATCCGCAGGGCTGTTGTGCCTGTGAATAGGCTGCACGGGGAGGTGAAGAGCAGCAAGAGCTTCCAGGGCTGGCACCTTCCCTGTGAGAGAAAGAGCCCAATGTTTCCCTTTCAGAAAGAGGCACTGCCGAGGACAGGCAGCATGAGCTGTAGCGTCTGTGGGAAAGCACAGATCCGCAGGGCTGTTGTGCCTGTAAATAGGCTGCACGGGGAAAGTGAAGAGCAGCAAGAGCTTTCAGGGCTGGCAGCTTCCCTGAGGGAGAAATAGCCCGATGTTTCCCTTTCAGAAAGAGGCACTGCCGAGGACAGGCAGCATGAGCTGTAGCTTCTGTGGGAAAGCACAGATCCGCAGGGCTGTTGTGCCTGTGAATAGGCTGCACGGGGAAAGTGAAGAGCAGCAAGAGTTTCCAGGGCTGGCAGCTTCCCTGAGGGAGAAGGAGCCGGAGGTTTGCCTTTCAGAAAGAGGCACTGCCGAGGACAGGCAGCATGAGCTGTAGCTTCTGTGGGAAAGCACAGATCCGCAGGGCTGTTGTGCCTGTGAATAGGCTGCACGGAGAAAGTGAAAATCAGCAAGAGCTTTCAGGGCTGGCAGCTTCACTGAGGGAGAAAGAGCCGGATGTTTCCCTTTCAGAAAAAGGCACTGCCGAGGACAGGCAGCATGAGCTGTAGCTTCTGTGGGAAAGCACAGATCCGCAGGGCTGTTGTGCCTGTGAATAGGCTGCACGGGGAGGTGAAGAGCAGCAAGAGCTTCCAGGGCTGGCACCTTCCCTGTGGGTGAAGGAGCCGGAGGTTTGCCTTTCAGAAAGAGGCACTGCCGAGGACAGGCAGCATGAGCTGTAGCGTCTGTGGGAAAGCACAGATCCGCAGGGCTGTTGTGCCTGTGAATAGGCTGCACGGGGAAAGTGAAAATCAGCAAGAGCTTTCAGGGCTGCCAGCTTCCTTGTGGGAGAAGGAGCCTAAGGTTTGCCTTTCAGAAAGAGGCACTGCCGAAGACAGGCAGCATGAGCTGTAGCGTCTGTGGGAAAGCACAGATCCGCAGGGCTGTTGTGCCTGTGAATAGGCTGCACAGGGAGAGTGAAAAATCATCAACAGCTTTCAGGGCTGGCAGCTTCCTTGTGTGAGAAAAAGCCGGACGTTTCCCTTTCAGAAAGAAGCAGGGCCGAGGACAGGCAGCATGAGCTATAGCATACGTGGGAAAGCACAGATCCGCAGGACTGTTGTGCCTGTGAATAGGCTGCACGGGGAAAGTGAAGAGCAGCAAGAGCTTCCAGGGCTGGCAGCTTCCTTGTGGGAGAAAAAGCCTGAGGTTTGCCTTTCAGAAAGAGGCACTGCCGAGGACAGGCAGCATGAGCTGTAGCGTCTGTGGGAAAGCACAGATCCGCAGGGCTGTTGTGCCTGTGAATAGGCTGCACGGGGAAACTGAAAATCAGCAAGAGCTTTCAGGGCTGGCAGCTTCCCTGTGGGAGAAGGAGCCGGAGGTTTCCCTTTCAGAAAGAGGCAGGGCCGAGGACAGGCAGCATGAGCTGTAGCGTCTGTGGGAAAGCACAGATCCGCAGGGCTGTTGTGCCTGTGAATGGGCTGCACGGGGAAAACCAAGAGCAGCAAGAGCTTTCAGGGCTGGCAGCTTCCCTGAGGGAGAAAGAGCCGGACGTTTCCCTTTCAGAAAGAGGCACTGCGGAGGAGAGACAGCATGAGCTGTAGCGTCTGTGGGAAAGCACAGATCCGCAGGGCTGTTGTGCCTGTGAATAGGCTGCACGGGGAGAGTGAAAAATCATCAAGAGCTTTCAGGGCTGGCAGCTTCCCTTTGGGAGAAGGAGCCGGAGGTTTCCCTTTCAGAAAGAGGCACTGCCGAGGACAGGCAGCATGAGCTGTAGCGTCTGTGGGAAAGCACAGATCCGCAGGGCTGTTGTGCCTGTGAATAGGCTGCACGGAGAAAGTGAAGAACAGCAAGAGCTTTCAGGGCTGGCAGCTTCCCTGAGAGAGAAATAGCCCGATGTTTCCCTTTCAGAAAGAGGCACTGCCGAGGACAGGCAGCATGAGCTGTAGCGTCTGTGGGAAAGCACAGATCCGCAGGGCTGTTGTGCCTGTGAATAGGCTGCACGGGGAAAGTGAAAATCAGCAAGAGCTTCCAGGGCTGGCAGCTTCCTTGTGGGAGAAAGAGCCGGAGGTTTGCCTTTCATAAAGAGGCACTGCCGAGGACAGGCAGCATGAGCTGTGGCGTCTGTGGGAAAGCACAGATCCGCAGGGCTGTTGTGCCTGTGAATGGGCTGCACGGAGAAAATGAAGAGCAGCAAGAGCTTTCAGGGCTGGCAGCTTCCCTGTGGGAGAAATAGCCCGATGTTTCCCTTTCAGAAAGAAGCAGTGCCGAGGACAGGCAGCATGAGCTGTAGCGTCTGTGGGAAAGCACAGATCCGCAGGGCTGTTGTGCCTGTGAATAGGCTGCACGGGGAGGTGAAGAGCAGCAAGAGCTTCCAGGGCTGGCAGCTTCCCTGTGGGAGAAGGAGCCGGAGGTTTGCCTTTCAGAAAGAGGCACTGCCGAGGACAGGCAGCATGAGCTGTAGCATATGTGGGAAAGCACAGATCCGCAGGGCTGTTGTGCCTGTGAATAGGCTGCACGGGGAAAGTGAAGAGCAGCAAGAGCTTTCAGGGCTGGCAGCTTACCTGAGGGAGAAATAGCCCGATGTTTCCCTTTCAGAAAGAGGCACTGCCGAGGACAGGCAGCATGCGGTGTAGCTTCTGTGGGAAAGCACAGATCCGCAGGGCTGTTGTGCCTGTGAATAGGCTGCACGGGGAAAGTCAAGAGCAGCAAGAGCTTTCAGGGTTGGCAGCTTCCTTGTGGGAGAAATAGCCCGATGTTTCCCTTTCAGAAAGAGGCACTGCCGAGGACAGGCAGCATGAGCTGTAGCTTCTGTGGGAAAGCACAGATCCGCAGGGCTGTTGTGCCTGTGAATAGGCTGCACGGGGAAAGTGAAAATCAGCAAGAGCTTTCAGGGCTGGCAGCTTCACTGAGGGAGAAAGAGCCGGATGTTTCCCTTTCAGAAAGAGGCACTGCCGAGGACAGGCAGCATGAGCTGTAGCTTCTGTGGGAAAGCACAGATCCGTAGGGCTGTTGTGCCTGTGAATAGGCTGCACGGGGAAAGTCAAGAGCAGCAAGAGCTTTCAGGGTTGGCAGCTTCCTTGTGGGAGAAATAGCCCGATGTTTCCCTTTCAGAAAGAGGCACTGCCGAGGACAGGCAGCATGAGCTGTAGCGTCTGTGGGAAAGCACAGATCCGCAGGGCTGTTGTGCCTGTGAATAGGCTGCACGGGGAAAGTGAAGAGCAGCAAGAGCTTTCAGGGCTGGCAGCTTCCCTGTGGGAGAAGGAGCCGGAGGTTTGCCTTTCAGAAAGAGGCACTGCCGAGGACAGGCAGCATGAGCTGTAGCGTCTGTGGGAAAGCACAGATCCGCAGGGCTGTTGTGCCTGTGAATAGGCTGCACGGGGAGGTGAAGAGCAGCAAGAGCTTCCAGGGCAGGCACATTCCCTGTGGGTGAAGGAGCCGGAGGTTTGCGTTTCAGAAAGAGGCAGTGCCGAGGACAGGCAGCATGAGCTGTAGCGTCTGTGGGAAAGCACAGATCCGCAGGGCTGTTGTGCCTGTGAATAGGCTGCACGGGGAAAGTCAAGAGCAGCAAGAGCTTTCATGGCTGGCAGCTTCCCTGTGGGAGAAGGAGCCGGAGGTTTCCCTTTCAGAAAGAGGCACTGCCGAGGACAGGCAGCATGAGCTGTAGCGTCTGTGGGAAAGCACAGATTCGCAGGGCTGTTGTGCCTGTGAATAGGCTGCACGGGGAAAGTGAAGAGCAGCAAGAGTTTCCAGGGCTGGCAACTTCCCTGCAGAAGAAGGAGCCGGAGGTTTGCCTTTCTGAAAGAGGCACTGCCGAGGACAGGCAGCATGAGCTGTAGCGTATCTGGGAAATCACAGATCCGCAGGGCTGTTGTGCCTGTGAATAGGCTGCACGGGGAAAGTGAAGAACAGCAAGAGCTTTCAGGGCTGCCAGCTTCCTTGTGGGAGAAATAGCCCGATGTTTCCCTTTCAGAAAGAGGCACTGCCGAGGACAGGCAGCATGAGCTGTAGCGTCTGTGGGAAAGCACAGATCCGCAGGGCTGTTGTGCCTGTGAATAGGCTGCACGGGGAAAGTGAAGAGCAGCAAGAGCTTTCAGGGCTGGCAGCTTCCCTGAGAGAGAAATAGCCCGATGTTTCCCTTTCAGAAAGAGGCACTGCCGAGGACAGGCAGCATGAGCTGTAGCTTCTGTGGGAAAGCACAGATCCGCAGGGCTGTTGTGCCTGTGAATAGGCTGCACGGAGAAAGTGAAAATCAGCAAGAGCTTTCAGGGCTGGCAGCTTCACTGAGGGAGAAAGAGCCGGATGTTTCCCTTTCAGAAAAAGGCACTGCCGAGGACAGGCAGCATGAGCTGTAGCGTCTGTGGGAAAGCAGAGATCCTCAGGGCTGTTGTGCCTGTGAATAGGCTGCACGGGGAAAGTGAAAATCAGCAAGAGCTTTCAGGGCTGCCAGCTTCCTTGTGGGAGAAGGAGCCTAAGGTTTGCCTTTCAGAAAGAGGCACTGCCGAAGACAGGCAGCATGAGCTGTAGCTTCTGTGGGAAAGCACAGATCCGCAGGGCTGTTGTGCCTGTGAATAGGCTGCACAGGGAGAGTGAAAAATCATCAACAGCTTTCAGGGCTGGCAGCTTCCTTGTGTGAGAAAAAGCCGGACGTTTCCCTTTCAGAAAGAAGCAGGGCCGAGGACAGGCAGCATGAGCTATAGCATACGTGGGAAAGCACAGATCCGCAGGACTGTTGTGCCTGTGAATAGGCTGCACGGGGAAAGTGAAGAGCAGCAAGAGCTTTCAGGGCTGGCAGCTTCCTTGTGGGAGAAGTAGCCCGATGTTTCCCTTTCAGAAAGAGGCACTGCTGAGGACAGGCAGTATGAGCTGTAGCGTCTGTGGGAAAGCACAGATCCGCAGGGCTGTTGTGCCTGTGAATAGGCTGCACGGGGAGAGTGAAAAATCATCAACAGCTTTCAGGGCTGGCAGCTTCCTTGTGGGAGAAAAAGCCGGACGTTTCCCTTTCAGAAAGAAGCAGGGCCGAGGACAGGCAGCATGAGCTGTAGCATACGTGGGAAAGCACAGATCCGCAGGGCTGTTGTGCCTGTGAATAGGCTGCACGGGAACTTGAAAATCAGCAAGAGCTTCCAGGGCTGGCAGCTTCCTTGTGGGAGAAGGAGCCGGATGTTTCCCGTTCAGAAAGAGGCACTGCCGAGGACAGGCAGCATGAGCTGTAGCTTCTGTGGGAAAGCACAGATCCGCAGGGCTGTTGTGCCTGTGAATAGGCTGCACGGGGAGGTGAAGAGCAGCAAGAGCTTCCAGGGCTGGCACCTTCCCTGTGGGTGAAGGAGCCGGAGGTTTGCCTTTCAGAAAGAGGCACTGCCGAGGACAGGCAGCATGAGCTGTAGCGTCTGTGGGAAAGCACAGATCCGCAGGGCTGTTGTGCCTGTGAATAGGCTGCACGGGGAAAGTGAAGAGCAGCAAGAGCTTTCAGGGCTGCCAGCTTCCTTGTGGGAGAAGGAGCTTAAGGTTTGCGTTTCAGAAAGAGGCACTGCCGAAGACAGGCAGCATGAGCTGTAGCGTCTGTGGGAAAGCACAGATCCGCAGGGCTGTTGTGCCTGTGAATAGGCTGCACAGGGAGAGTGAAAAATCATCAACAGCTTTCAGGGCTGGCAGCTTCCTTGTCTGAGAAAAAGCCGGACGTTTCCCTTTCAGAAAGAAGAAGGGCCAAGGACAGGCAGCATGAGCTATAGCATACGTGGGAAAGCACAGATCCGCAGGGCTGTTGTGCCTGTGAATAGGGTGCACGGGGAAAGTGAAGAGCAGCAAGAGCTTTCAGGGCTGGCAGCTTCCTTGTGGGAGAAGGAGCCCAATATTTGCTATTTCGGAAAGAGACCCTGCCGAGGACAGGCAGCATGAGCTGTAGCGTCTGTGGGAAAGCACAGATCCGCAGGGCTGTTGTGCCTGCGAATAGGCTGCACGGGGAAAGTGAAGAGCAGCAAGAGCTTTCAGGGCTGGCAGCTTCCTTGTGGGAGAAGTAGCCCGATGTTTCCCTTTCAGAAAGAGGCACTGCTGAGGACAGGCAGCATGAGCTGTAGCGTCTGTGGGAAAGCACAGATCCGCAGGGCTGTTGTGCCTGTGAATAGGCTGCTCGGAGAGGTGAAGAGCAGCAAGAGCTTTCAGGGCTGGCAGCTTCCTTGTGGGAGAAGGAGCCGAATGTTTCCCTTTCAGAAAGAGGCACTGCCGAACACAGGCAGCCTGAGCTGTAGCGTCTGTGGGAAAGCACAGTTCCGCAGGGCTGTTGTGCCTGTAAATAGGCTGCACGGATAGGTGAAGATCAGCACCAGCTTTCATGGCTGGCAGCTTCCTTGTGGGAGACAGAGCCGAATGTTTCCCTTTCAGAAAGAGGCACTGCCGAGGACAGGCAGCCTGAGCTGTAGCGTCTGTGGGAAAGCACAGATCCGCAGGGCTGTTGTGCCTGCGAATAGGCTGCACGGGGAACGTGAAGAGCAGCAAGAGCTTTCAGGGCTGGCAGATTCCTTGTGGGAGAAGAAGCCGAAAGTTTCCGTTTCAGAAAGAAGCACTGCCGAGGACAGGCAGCATGAGCTGTAGCGTCTGTGGGAAAGCACAGATCCGCAGGGCTGTTGTGCCTGTAAATAGGCTGCACGGATAGGTGAAGATCAGCACCAGCTTTCATGGCTGGCAGCTTCCTTGTTGGAGACAGAGCCGAATGTTTCCCTTTCAGAAAGAGGCACTGCCGAGGACAGGCAGCCTGAGCTGTAGCATCTGTGGGAAAGCACAGATCCGCAGGGCTGTTGTGCCTGTGAATAGGCTGCACGGGGGAAGTGAAGAGCAGCAAGAGCTTTCAGGGCTGGCAGCTTCCTTGTCTGAGAAAAAGCCGGACGTTTCCCTTTCAGAAAGAAGAAGGGCCAAGGACAGGCAGCATGAGCTATAGCATACGTGGGAAAGCACAGATCCGCAGGGCTGTTGTGCCTGTGAATAGGGTGCACGGGAATGTGAAAATCAGCAAGAGCTTTCAGGGCTGGCAGCTTCCTTGTGGGAGAAGGAGCCGGATGTTTCCCGTTCAGAAAGAGGCACTGCCGAGGACAGGCAGCATGAGCTGTAGCATATGTGGGAAAGCACAGATCCGCAGGACTGTTGTGCCTGTGAATAGGCTGCACGGGGAAAGTGAAGAGCAGCAAGAGCTTTCAGGGCAGGCAGCTTCCCTGAGGGAGAAAGAGCCCGATGTTTCCCGTTCAGAAAGAGGCACTGCCGAGGACAGGCAGCATGAGCTGTAGCGTCTGTGGGAAAGCACAGATCCGCAGGGCTGTTGTGCCTGTGAATAGGCTGCACGGGGAAAGTGAAAATCAGCAAGAGCTTCCAGGGCTGGCAGCTTCCTTGTGGGAGAAAAAGCCTGAGGTTTCCCTTTCAGAAAGAGGCACTGCCGAGGACAGGCAGCATGAGCTGTAGCGTCTGTGGGAAAGCACAGATCCGCAGGGCTGTTGTGCCTGTGAATAGGCTGCACGGGGAGAGTGAAAAATCATCAAGAGCTTTCAGGGCTGGCAGCTTCCCTGTGGGAGAAGGAGCCGGAGGTTTCCCTTTCAGAAAGAGGCACTGCCGAGGACAGGCAGCATGAGCTGTAGCGTCTGTGGGAAAGCACAGATCCACAGGGCTGTTGTGCCTGTGAATGGGCTGCATGGGTAAAACCCAGAGCAGCAAGAGCTTTCAGGGCTGGCAGCTTCCCTGTGGGAGAAATAGCCCGATGTTTCCCTTTCAGAAAGAGGCACTGCCGAGGACAGGCAGCATGAGCTGTAGCGTCTGTGGGAAAGCACAGATCCGCAGGGCTGTTGTGCCTGTGAATAGGCTGCACGGAGAAAGTGAAGAACAGCAAGAGCTTTCAGGGCTGGCAGCTTCCCTGAGAGAGAAATAGCCCGATGTTTCCCTTTCAGAAAGAGGCACTGCCGAGGACAGGCAGCATGAGCTGTAGCATACGTGGGAAAGCACAGATCCGCAGGGCTGTTGTGCCTGTGAATAGGCTGCAGGGGAAAGTGAAGAGCAGCAAGAGCTTTCAGGGCTGGCAGCTTCCCTGAGGGAGAAAGAGCCCGATGTTTCCCGTTCAGAAAGAGGCACTGCCGAGGACAGGCAGCATGAGCTGTAGCGTCTGTGGGAAAGCACAGATCCGCAGGGCTGTTGTGCCTGTGAATAGGCTGCACGGGGAAAGTGAAAATCAGCAAGAGCTTCCAGGGCTGGCAGCTTCCTTGTGGGAGAAAAAGCCTGAGGTTTGCCTTTCAGAAAGAGGCACTGCCGAGGACAGGCAGCATGAGCTGTAGCGTCTGTGGGAAAGCACAGATCCGCAGGGCTGTTGTGCCTGTGAATAGGCTGCACGGGGAGGTGAAGAGCAGCAAGAGCTTCCAGGGCTGGCAGCTTCCCTGTGGGTGAAGGAGCCGGAGGTTTGCCTTTCAGAAAGAGGCACTGCCGAGGACAGGCAGCATGAGCTGTAGCGTCTGTGGGAAAGCACAGATCCGCAGGGCTGTTGTGCCTGTGAATAGGCTGCACGGGGAGAGTGAAAAATCATCAAGAGCTTTCAGGGCTGGCAGCTTCCCTGTGGGAGAAGGAGCCGGAGGTTTGCCTTTCAGAAAGAGGCACTGCCGAGGACAGGCAGCATGAGCTGTAGCGTCTGTGGGAAAGCACAGATCCGCAGGGCTGTTGTGCCTGTGAATAGGCTGCACGGGGAGGTGAAGAGCAGCAAGAGCTTCCAGGGCAGGCACCTTCCCTGTGGGTGAAGGAGCCGGAGGTTTGCCTTTCAGAAAGAGGCACTGCCGAGGACAGGCAGCATGAGCTGTAGCATACGTGGGAAAGCACAGATCCGCAGGGCTGTTGTGCCTGTGAATAGGCTGCACGGGGAGGTGAAGAGCAGCAAGAGCTTTCAGGGCTGGCACCTTCCCTGTGGGAGAAAGAGCCCAATGTTTCCCTTTCAGAAAGAGGCACTGCCGAGGACAGGCATCATGAGCTGTAGCTTCTGTGGGAAAGCACAGATCCGCAGGGCTGTTGTGCCTGTGAATAGGCTGCACGGGGAAAGTGAAGAGCAGCAAGAGTTTCCAGGGCTGGCAACTTCCCTGCAGAAGAAGGAGCCGGAGGTTTGCCTTTCTGAAAGAGGCACTGCCGAAGACAGGCAGCATGAGCTGTAGCGTATCTGGGAAAGCACAGATCCGCAGGGCTGTTGTGCCTGTGAATAGGCTGCACGGGGAAAGTGAAGAACAGCAAGAGCTTTCAGGGCTGGCAGCTTCCTTGTGGGAGAAATAGCCCGATGTTTCCCTTTCAGAAAGAGGCACTGCCGAGGACAGGCAGCATGAGCTGTAGCGTCTGTGGGAAAGCACAGATCCGCAGGGCTGTTGTGCCTGTGAATAGGCTGCACGGGGAAAGTGAAGAGCAGCAAGAGCTTTCAGGGCTGGCAGCTTCCCTGAGAGAGAAATAGCCCGATGTTTCCCTTTCAGAAAGAGGCACTGCCGAGGACAGGCAGCATGAGCTGTAGCTTCTGTGGGAAAGCACAGATCCGCAGGGCTGTTGTGCCTGTGAATAGGCTGCACGGAGAAAGTGAAAATCAGCAAGAGCTTTCAGGGCTGGCAGCTTCCTTGTGGGAGAAAGAGCCGGATGTTTCCCTTTCAGAAAAAGGCACTGCCGAGGACAGGCAGCCTGAGCTGTAGCTTCTGTGGGAAAGCACAGATCCGCAGGGCTGTTGTGCCTGTGAATAGGCTGCACGGGGAGGTGAAGAGCAGCAAGAGCTTCCAGGGCTGGCAACTTCCCTGCAGAAGAAGGAGCCGGAGGTTTGCCTTTCTGAAAGAGGCACTGCCGAGGACAGGCAGCATGAGCTGTAGCGTATCTGGGAAATCACAGATCCGCAGGGCTGTTGTGCCTGTGAATAGGCTGCACGGGGAAAGTGAAGAACAGCAAGAGCTTTCAGGGCTGGCAGCTTCCTTGTGGGAGAAATAGCCCGATGTTTCCCTTTCAGAAAGAGGCACTGCCGAGGACAGGCAGCATGAGCTGTAGCGTCTGTGGGAAAGCACAGATCCGCAGGGCTGTTGTGCCTGTGAATAGGCTGCACGGGGAAAGTGAAAATCAGCAAGAGCTTTCAGGGCTGCCAGCTTCCTTGTGGGAGAAGGAGCCTAAGGTTTGCCTTTCAGAAAGAGGCACTGCCGAAGACAGGCAGCATGAGCTGTAGCGTCTGTGGGAAAGCACAGATCCGCAGGGCTGTTGTGCCTGTGAATAGGGCACAGGGAGAGTGAAAAATCATCAACAGCTTTCAGGGCTGGCATCTTCCTTGTGAGAGAAAAAGCCGGACGTTTCCCTTTCAGAAAGAAGAAAGGGCCGAGGACAGGCAGCATGAGCTATAGCATACGTGGGAAAGCACAGATCCGCAGGGCTGTTGTGCCTGTGAATAGGGTGCACGGGAATGTGAAAATCAGCAAGAGCTTTCAGGGCTGGCAGCTTCCTTGTGGGAGAAGGAGCCGGATGTTTCCCGTTCAGAAAGAGGCACTGCCGAGGACAGGCAGCATGAGCTGTAGCATACGTGGGAAAGCACAGATCCGCAGGGCTGTTGTGCCTGTATAGGCTGCACGGGAACTTGAAAATCAGCAAGAGCTTCCAGGGCTGGCAGCTTCCTTGTGGGAGAAGGAGCCGGATGTTTCCCGTTCAGAAAGAGGCAGTGCCGAGGACAGGCAGCATGAGCTGTAGCATATGTGGGAAAGCACAGATCCGCAGGGCTGTTGTGCCTGTGAATAGGCTGCACGGGGAAAGTGAAAATCAGCAAGAGCTTCCAGGGCTGGCAGCTTCCTTGTGGGAGAAAAAGCCTGAGGTTTGCCTTTCAGAAAGAGGCACTGCCGAGGACAGGCAGCATGAGCTGTAGCGTCTGTGGGAAAGCACAGATCCGCAGGGCTGTTGTGCCTGTGAATAGGCTGCACGGGGAGGTGAAGAGCAGCAAGAGCTTCCAGGGCTGGCAGCTTCCCTGTGGGTGAAGGAGCCGGAGGTTTGCCTTTCAGAAAGAGGCACTGCCGAGGACAGGCAGCATGAGCTGTAGCGTCTGTGGGAAAGCACAGATCCGCAGGGCTGTTGTGCCTGTGAATAGGCTGCACGGGGAGAGTGAAAAATCATCAAGAGCTTTCAGGGCTGGCAGCTTCCCTGTGGGAGAAGGAGCCGGAGGTTTGCCTTTCAGAAAGAGGCACTGCCGAGGACAGGCAGCATGAGCTGTAGCGTCTTTGGGAAAGCACAGATCCGCAGGGCTGTTGTGCCTGTGAATAGGCTGCACGGGGAAAGTGAAGAGCAGCAAGAGCTTTCAGGGCTGGCAGCTTCCTTGTGGGAGAAGTAGCCCGATGTTTCCCTTTCAGAAAGAGGCACTGCCGAGGACAGGCAGCATGAGCTGTAGCGTCTGTGGGAAAGCACAGATCCGCAGGGCTGTTGTGCCTGTGAATAGGCTGCACGGGGAGAGTGAAAAATCATCAACAGCTTTCAGGGCTGGCAGCTTCCTTGTGGGAGAAAAAGCCGGACGTTTCCCTTTCAGAAAGAAGCAGGGCCGAGGACAGGCAGCATGAGCTGTAGCATACGTGGGAAAGCACAGATCCGCAGGGCTGTTGTGCCTGTGAATAGGCTGCACGGGAACTTGAAAATCAGCAAGAGCTTCCAGGGCTGGCAGCTTCCTTGTGGGAGAAGGAGCCGGATGTTTCCCGTTCAGAAAGAGGCAGTGCCGAGGACAGGCAGCATGAGCTGTAGCATATGTGGGAAAGCACAGATCCGCAGGGCTGTTGTGCCTGTGAATAGGCTGCAGGGGAAAGTGAAGAGCAGCAAGAGCTTTCAGGGCTGGCAGCTTCCCTGAGGGAGAAAGAGCCGGATGTTTCCCGTTCAGAAAGAGGCACTGCCGAGGACAGGCAGCATGAGCTGTAGCGTCTGTGGGAAAGCACAGATCCGCAGGGCTGTTGTGCCTGTGAATAGGCTGCACGGGGAAAGTGAAGAGCAGCAAGAGTTTCCAGGGCTGGCAGCTTCCCTGTGGGAGAAGGAGCCGGAGGTTTGCCTTTCAGAAAGAGGCACTGCCGAGGACAGGCAGCATGAGCTGTAGCTTCTGTGGGAAAGCACAGATCCGCAGGGCTGTTGTGCCTGTGAATAGGCTGCACGGAGAAAGTGAAAATCAGCAAGAGCTTTCAGGGCTGGCAGCTTCACTGAGGGAGAAAGAGCCGGATGTTTCCCTTTCAGAAAAAGGCACTGCCGAGGGCAGGCAGCATGAGCTGTAGCTTCTGTGGGAAAGCACAGATCCGCAGGGCTGTTGTGCCTGTGAATAGGCTGCACGGGGAGGTGAAGAGCAGCAAGAGCTTCCAGGGCTGGCACCTTCCCTGTGGGTGAAGGAGCCGGAGGTTTGCCTTTCAGAAAGAGGCACTGCCGAGGACAGGCAGCATGAGCTGTAGCGTCTGTGGGAAAGCACAGATCCGCAGGGCTGTTGTGCCTGTGAATAGGCTGCACGGGGAAAGTGAAAATCAGCAAGAGCTTTCAGGGCTGCCAGCTTCCTTGTGGGAGAAGGAGCCTAAGGTTTGCCTTTCAGAAAGAGGCACTGCCGAAGACAGGCAGCATGAGCTGTAGCGTCTGTGGGAAAGCACAGATCCGCAGGGCTGTTGTGCCTGTGAATAGGCTGCACAGGGAGAGTGAAAAATCATCAACAGCTTTCAGGGCTGGCAGCTTCCTTGTGTGAGAAAAAGCCGGACGTTTCCCTTTCAGAAAGAAGCAGGGCCGAGGACAGGCAGCATGAGCTATACCATATGTGGGAAAGCACAGATCCGCAGGACTGTTGTGCCTGTGAATAGGCTGCACGGGGAAAGTGAAGAGCAGCAAGAGCTTTCAGGGCTGGCAGCTTCCTTGTGGGAGAAGTAGCCCGATGTTTCCCTTTCAGAAAGAGGCACTGCTGAGGACAGGCAGTATGAGCTGTAGCGTCTGTGGGAAAGCACAGATCCGCAGGGCTGTTGTGCCTGTGAATAGGCTGCACGGGAACTTGAAAATCAGCAAGAGCTTCCAGGGCTGGCAGCTTCCTTGTGGGAGAAGGAGCCGGATGTTTCCCGTTCAGAAAGAGGCACTGCCGAGGACAGGCAGCATGAGCTGTAGCTTCTGTGGGAAAGCACAGATCCGCAGGGCTGTTGTGCCTGTGAATAGGCTGCACGGGGAGGTGAAGAGCAGCAAGAGCTTCCAGGGCTGGCACCTTCCCTGTGGGTGAAGGAGCCGGAGGTTTGCCTTTCAGAAAGAGGCACTGCCGAGGACAGGCAGCATGAGCTGTAGCGTCTGTGGGAAAGCACAGATCCGCAGGGCTGTTGTGCCTGTGAATAGGCTGCACGGGGAAAGTGAAGAGCAGCAAGAGCTTTCAGGGCTGCCAGCTTCCTTGTGGGAGAAGGAGCTTAAGGTTTGCGTTTCAGAAAGAGGCACTGCCGAAGACAGGCAGCATGAGCTGTAGCGTCTGTGGGAAAGCACAGATCCGCAGGGCTGTTGTGCCTGTGAATAGGCTGCACAGGGAGAGTGAAAAATCATCAACAGCTTTCAGGGCTGGCAGCTTCCTTGTCTGAGAAAAAGCCGGACGTTTCCCTTTCAGAAAGAAGAAGGGCCAAGGACAGGCAGCATGAGCTATAGCATACGTGGGAAAGCACAGATCCGCAGGGCTGTTGTGCCTGTGAATAGGGTGCACGGGAATGTGAAAATCAGCAAGAGCTTTCAGGGCTGGCAGCTTCCTTGTGGGAGAAGGAGCCGGATGTTTCCCGTTCAGAAAGAGGCACTGCCGAGGACATGCAGCATGAGCTGTAGCATATGTGGGAAAGCACAGATCCGCAGGACTGTTGTGCCTGTGAATAGGCTGCACGGGGAAAGTGAAGAGCAGCAAGAGCTTTCAGGGCTGGCAGCTTCCTTGTGGGAGAAGGAGCCCAATATTTGCTATTTCGGAAAGAGACCCTGCCGAGGACAGGCAGCATGAGCTGTAGGGTCTGTGGGAAAGCACAGATCCGCAGGGCTGTTGTGCCTGCGAATAGGCTGCACGGGGAAAGTGAAGAGCAGCAAGAGCTTTCAGGGCTGGCAGCTTCCTTGTGGGAGAAGTAGCCCGATGTTTCCCTTTCAGAAAGAGGCACTGCTGAGGACAGGCAGCATGAGCTGTAGCGTCTGTGGGAAAGCACAGATCCGCAGGGCTGTTGTGCCTGTGAATAGGCTGCTCGGAGAGGTGAAGAGCAGCAAGAGCTTTCAGGGCTGGCAGCTTCCTTGTGGGAGAAGGAGCCGAATGTTTCCCTTTCAGAAAGAGGCACTGCCGAGGACAGGCAGCATGAGCTGTAGCGTCTGTGGGAAAGCACAGATCCGCAGGGCTGTTGTGCCTGCGAATAGGCTGCACGGGGAACGTGAAGAGCAGCAAGAGCTTTCAGGGCTGGCAGATTCCTTGTGGGAGAAGAAGCCGAAAGTTTCCGTTTCAGAAAGAAGCACTGCCGAGGACAGGCAGCATGAGCTGTAGCGTCTGTGGGAAAGCACAGATCCGCAGGGCTGTTGTGCCTGTAAATAGGCTGCACGGATGGGTGAAGATCAGCACCAGCTTTCATGGCTGGCAGCTTCCTTGTTGGAGACAGAGCCGAATGTTTCCCTTTCAGAAAGAGGCACTGCCGAGGACAGGCAGCATGAGCTGTAGCATCTGTGGGAAAGCACAGATCCGCAGGGCTGTTGTGCCTGTGAATAGGCTGCACGGGGAAAGTGAAGAGCAGCAAGAGCTTTCAGGGCTGGCAGCTTCCTTGTGGGAGAAGAAGCCGAATGTTTCCCTTTCAGAAAGAGGCACTGCCGAGGTCAGGCATCATGAGCTGTAGCTTCTGTGGGAAAGCACAGATCCGCAGGGCTGTTGTGCCTGTGAATAGGCTGCACGGGGAAAGTGAAGAGCAGCAAGAGCTTTCAGGGCTGGCAGCTTCCTTGTGGGAGAAGTAGCCCGATGTTTCCCTTTCAGAAAGAGGCACTGCTGAGGACAGGCATCATGAGCTGTAGCGTCTGTGGGAAAGCACAGATCCGCAGGGCTGTTGTGCCTGTGAATAGGCTGCACGGGGAAAGTGAAGAGCAGCAAGAGTTTCCAGGGCTGGCAACTTCCCTGCAGAAGAAGGAGCCGGAGGTTTGCCTTTCTGAAAGAGGCACTGCCGAAGACAGGCAGCATGAGCTGTAGCGTATCTGGGAAAGCACAGATCCGCAGGGCTGTTGTGCCTGTGAATAGGCTGCACGGGGAAAGTGAAGAACAGCAAGAGCTTTCAGGGCTGGCAGCTTCCTTGTGGGAGAAATAGCCCGATGTTTCCCTTTCAGAAAGAGGCACTGCCGAGGACAGGCAGCATGAGCTGTAGCGTCTGTGGGAAAGCACAGATCCGCAGGGCTGTTGTGCCTGTGAATAGGCTGCACGGGGAAAGTGAAGAGCAGCAAGAGCTTTCAGGGCTGGCAGCTTCCCTGAGAGAGAAATAGCCCGATGTTTCCCTTTCAGAAAGAGGCACTGCCGAGGACAGGCAGCATGAGCTGTAGCTTCTGTGGGAAAGCACAGATCCGCAGGGCTGTTGTGCCTGTGAATAGGCTGCACGGAGAAAGTGAAAATCAGCAAGAGCTTTCAGGGCTGGCAGCTTCACTGAGGGAGAAAGAGCCGGATGTTTCCCTTTCAGAAAAAGGCACTGCCGAGGACAGGCAGCATGAGCTGTAGCTTCTGTGGGAAAGCACAGATCCGCAGGGCTGTTGTGCCTGTGAATAGGCTGCACGGGGAGGTGAAGAGCAGCAAGAGCTTCCAGGGCTGGCACCTTCCCTGTGGGTGAAGGAGCCGGAGGTTTCCCTTTCAGAAAGAGGCACTGCCGAGGACAGGCAGCATGAGCTGTAGCGTCTTTGGGAAAGCACAGATCCGCAGGGCTGTTGTGCCTGTGAATAGGCTGCACGGGGAAAGTGAAAATCAGCAAGAGCTTTCAGGGCTGCCAGCTTCCTTGTAGGAGAAGGAGCCTAAGGTTTGCCTTTCAGAAAGAGGCACTGCCGAAGACAGGCAGCATGAGCTGTAGCGTCTGTGGGAAAGCACAGATCCGCAGGGCTGTTGTGCCTGTGAATAGGCTGCACAGGGAGAGTGAAAAATCATCAACAGCTTTCAGGGCTGGCAGCTTCCTTGTCTGAGAAAAAGCCGGACGTTTCCCTTTCAGAAAGAAGAAGGGCCAAGGACAGGCAGCATGAGCTATAGCATACGTGGGAAAGCACAGATCCGCAGGGCTGTTGTGCCTGTGAATAGGGTGCACGGGAATGTGAAAATCAGCAAGAGCTTTCAGGGCTGGCAGCTTCCTTGTGGGAGAAGGAGCCGGATGTTTCCCGTTCAGAAAGAGGCACTGCCGAGGACAGGCAGCATGAGCTGTAGCATATGTGGGAAAGCACAGATCCGCAGGACTGTTGTGCCTGTGAATAGGCTGCACGGGGAAAGTGAAGAGCAGCAAGAGCTTTCAGGGCAGGCAGCTTCCCTGAGGGAGAAAGAGCCCGATGTTTCCCTTTCAGAAAGAGGCACTGCCGAGGACAGGCAGCATGAGCTGTAGCGTCTGTGGGAAAGCACAGATCCGCAGGGCTGTTGTGCCTGTGAATAGGCTGCACGGGGAAAGTGAAAATCAGCAAGAGCTTCCAGGGCTGGCAGCTTCCTTGTGGGAGAAAAAGCCTGAGGTTTCCCTTTCAGAAAGAGGCACTGCCGAGGACAGGCAGCATGAGCTGTAGCGTCTGTGGGAAAGCACAGATCCGCAGGGCTGTTGTGCCTGTGAATAGGCTGCACGGGGAGAGTGAAAAATCATCAAGAGCTTTCAGGGCTGGCAGCTTCCCTGTGGGAGAAGGAGCCGGAGGTTTCCCTTTCAGAAAGAGGCACTGCCGAGGACAGGCAGCATGAGCTGTAGCGTCTGTGGGAAAGCACAGATCCACAGGGCTGTTGTGCCTGTGAATGGGCTGCATGGGTAAAACCCAGAGCAGCAAGAGCTTTCAGGGCTGGCAGCTTCCCTGTGGGAGAAATAGCCCGATGTTTCCCTTTCAGAAAGAGGCACTGCCGAGGACAGGCAGCATGAGCTGTAGCGTCTGTGGGAAAGCACAGATCCGCAGGGCTGTTGTGCCTGTGAATAGGCTGCACGGAGAAAGTGAAGAACAGCAAGAGCTTTCAGGGCTGGCAGCTTCCCTGAGAGAGAAATAGCCCGATGTTTCCCTTTCAGAAAGAGGCACTGCCGAGGACAGGCAGCATGAGCTGTAGCATACGTGGGAAAGCACAGATCCGCAGGGCTGTTGTGCCTGTGAATAGGCTGCACGGGGAAAGTGAAAATCAGCAAGAGCTTTCAGGGCTGGCAGCTTCCCTGAGGGAGAAAGAGCCCGATGTTTCCCGTTCAGAAAGAGGCACTGCCGAGGACAGGCAGCATGAGCTGTAGCGTCTGTGGGAAAGCACAGATCCGCAGGGCTGTTGTGCCTGTGAATAGGCTGCACGGGGAAAGTGAAAATCAGCAAGAGCTTCCAGGGCTGGCAGCTTCCTTGTGGGAGAAAAAGCCTGAGGTTTGCCTTTCAGAAAGAGGCACTGCCGAGGACAGGCAGCATGAGCTGTAGCGTCTGTGGGAAAGCACAGATCCGCAGGGCTGTTGTGCCTGTGAATAGGCTGCACGGGGAGGTGAAGAGCAGCAAGAGCTTCCAGGGCTGGCAGCTTCCCTGTGGGTGAAGGAGCCGGAGGTTTGCCTTTCAGAAAGAGGCACTGCCGAGGACAGGCAGCATGAGCTGTAGCGTCTGTGGGAAAGCACAGATCCGCAGGGCTGTTGTGCCTGTGAATAGGCTGCACGGGGAGAGTGAAAAATCATCAAGAGCTTTCAGGGCTGGCAGCTTCCCTGTGGGAGAAGGAGCCGGAGGTTTGCCTTTCAGAAAGAGGCACTGCCGAGGACAGGCAGCATGAGCTGTAGCGTCTGTGGGAAAGCACAGATCCGCAGGGCTGTTGTGCCTGTGAATAGGCTGCACGGGGAGGTGAAGAGCAGCAAGAGCTTCCAGGGCAGGCACCTTCCCTGTGGGTGAAGGAGCCGGAGGTTTGCCTTTCAGAAAGAGGCACTGCCGAGGACAGGCAGCATGAGCTGTAGCATACGTGGGAAAGCACAGATCCGCAGGGCTGTTGTGCCTGTGAATAGGCTGCACGGGGAGGTGAAGAGCAGCAAGAGCTTTCAGGGCTGGCACCTTCCCTGTGGGAGAAAGAGCCCAATGTTTCCCTTTCAGAAAGAGGCACTGCCGAGGACAGGCAGCATGAGCTGTAGCGTCTGTGGGAAAGCACAGATCCGCAGGGCTGTTGTGCCTGTGAATAGGCTGCACGGGGAAAGTGAAGAGCAGCAAGAGTTTCCAGGGCTGGCAACTTCCCTGCAGAAGAAGGAGCCGGAGGTTTGCCTTTCTGAAAGAGGCACTGCCGAAGACAGGCAGCATGAGCTGTAGCGTATCTGGGAAAGCACAGATCCGCAGGGCTGTTGTGCCTGTGAATAGGCTGCACGGGGAAAGTGAAGAACAGCAAGAGCTTTCAGGGCTGGCAGCTTCCTTGTGGGAGAAATAGCCCGATGTTTCCCTTTCAGAAAGAGGCACTGCCGAGGACAGGCAGCATGAGCTGTAGCGTCTGTGGGAAAGCACAGATCCGCAGGGCTGTTGTGCCTGTGAATAGGCTGCACGGGGAAAGTGAAGAGCAGCAAGAGCTTTCAGGGCTGGCAGCTTCCCTGAGAGAGAAATAGCCCGATGTTTCCCTTTCAGAAAGAGGCACTGCCGAGGACAGGCAGCATGAGCTGTAGCTTCTGTGGGAAAGCACAGATCCGCAGGGCTGTTGTGCCTGTGAATAGGCTGCACGGAGAAAGTGAAAATCAGCAAGAGCTTTCAGGGCTGGCAGCTTCACTGAGGGAGAAAGAGCCGGATGTTTCCCTTTCAGAAAGAGGCACTGCCGAGGACAGGCAGCATGAGCTGTAGCGTCTTTGGGAAAGCACAGATCCGCAGGGCTGTTGTGCCTGTGAATAGGCTGCACGGGGAAAGTGAAGAGCAGCAAGAGCTTTCAGGGCTGGCAGCTTCCTTGTGGGAGAAGTAGCCCGATGTTTCCCTTTCAGAAAGAGGCACTGCCGAGGACAGGCAGCATGAGCTGTAGCGTCTGTGGGAAATCACAGATCCGCAGGGCTGTTGTGCCTGTGAATAGGCTGCACGGGGAAAGTGAAAATCAGCAAGAGCTTTCAGGGCTGCCAGCTTCCTTGTAGGAGAAGGAGCCTAAGGTTTGCCTTTCAGAAAGAGGCACTGCCGAAGACAGGCAGCATGAGCTGTAGCGTCTGTGGGAAAGCACAGATCCGCAGGGCTGTTGTGCCTGTGAATAGGCTGCACAGGGAGAGTGAAAAATCATCAACAGCTTTCAGGGCTGGCAGCTTCCTTGTGTGAGAAAAAGCCGGACGTTTCCCTTTCAGAAAGAAGCAGGGCCGAGGACAGGCAGCATGAGCTATAGCATACGTGGGAAAGCACAGATCCGCAGGGCTGTTGTGCCTGTGAATAGGGTGCACGGGAATGTGAAAATCAGCAAGAGCTTTCAGGGCTGGCAGCTTCCTTGTGGGAGAAGGAGCTGGATGTTTCCCGTTCAGAAAGAGGCACTGCCGAGGACAGGCAGCATGAGCTGTAGCGTCTGTGGGAAAGCACAGATCCGCAGGACTGTTGTGCCTGTGAATAGGCTGCACGGGGAAAGTGAAGAGCAGCAAGAGCTTTCAGGGCTGGCAGCTTCCTTGTGGGAGAAGTAGCCCGATGTTTCCCTTTCAGAAAGAGGCACTGCCGAGGACAGGCAGCATGAGCTGTAGCGTCTGTGGGAAAGCACAGATCCGCAGGGCTGTTGTGCCTGTGAATAGGCTGCACGGGGAGAGTGAAAAATCATCAACAGCTTTCAGGGCTGGCAGCTTCCTTGTGGGAGAAAAAGCCGGACGTTTCCCTTTCAGAAAGAAGCAGGGCCGAGGACAGGCAGCATGAGCTGTAGCATACGTGGGAAAGCACAGATCCGCAGGGCTGTTGTGCCTGTGAATAGGCTGCACGGGAACTTGAAAATCAGCAAGAGCTTCCAGGGCTGGCAGCTTCCTTGTGGGAGAAGGAGCCGGATGTTTCCCGTTCAGAAAGAGGCAGTGCCGAGGACAGGCAGCATGAGCTGTAGCATATGTGGGAAAGCACAGATCCGCAGGGCTGTTGTGCCTGTGAATAGGCTGCAGGGGAAAGTGAAGAGCAGCAAGAGCTTTCAGGGCTGCCAGCTTCCCTGAGGGAGAAAGAGCCGGATGTTTCCCGTTCAGAAAGAGGCAGTGCCGAGGACAGGCAGCATGAGCTGTAGCGTCTGTGGGAAAGCACAGATCCGCAGGGCTGTTGTGCCTGTGAATAGGCTGCACGGGGAAAGTGAAAATCAGCAAGAGCTTCCAGGGCTGGCAGCTTCCCTGTGGGAGAAATAGCCCGATGTTTCCCTTTCAGAAAGAGGCACTGCCGAGGACAGGCAGCATGAGCTGTAGCGTCTGTGGGAAAGCACAGATCCGCAGGGCTGTTGTGCCTGTGAATAGGCTGCACGGAGAAAGTGAAGAACAGCAAGAGCTTTCAGGGCTGGCAGCTTCCCTGAGAGAGAAATAGCCCGATGTTTCCCTTTCAGAAAGAGGCACTGCCGAGGACAGGCAGCATGAGCTGTAGCATACGTGGGAAAGCACAGATCCGCAGGGCTGTTGTGCCTGTGAATAGGCTGCACGGGGAAAGTGAAAATCAGCAAGAGCTTTCAGGGCTGGCAGCTTCCCTGAGGGAGAAAGAGCCCGATGTTTCCCGTTCAGAAAGAGGCACTGCCGAGGACAGGCAGCATGAGCTGTAGCGTCTGTGGGAAAGCACAGATCCGCAGGGCTGTTGTGCCTGTGAATAGGCTGCACGGGGAAAGTGAAAATCAGCAAGAGCTTCCAGGGCTGGCAGCTTCCTTGTGGGAGAAAAAGCCTGAGGTTTGCCTTTCAGAAAGAGGCACTGCCGAGGACAGGCAGCATGAGCTGTAGCGTCTGTGGGAAAGCACAGATCCGCAGGGCTGTTGTGCCTGTGAATAGGCTGCACGGGGAGGTGAAGAGCAGCAAGAGCTTCCAGGGCTGGCAGCTTCCCTGTGGGTGAAGGAGCCGGAGGTTTGCCTTTCAGAAAGAGGCACTGCCGAGGACAGGCAGCATGAGCTGTAGCGTCTGTGGGAAAGCACAGATCCGCAGGGCTGTTGTGCCTGTGAATAGGCTGCACGGGGAAAGTGAAGAACAGCAAGAGCTTTCAGGGCTGGCAGCTTCCTTGTGGGAGAAATAGCCCGATGTTTCCCTTTCAGAAAGAGGCACTGCCGAGGACAGGCAGCATGAGCTGTAGCGTCTGTGGGAAAGCACAGATCCGCAGGGCTGTTGTGCCTGTGAATAGGCTGCACGGGGAAAGTGAAGAGCAGCAAGAGCTTTCAGGGCTGGCAGCTTCCCTGAGAGAGAAATAGCCCGATGTTTCCCTTTCAGAAAGAGGCACTGCCGAGGACAGGCAGCATGAGCTGTAGCTTCTGTGGGAAAGCACAGATCCGCAGGGCTGTTGTGCCTGTGAATAGGCTGCACGGAGAAAGTGAAAATCAGCAAGAGCTTTCAGGGCTGGCAGCTTCACTGAGGGAGAAAGAGCCGGATGTTTCCCTTTCAGAAAGAGGCACTGCCGAGGACAGGCAGCATGAGCTGTAGCGTCTTTGGGAAAGCACAGATCCGCAGGGCTGTTGTGCCTGTGAATAGGCTGCACGGGGAAAGTGAAGAGCAGCAAGAGCTTTCAGGGCTGGCAGCTTCCTTGTGGGAGAAGTAGCCCGATGTTTCCCTTTCAGAAAGAGGCACTGCCGAGGACAGGCAGCATGAGCTGTAGCGTCTGTGGGAAATCACAGATCCGCAGGGCTGTTGTGCCTGTGAATAGGCTGCACGGGGAAAGTGAAAATCAGCAAGAGCTTTCAGGGCTGCCAGCTTCCTTGTAGGAGAAGGAGCCTAAGGTTTGCCTTTCAGAAAGAGGCACTGCCGAAGACAGGCAGCATGAGCTGTAGCGTCTGTGGGAAAGCACAGATCCGCAGGGCTGTTGTGCCTGTGAATAGGCTGCACAGGGAGAGTGAAAAATCATCAACAGCTTTCAGGGCTGGCAGCTTCCTTGTGGGAGAAGTAGCCCGATGTTTCCCTTTCAGAAAGAGGCACTGCCGAGGACAGGCAGCATGAGCTGTAGCGTCTGTGGGAAAGCACAGATCCGCAGGGCTGTTGTGCCTGTGAATAGGCTGCACGGGGAGAGTGAAAAATCATCAACAGCTTTCAGGGCTGGCAGCTTCCTTGTGGGAGAAAAAGCCGGACGTTTCCCTTTCAGAAAGAAGCAGGGCCGAGGACAGGCAGCATGAGCTGTAGCATACGTGGGAAAGCACAGATCCGCAGGGCTGTTGTGCCTGTGAATAGGCTGCACGGGAACTTGAAAATCAGCAAGAGCTTCCAGGGCTGGCAGCTTCCTTGTGGGAGAAGGAGCCGGATGTTTCCCGTTCAGAAAGAGGCAGTGCCGAGGACAGGCAGCATGAGCTGTAGCATATGTGGGAAAGCACAGATCCGCAGGGCTGTTGTGCCTGTGAATAGGCTGCAGGGGAAAGTGAAGAGCAGCAAGAGCTTTCAGGGCTGCCAGCTTCCCTGAGGGAGAAAGAGCCGGATGTTTCCCGTTCAGAAAGAGGCAGTGCCGAGGACAGGCAGCATGAGCTGTAGCGTCTGTGGGAAAGCACAGATCCGCAGGGCTGTTGTGCCTGTGAATAGGCTGCACGGGGAAAGTGAAAATCAGCAAGAGCTTCCAGGGCTGGCAGCTTCCCTGTGGGAGAAATAGCCCGATGTTTCCCTTTCAGAAAGAGGCACTGCCGAGGACAGGCAGCATGAGCTGTAGCGTCTGTGGGAAAGCACAGATCCGCAGGGCTGTTGTGCCTGTGAATAGGCTGCACGGAGAAAGTGAAGAACAGCAAGAGCTTTCAGGGCTGGCAGCTTCCCTGAGAGAGAAATAGCCCGATGTTTCCCTTTCAGAAAGAGGCACTGCCGAGGACAGGCAGCATGAGCTGTAGCATACGTGGGAAAGCACAGATCCGCAGGGCTGTTGTGCCTGTGAATAGGCTGCACGGGGAAAGTGAAAATCAGCAAGAGCTTTCAGGGCTGGCAGCTTCCCTGAGGGAGAAAGAGCCCGATGTTTCCCGTTCAGAAAGAGGCACTGCCGAGGACAGGCAGCATGAGCTGTAGCGTCTGTGGGAAAGCACAGATCCGCAGGGCTGTTGTGCCTGTGAATAGGCTGCACGGGGAAAGTGAAAATCAGCAAGAGCTTCCAGGGCTGGCAGCTTCCTTGTGGGAGAAAAAGCCTGAGGTTTGCCTTTCAGAAAGAGGCACTGCCGAGGACAGGCAGCATGAGCTGTAGCGTCTGTGGGAAAGCACAGATCCGCAGGGCTGTTGTGCCTGTGAATAGGCTGCACGGGGAGGTGAAGAGCAGCAAGAGCTTCCAGGGCTGGCAGCTTCCCTGTGGGTGAAGGAGCCGGAGGTTTGCCTTTCAGAAAGAGGCACTGCCGAGGACAGGCAGCATGAGCTGTAGCGTCTGTGGGAAAGCACAGATCCGCAGGGCTGTTGTGCCTGTGAATAGGCTGCACGGGGAGAGTGAAAAATCATCAAGAGCTTTCAGGGCTGGCAGCTTCCCTGTGGGAGAAGGAGCCGGAGGTTTGCCTTTCAGAAAGAGGCACTGCCGAGGACAGGCAGCATGAGCTGTAGCGTCTGTGGGAAAGCACAGATCCGCAGGGCTGTTGTGCCTGTGAATAGGCTGCACGGGGAGGTGAAGAGCAGCAAGAGCTTCCAGGGCAGGCACCTTCCCTGTGGGTGAAGGAGCCGGAGGTTTGCCTTTCAGAAAGAGGCACTGCCGAGGACAGGCAGCATGAGCTGTAGCATACGTGGGAAAGCACAGATCCGCAGGGCTGTTGTGCCTGTGAATAGGCTGCACGGGGAGGTGAAGAGCAGCAAGAGCTTTCAGGGCTGGCACCTTCCCTGTGGGAGAAAGAGCCCAATGTTTCCCTTTCAGAAAGAGGCACTGCCGAGGACAGGCAGCATGAGCTGTAGCGTCTGTGGGAAAGCACAGATCCGCAGGGCTGTTGTGCCTGTGAATAGGCTGCACGGGGAAAGTGAAGAGCAGCAAGAGTTTCCAGGGCTGGCAACTTCCCTGCAGAAGAAGGAGCCGGAGGTTTGCCTTTCTGAAAGAGGCACTGCCGAAGACAGGCAGCATGAGCTGTAGCGTATCTGGGAAAGCACAGATCCGCAGGGCTGTTGTGCCTGTGAATAGGCTGCACGGGGAAAGTGAAGAACAGCAAGAGCTTTCAGGGCTGGCAGCTTCCTTGTGGGAGAAATAGCCCGATGTTTCCCTTTCAGAAAGAGGCACTGCCGAGGACAGGCAGCATGAGCTGTAGCGTCTGTGGGAAAGCACAGATCCGCAGGGCTGTTGTGCCTGTGAATAGGCTGCACGGGGAAAGTGAAGAGCAGCAAGAGCTTTCAGGGCTGGCAGCTTCCCTGAGAGAGAAATAGCCCGATGTTTCCCTTTCAGAAAGAGGCACTGCCGAGGACAGGCAGCATGAGCTGTAGCTTCTGTGGGAAAGCACAGATCCGCAGGGCTGTTGTGCCTGTGAATAGGCTGCACGGAGAAAGTGAAAATCAGCAAGAGCTTTCAGGGCTGGCAGCTTCACTGAGGGAGAAAGAGCCGGATGTTTCCCTTTCAGAAAGAGGCACTGCCGAGGACAGGCAGCATGAGCTGTAGCGTCTTTGGGAAAGCACAGATCCGCAGGGCTGTTGTGCCTGTGAATAGGCTGCACGGGGAAAGTGAAGAGCAGCAAGAGCTTTCAGGGCTGGCAGCTTCCTTGTGGGAGAAGTAGCCCGATGTTTCCCTTTCAGAAAGAGGCACTGCCGAGGACAGGCAGCATGAGCTGTAGCGTCTGTGGGAAATCACAGATCCGCAGGGCTGTTGTGCCTGTGAATAGGCTGCACGGGGAAAGTGAAAATCAGCAAGAGCTTTCAGGGCTGCCAGCTTCCTTGTAGGAGAAGGAGCCTAAGGTTTGCCTTTCAGAAAGAGGCACTGCCGAAGACAGGCAGCATGAGCTGTAGCGTCTGTGGGAAAGCACAGATCCGCAGGGCTGTTGTGCCTGTGAATAGGCTGCACAGGGAGAGTGAAAAATCATCAACAGCTTTCAGGGCTGGCAGCTTCCTTGTGTGAGAAAAAGCCGGACGTTTCCCTTTCAGAAAGAAGCAGGGCCGAGGACAGGCAGCATGAGCTATAGCATACGTGGGAAAGCACAGATCCGCAGGGCTGTTGTGCCTGTGAATAGGGTGCACGGGAATGTGAAAATCAGCAAGAGCTTTCAGGGCTGGCAGCTTCCTTGTGGGAGAAGGAGCTGGATGTTTCCCGTTCAGAAAGAGGCACTGCCGAGGACAGGCAGCATGAGCTGTAGCGTCTGTGGGAAAGCACAGATCCGCAGGACTGTTGTGCCTGTGAATAGGCTGCACGGGGAAAGTGAAGAGCAGCAAGAGCTTTCAGGGCTGGCAGCTTCCTTGTGGGAGAAGTAGCCCGATGTTTCCCTTTCAGAAAGAGGCACTGCCGAGGACAGGCAGCATGAGCTGTAGCGTCTGTGGGAAAGCACAGATCCGCAGGGCTGTTGTGCCTGTGAATAGGCTGCACGGGGAGAGTGAAAAATCATCAACAGCTTTCAGGGCTGGCAGCTTCCTTGTGGGAGAAAAAGCCGGACGTTTCCCTTTCAGAAAGAAGCAGGGCCGAGGACAGGCAGCATGAGCTGTAGCATACGTGGGAAAGCACAGATCCGCAGGGCTGTTGTGCCTGTGAATAGGCTGCACGGGAACTTGAAAATCAGCAAGAGCTTCCAGGGCTGGCAGCTTCCTTGTGGGAGAAGGAGCCGGATGTTTCCCGTTCAGAAAGAGGCAGTGCCGAGGACAGGCAGCATGAGCTGTAGCATATGTGGGAAAGCACAGATCCGCAGGGCTGTTGTGCCTGTGAATAGGCTGCAGGGGAAAGTGAAGAGCAGCAAGAGCTTTCAGGGCTGCCAGCTTCCCTGAGGGAGAAAGAGCCGGATGTTTCCCGTTCAGAAAGAGGCAGTGCCGAGGACAGGCAGCATGAGCTGTAGCGTCTGTGGGAAAGCACAGATCCGCAGGGCTGTTGTGCCTGTGAATAGGCTGCACGGGGAAAGTGAAAATCAGCAAGAGCTTCCAGGGCTGGCAGCTTCCCTGTGGGAGAAGGAGCCGGAGGTTTGCCTTTCAGAAAGAGGCACTGCCGAGGACAGGCAGCATGAGCTGTAGCTTCTGTGGGAAAGCACAGATCTGCAGGGCTGTTGTGCCTGTGAATAGGCTGCACGGGGAAAGTCAAGAGCAGCAAGAGCTTTCAGGGTTGGCAGCTTCCTTGTGGGAGAAATAGCCCGATGTTTCCCTTTCAGAAAGAGGCACTGCCGAGGACAGGCAGCATGAGCTGTAGTGTCTGTGGGAAAGCAGAGATCCTCAGGGCTGTTGTGCCTGTGAATAGGCTGCACGGGGAAAGTGAAGAGCAGCAAGAGCTTTCAGGGCTGGCAGCTTCCCTGTGGGAGAAATAGCCCGATGTTTCCCTTTCAGAAAGAGGCACTGCCGAGGACAGGCAGCATGAGCTGTAGCGTCTGTGGGAAAGCACAGATCCGCAGGGCTGTTGTGCCTGTGAATAGGCTGCACGGGGAAAGTGAAGAGCAGCAAGAGCTTTCAGGGCTGGCAGCTTCCCTGAGGGAGAAATAGCCCAATGTTTCCCTTTCAGAAAGAGGCACTGCCGAGGACAGGCAGCATGAGCTGTAGCGTCTGTGGGAAAGCACAGATCCGCAGGGCTGTTGTGCCTGTGAATAGGCTGCACGGGGAAAGTGAAGAGCAGCAAGAGGTTCCAGGGCTGGCAACTTCCCTGCAGAAGAAGGAGCCGGAGGTTTGCCTTTCTGAAAGAGGCACTGCCGAAGACAGGCAGCATGAGCTGTAGCGTCTGTGGGAAAGCACAGATCCGCAGGGCTGTTGTGCCTGTGAATAGGCTGCACGGGGAAAGTGAAAATCAGCAAGAGCTTTCAGGGCTGCCAGCTTCCTTGTGGGAGAAAGAGCCGGAGGTTTGCCTTTCAGAAAGAGGCACTGCCGAAGACAGGCATCATGAGCTGTAGCGTCTGTGGGAAAGCACAGATCCGCAGGGCTGTTGTGCCTGTGAATAGGCTGCATGGGGAGAGTGAAGAGCAGCAAGAGCTTTCAGGGCTGGCAGCTTCCTTGTGGGAGAAATAGCCCAATGTTTCCCTTTCAGAAAGAGGCACTGCCGAGGACAGGCAGCATGAGCTGTAGCATATGTGGGAAAGCACAGATCCGCAGGGCTGTTGTGCCTGTGAATAGGCTGCACGGAGAAAGTGAAGAACAGCAAGAGCTTCCAGGGCTGGCAGCTTCCTTGTGGGAGAAGGAGCCGGATGTTTCCCGTTCAGAAAGAGGCAGTGCCGAGGACAGGCAGCATGAGCTGTAGCATATGTGGGAAAGCACAGATCCGCAGGGCTGTTGTGCCTGTGAATAGGCTGCAGGGGAAAGTGAAGAGCAGCAAGAGCTTTCAGGGCTGGCAGCTTCCCTGTGGGAGAAATAGCCCGATGTTTCCCTTTCAGAAAGAGGCACTGCCGAGGACAGGCAGCATGAGCTGTAGCGTCTGTGGGAAAGCACAGATCCGCAGGGCTGTTGTGCCTGTGAATAGGCTGCACGCGGAAAGTAAAGAGCAGCAAGAGCTTTCAGGGCTGGCAGCTTCATTGTGGGAGAAATAGCCCGATGTTTCCCTTTCAGAAAGAGGCACTGCCGAAGACAGGCAGTATGAGCTGTAGCGTCTGTGGGAAAGCACAGATCCGCAGGGCTGTTGTGCCTGTGAATAGGCTGCACGGGGAGAGTGAAAAATCATCAACAGCTTTCAGGGCTGCCAGCTTCCTTGTGGGAGAAAGAGCCGGACGTTTCCCTTTCAGAAAGAAGCAGGGCCGAAGACAGGCAGCATGAGCTGTAGCGTCTGTGGGAAAGCACAGATCCGCAGGGCTGTTGTGCCTGTGAATAGGCTGCACGGGGAGGTGAAGAGCAGCAAGAGCTTTCAGGGCTGGCAGCTTCCCTGTGGGAGAAGGAGCCCGATGTTTCCCTTTCAGAAAGAGGCACTGCCGAGGACAGGCAGCATGAGCTGTACCGTCTGTGGGAAAGCACAGATCCGCAGGGCTGTTGTGCCTGTGAATAGGCTGCACGGGGAAAGTGAAGAGCAGCAAGAGGTTCCAGGGCTGGCAACTTCCCTGCAGAAGAAGGAGCCGGAGGTTTGCCTTTCAGAAAGAGGCACTGCCGAAGACAGGCAGCATGAGCTGTAGCGTCTGTGGGAAAGCACAGATCCGCAGGGCTGTTGTGCCTGTGAATAGGCTGCACGGAGAAAGTGAAGAACAGCAAGAGCTTTCAGGGCTGGCAGCTTCCCTGTGGGAGAAATAGCCCGATGTTTCCCTTTCAGAAAGAGGCACTGCCGAGGACAGGCAGCATGAGCTGTAGCGTCTGTGGGAAAGCACAGATCCGCAGGGCTGTTGTGCCTGTGAATAGGCTGCACGGGGAGAGTGAAGAGCAGCAAGAGCTTTCAGGGCTGGCAGCTTCCCTGTGGGAGAAGGAGCCGGAGGTTTGCCTTTCAGAAAGAGGCACTGCCGAAGACAGGCAGCATGAGCTGTAGCGTCTGTGGGAAAGCACAGATCCGCAGGGCTGTTGTGCCTGTGAATAGGCTCCACGGGGAGAGTGAAAAATCATCAACAGCTTTCAGGGCTGGCAGCTTCCTTGTGGAAGAAAGAGCCGGACGTTTCTCTTTCAGAAAGAAGCAGGGCCGAAGACAGGCAGCATGAGCTGTAGCGTCTGTGGGAAAGCACAGATCCGCAGGGCTGTTGTGCCTGTGAATAGGCTGCACGGGGAAAGTGAAAATCAGCAAGAGCTTCCAGGGCTGGCAGCTTCCTTGTGGGAGAAAGAGCCGGCGGTTTGCCTTTCAGAAAGAGGCACTGCCGAGGACAGGCAGCATGAGCTGTAGCGTCTGTGGGAAAGCACAGATCCGCAGGGCTGTTGTGCCTGTGAATAGGCTGCACGGGGAGGTGAAGAGCAGCAAGAGCTTTCAGGGCTGGCAGCTTCCCTGTGGGAGAAATAGCCCGATGTTTCCCTTTCAGAAAGAGGCACTGCCGAGGACAGGCAGCATGAGCTGTAGCATACGTGGGAAAGCACAGATCCGCAGGGCTGTTGTGCCTGTGAATAGCCTGCACGGGGAAAGTGAAGAACAGCAAGAGCTTTCAGGGCTGCCAGCTTCCCTGTGGGAGAAGGAGTCGAATATTTGCCATTTCGGAAAGAGGCACAGCCGAGGACAGGCAGCATGAGCTGTAGCGTCTGTGGGAAAGCACAGATCCGCAGGGCTGTTGTGCCTGTGAATAGGCTGCACGGGAACGTGAAAATCAGCAAGAGCTTTCAGGGCTGGCAGCTTCCTTGTGGGAGAAGGAGCCGGATGTTTCCCGATCAGAAAGAGGCACTGCCGAGGACAGGCAGCATGAGCTGTAGCGTCTGTGGGAAAGCACAGATCCGCAGGGCTGTTGTGCCTGTGAATAGGCTGCACGGGGAGAGTGAAAAATCATCAACAGCTTTCAGGGCTGGCAGCTTCCTTGTGGGAGAAAGAGCCGGACGTTTCCCTTTCAGAAAGAAGCAGGGCCGAAGACAGGCAGCATGAGCTGTAGCGTCTGTGGGAAAGCACAGATCCGCAGGGCTGTTGTGCCTGTGAATAGGCTGCACGGAGAAAGTGAAGAACAGCAAGAGCTTTCAGGGCTGCCAGCTTCCCTGTGGGAGAAGGAGTCGAATATTTGCCATTTCGGAAAGAGGCACAGCCGAGGACAGGCAGCATGAGCTGTAGCGTCTGTGGGAAAGCACAGATCCGCAGGGCTGTTGTGCCTGTGAATAGGCTGCACGGGGAAAGTGAAAATCAGCAAGAGCTTCCAGGGCTGGCAGCTTCCTTGTGGGAGAAAGAGCCGGCGGTTTGCCTTTCAGAAAGAGGCACTGCCGAGGACAGGCAGCATGAGCTGTAGCGTCTGTGGGAAAGCACAGATCCGCAGGGCTGTTGTGCCTGTGAATAGGCTGCACGGGGAGGTGAAGAGCAGCAAGAGCTTCCAGGGCTGGCACCTTCCTTGTGGGTGAAGGAGCCGGAGGTTTGCCTTTCAGAAAGAGGCACTGCCGAGGACAGGCAGCATGAGCTGTAGCGTCTGTGGGAAAGCACAGATCCGCAGGGCTGTTGTGCCTGTGAATAGGCTGCAGGGGAAAGTGAAGAGCAGCAAGAGCTTTCAGGGCTGGCAGCTTCCCTGAGGGAGAAATAGCCCGATGTTTCACTTTCAGAAAGAAGCAGGGCCGAGGACAGGCAGCATGAGCTGTAGCGTCTGTGGGAAAGCACAGATCCGCAGGGCTGTTGTGCCTGTGAATAGGCTGCACGGGGAGAGTGAAAAATCATCAACAGCTTTCAGGGCTGGCAGCTTCCTTGTGGGAGAAAGAGCCGGACGTTTCCCTTTCAGAAAGAAGCAGGGCCGAAGACAGGCAGCATGAGCTGTAGCGTCTGTGGGAAAGCACAGATCCGCACGGCTGTTGTGCCTGTGAATGGGCTGCACGGGGAAAACCAGAGCAGCAAGAGCTTTCAGGGCTGGCAGCTTCCTTGTGGGAGAAATAGCCCTATGTTTCACTTTCAGAAAGAAGCAGGGCCGAGGACAGGCAGCATGAGCTGTAGCTTCTGTGGGAAAGCACAGATTCGCAGGGCTGTTGTGCCTGTGAATAGGCTGCACGGATAGGTGAAGATCAGCACCAGCTTTCATGGCTGGCAGCTTCCTTGTTGGAGACAGAGCCGAATGTTTCCCTTTCAGAAAGAGGCACTGCCGAGGACAGGCAGCCTGAGCTGTAGCATCTGTGGGAAAGCACAGATCCGCAGGGCTGTTGTGCCTGTGAATAGGCTGCACGGGGAAAGTGAAGAGCAGCAAGAGCTTTCAGGGCTGGCAGCTTCCTTGTGGGAGAAGAAGCCGAATGTTTCCCTTTCAGAAAGAGGCACTGCCGAGGTAAGGCATCATGAGCTGTAGCTTCTGTGGGAAAGCACAGATCCGCAGGGCTGTTGTGCCTGTGAATAGGCTGCACAGGGAGAGTGAAAAATCATCAACAGCTTTCAGGGCTGGCAGCTTCCTTGTCTGAGAAAAAGCCGGACGTTTCCCTTTCAGAAAGAAGAAGGGCCAAGGACAGGCAGCATGAGCTATAGCATACGTGGGAAAGCACAGATCCGCAGGGCTGTTGTGCCTGTGAATAGGGTGCACGGGAATGTGAAAATCAGCAAGAGCTTTCAGGGCTGGCAGCTTCCTTGTGGGAGAAGGAGCCGGATGTTTCCCGTTCAGAAAGAGGCACTGCCGAGGACAGGCAGCATGAGCTGTAGCATATGTGGGAAAGCACAGATCCGCAGGACTGTTGTGCCTGTGAATAGGCTGCACGGGGAAAGTGAAGAGCAGCAAGAGCTTTCAGGGCAGGCAGCTTCCCTGAGGGAGAAAGAGCCCGATGTTTCCCTTTCAGAAAGAGGCACTGCCGAGGACAGGCAGCATGAGCTGTAGCGTCTGTGGGAAAGCACAGATCCGCAGGGCTGTTGTGCCTGTGAATAGGCTGCACGGGGAAAGTGAAAATCAGCAAGAGCTTCCAGGGCTGGCAGCTTCCTTGTGGGAGAAAAAGCCTGAGGTTTCCCTTTCAGAAAGAGGCACTGCCGAGGACAGGCAGCATGAGCTGTAGCGTCTGTGGGAAAGCACAGATCCGCAGGGCTGTTGTGCCTGTGAATAGGCTGCACGGGGAGAGTGAAAAATCATCAAGAGCTTTCAGGGCTGGCAGCTTCCCTGTGGGAGAAGGAGCCGGAGGTTTCCCTTTCAGAAAGAGGCACTGCCGAGGACAGGCAGCATGAGCTGTAGCGTCTGTGGGAAAGCACAGATCCGCAGGGCTGTTGTGCCTGTGAATGGGCTGCATGGGTAAAACCCAGAGCAGCAAGAGCTTTCAGGGCTGGCAGCTTCCCTGTGGGAGAAATAGCCCGATGTTTCCCTTTCAGAAAGAGGCACTGCCGAGGACAGGCAGCATGAGCTGTAGCGTCTGTGGGAAAGCACAGATCCGCAGGGCTGTTGTGCCTGTGAATAGGCTGCACGGAGAAAGTGAAGAACAGCAAGAGCTTTCAGGGCTGGCAGCTTCCCTGAGAGAGAAATAGCCCGATGTTTCCCTTTCAGAAAGAGGCACTGCCGAGGACAGGCAGCATGAGCTGTAGCATACGTGGGAAAGCACAGATCCGCAGGGCTGTTGTGTCTGTGAATAGGCTGCACGGGGAAAGTGAAAATCAGCAAGAGCTTCCAGGGCTGGCAGCTTCCTTGTGGGAGAAGGAGCCGGATGTTTCCCGTTCAGAAAGAGGCAGTGCCGAGGACAGGCAGCATGAGCTGTAGCATATGTGGGAAAGCACAGATCCGCAGGGCTGTTGTGCCTGTGAATAGGCTGCAGGGGAAAGTGAAGAGCAGCAAGAGCTTTCAGGGCTGGCAGCTTCCCTGAGGGAGAAAGAGCCCGATGTTTCCCGTTCAGAAAGAGGCACTGCCGAGGACAGGCAGCATGAGCTGTAGCGTCTGTGGGAAAGCACAGATCCGCAGGGCTGTTGTGCCTGTGAATAGGCTGCACGGGGAAAGTGAAAATCAGCAAGAGCTTCCAGGGCTGGCAGCTTCCTTGTGGGAGAAAAAGCCTGAGGTTTGCCTTTCAGAAAGAGGCACTGCCGAGGACAGGCAGCATGAGCTGTAGCGTCTGTGGGAAAGCACAGATCCGCAGGGCTGTTGTGCCTGTGAATAGGCTGCACGGGGAGGTGAAGAGCAGCAAGAGCTTCCAGGGCTGGCAGCTTCCCTGTGGGTGAAGGAGCCGGAGGTTTGCCTTTCAGAAAGAGGCACTGCCGAGGACAGGCAGCATGAGCTGTAGCGTCTGTGGGAAAGCACAGATCCGCAGGGCTGTTGTGCCTGTGAATAGGCTGCACGGGGAGAGTGAAAAATCATCAAGAGCTTTCAGGGCTGGCAGCTTCCCTGTGGGAGAAGGAGCCGGAGGTTTGCCTTTCAGAAAGAGGCACTGCCGAGGACAGGCAGCATGAGCTGTAGCGTCTGTGGGAAAGCACAGATCCGCAGGGCTGTTGTGCCTGTGAATAGGCTGCACGGGGAGGTGAAGAGCAGCAAGAGCTTCCAGGGCAGGCACCTTCCCTGTGGGTGAAGGAGCCGGAGGTTTGCCTTTCAGAAAGAGGCACTGCCGAGGACAGGCAGCATGAGCTGTAGCATACGTGGGAAAGCACAGATCCGCAGGGCTGTTGTGCCTGTGAATAGGCTGCACGGGGAGGTGAAGAGCAGCAAGAGCTTTCAGGGCTGGCACCTTCCCTGTGGGAGAAAGAGCCCAATGTTTCCCTTTCAGAAAGAGGCACTGCCGAGGACAGGCAGCATGAGCTGTAGCGTCTGTGGGAAAGCACAGATCCGCAGGGCTGTTGTGCCTGTGAATAGGCTGCACGGGGAAAGTGAAGAGCAGCAAGAGTTTCCAGGGCTGGCAACTTCCCTGCAGAAGAAGGAGCCGGAGGTTTGCCTTTCTGAAAGAGGCACTGCCGAAGACAGGCAGCATGAGCTGTAGCGTATCTGGGAAAGCACAGATCCGCAGGGCTGTTGTGCCTGTGAATAGGCTGCACGGGGAAAGTGAAGAACAGCAAGAGCTTTCAGGGCTGGCAGCTTCCTTGTGGGAGAAATAGCCCGATGTTTCCCTTTCAGAAAGAGGCACTGCCGAGGACAGGCAGCATGAGCTGTAGCGTCTGTGGGAAAGCACAGATCCGCAGGGCTGTTGTGCCTGTGAATAGGCTGCACGGGGAAAGTGAAGAGCAGCAAGAGCTTTCAGGGCTGGCAGCTTCCCTGAGAGAGAAATAGCCCGATGTTTCCCTTTCAGAAAGAGGCACTGCCGAGGACAGGCAGCATGAGCTGTAGCTTCTGTGGGAAAGCACAGATCCGCAGGGCTGTTGTGCCTGTGAATAGGCTGCACGGAGAAAGTGAAAATCAGCAAGAGCTTTCAGGGCTGGCAGCTTCACTGAGGGAGAAAGAGCCGGATGTTTCCCTTTCAGAAAAAGGCACTGCCGAGGACAGGCAGCATGAGCTGTAGCTTCTGTGGGAAAGCACAGATCCGCAGGGCTGTTGTGCCTGTGAATAGGCTGCACGGGGAGGTGAAGAGCAGCAAGAGCTTCCAGGGCTGGCACCTTCCCTGTGGGTGAAGGAGCCGGAGGTTTGCCTTTCAGAAAGAGGCACTGCCGAGGACAGGCAGCATGAGCTGTAGCGTCTTTGGGAAAGCACAGATCCGCAGGGCTGTTGTGCCTGTGAATAGGCTGCACGGGGAAAGTGAAGAGCAGCAAGAGCTTTCAGGGCTGGCAGCTTCCTTGTGGGAGAAGTAGCCCGATGTTTCCCTTTCAGAAAGAGGCACTGCCGAGGACAGGCAGCATGAGCTGTAGCGTCTGTGGGAAATCACAGATCCGCAGGGCTGTTGTGCCTGTGAATAGGCTGCACGGGGAAAGTGAAAATCAGCAAGAGCTTTCAGGGCTGCCAGCTTCCTTGTAGGAGAAGGAGCCTAAGGTTTGCCTTTCAGAAAGAGGCACTGCCGAAGACAGGCAGCATGAGCTGTAGCGTCTGTGGGAAAGCACAGATCCGCAGGGCTGTTGTGCCTGTGAATAGGCTGCACAGGGAGAGTGAAAAATCATCAACAGCTTTCAGGGCTGGCAGCTTCCTTGTCTGAGAAAAAGCCGGACGTTTCCCTTTCAGAAAGAAGAAGGGCCAAGGACAGGCAGCATGAGCTATAGCATACGTGGGAAAGCACAGATCCGCAGGACTGTTGTGCCTGTGAATAGGCTGCACGGGGAAAGTGAAGAGCAGCAAGAGCTTTCAGGGCTGGCAGCTTCCCTGAGGGAGAAGGAGCCTAAGGTTTGCCTTTCAGAAAGAGGCACTGCCGAAGACAGGCAGCATGAGCTGTAGCGTCTGTGGGAAATCACAGATCCGCAGGGCTGTTGTGCCTGTGAATAGGGTGCACGGGAATGTGAAAATCAGCAAGAGCTTTCAGGGCTGGCAGCTTCCTTGTGGGAGAAGGAGCCGGATGTTTCCCGTTCAGAAAGAGGCACTGCCGAGGACAGGCAGCATGAGCTGTAGCATATGTGGGAAAGCACAGATCCGCAGGACTGTTGTGCCTGTGAATAGGCTGCACGGGGAAAGTGAAGAGCAGCAAGAGCTTTCAGGGCAGGCAGCTTCCCTGAGGGAGAAAGAGCCCGATGTTTCCCTTTCAGAAAGAGGCACTGCCGAGGACAGGCAGCATGAGCTGTAGCGTCTGTGGGAAAGCACAGATCCGCAGGGCTGTTGTGCCTGTGAATAGGCTGCACGGGGAAAGTGAAAATCAGCAAGAGCTTCCAGGGCTGGCAGCTTCCTTGTGGGAGAAAAAGCCTGAGGTTTCCCTTTCAGAAAGAGGCACTGCCGAGGACAGGCAGCATGAGCTGTAGCGTCTGTGGGAAAGCACAGATCCGCAGGGCTGTTGTGCCTGTGAATAGGCTGCACGGGGAGAGTGAAAAATCATCAAGAGCTTTCAGGGCTGGCAGCTTCCCTGTGGGAGAAGGAGCCGGAGGTTTCCCTTTCAGAAAGAGGCACTGCCGAGGACAGGCAGCATGAGCTGTAGCGTCTGTGGGAAAGCACAGATCCACAGGGCTGTTGTGCCTGTGAATGGGCTGCATGGGTAAAACCCAGAGCAGCAAGAGCTTTCAGGGCTGGCAGCTTCCCTGTGGGAGAAATAGCCCGATGTTTCCCTTTCAGAAAGAGGCACTGCCGAGGACAGGCAGCATGAGCTGTAGCGTCTGTGGGAAAGCACAGATCCGCAGGGCTGTTGTGCCTGTGAATAGGCTGCACGGAGAAAGTGAAGAGCAGCAAGAGCTTTCAGGGCTGGCAGCTTCCCTGAGAGAGAAATAGCCCGATGTTTCCCTTTCAGAAAGAGGCACTGCCGAGGACAGGCAGCATGAGCTGTAGCATACGTGGGAAAGCACAGATCCGCAGGGCTGTTGTGCCTGTGAATAGGCTGCACGGGGAAAGTGAAAATCAGCAAGAGCTTTCAGGGCTGGCAGCTTCCCTGAGGGAGAAAGAGCCCGATGTTTCCCGTTCAGAAAGAGGCACTGCCGAGGACAGGCAGCATGAGCTGTAGCGTCTGTGGGAAAGCACAGATCCGCAGGGCTGTTGTGCCTGTGAATAGGCTGCACGGGGAAAGTGAAAATCAGCAAGAGCTTCCAGGGCTGGCAGCTTCCTTGTGGGAGAAAAAGCCTGAGGTTTGCCTTTCAGAAAGAGGCACTGCCGAGGACAGGCAGCATGAGCTGTAGCGTCTGTGGGAAAGCACAGATCCGCAGGGCTGTTGTGCCTGTGAATAGGCTGCACGGGGAGGTGAAGAGCAGCAAGAGCTTCCAGGGCTGGCAGCTTCCCTGTGGGTGAAGGAGCCGGAGGTTTGCCTTTCAGAAAGAGGCACTGCCGAGGACAGGCAGCATGAGCTGTAGCGTCTGTGGGAAAGCACAGATCCGCAGGGCTGTTGTGCCTGTGAATAGGCTGCACGGGGAGAGTGAAAAATCATCAAGAGCTTTCAGGGCTGGCAGCTTCCCTGTGGGAGAAGGAGCCGGAGGTTTGCCTTTCAGAAAGAGGCACTGCCGAGGACAGGCAGCATGAGCTGTAGCGTCTGTGGGAAAGCACAGATCCGCAGGGCTGTTGTGCCTGTGAATAGGCTGCACGGGGAGGTGAAGAGCAGCAAGAGCTTCCAGGGCAGGCACCTTCCCTGTGGGTGAAGGAGCCGGAGGTTTGCCTTTCAGAAAGAGGCACTGCCGAGGACAGGCAGCATGAGCTGTAGCATACGTGGGAAAGCACAGATCCGCAGGGCTGTTGTGCCTGTGAATAGGCTGCACGGGGAGGTGAAGAGCAGCAAGAGCTTTCAGGGCTGGCACCTTCCCTGTGGGAGAAAGAGCCCAATGTTTCCCTTTCAGAAAGAGGCACTGCCGAGGACAGGCAGCATGAGCTGTAGCGTCTGTGGGAAAGCACAGATCCGCAGGGCTGTTGTGCCTGTGAATAGGCTGCACGGGGAAAGTGAAGAGCAGCAAGAGTTTCCAGGGCTGGCAACTTCCCTGCAGAAGAAGGAGCCGGAGGTTTGCCTTTCTGAAAGAGGCACTGCCGAAGACAGGCAGCATGAGCTGTAGCGTATCTGGGAAAGCACAGATCCGCAGGGCTGTTGTGCCTGTGAATAGGCTGCACGGGGAAAGTGAAGAACAGCAAGAGCTTTCAGGGCTGGCAGCTTCCTTGTGGGAGAAATAGCCCGATGTTTCCCTTTCAGAAAGAGGCACTGCCGAGGACAGGCAGCATGAGCTGTAGCGTCTGTGGGAAAGCACAGATCCGCAGGGCTGTTGTGCCTGTGAATAGGCTGCACGGGGAAAGTGAAGAGCAGCAAGAGCTTTCAGGGCTGGCAGCTTCCCTGAGAGAGAAATAGCCCGATGTTTCCCTTTCAGAAAGAGGCACTGCCGAGGACAGGCAGCATGAGCTGTAGCTTCTGTGGGAAAGCACAGATCCGCAGGGCTGTTGTGCCTGTGAATAGGCTGCACGGAGAAAGTGAAAATCAGCAAGAGCTTTCAGGGCTGGCAGCTTCACTGAGGGAGAAAGAGCCGGATGTTTCCCTTTCAGAAAAAGGCACTGCCGAGGACAGGCAGCATGAGCTGTAGCTTCTGTGGGAAAGCACAGATCCGCAGGGCTGTTGTGCCTGTGAATAGGCTGCACGGGGAGGTGAAGAGCAGCAAGAGCTTCCAGGGCTGGCACCTTCCCTGTGGGTGAAGGAGCCGGAGGTTTGCCTTTCAGAAAGAGGCACTGCCGAGGACAGGCAGCATGAGCTGTAGCGTCTTTGGGAAAGCACAGATCCGCAGGGCTGTTGTGCCTGTGAATAGGCTGCACGGGGAAAGTGAAGAGCAGCAAGAGCTTTCAGGGCTGGCAGCTTCCTTGTGGGAGAAGTAGCCCGATGTTTGCCTTTCAGAAAGAGGCACTGCCGAGGACAGGCAGCATGAGCTGTAGCATACGTGGGAAAGCACAGATCCGCAGGGCTGTTGTGCCTGTGAATAGCCTGCACGGGGAAAGTGAAGAACAGCAAGAGCTTTCAGGGCTGCCAGCTTCCCTGTGGGAGAAGGAGTCGAATATTTGCCATTTCGGAAAGAGGCACAGCCGAGGACAGGCAGCATGAGCTGTAGCGTCTGTGGGAAAGCACAGATCCGCAGGGCTGTTGTGCCTGTGAATAGGCTGCACGGGAACGTGAAAATCAGCAAGAGCTTTCAGGGCTGGCAGCTTCCTTGTGGGAGAAGGAGCCGGATGTTTCCCGATCAGAAAGAGGCACTGCCGAGGACAGGCAGCATGAGCTGTAGCGTCTGTGGGAAAGCACAGATCCGCAGGGCTGTTGTGCCTGTGAATAGGCTGCACGGGGAGAGTGAAAAATCATCAACAGCTTTCAGGGCTGGCAGCTTCCTTGTGGGAGAAAGAGCCGGACGTTTCCCTTTCAGAAAGAAGCAGGGCCGAAGACAGGCAGCATGAGCTGTAGCGTCTGTGGGAAAGCACAGATCCGCAGGGCTGTTGTGCCTGTGAATAGGCTGCACGGAGAAAGTGAAGAACAGCAAGAGCTTTCAGGGCTGCCAGCTTCCCTGTGGGAGAAGGAGTCGAATATTTGCCATTTCGGAAAGAGGCACAGCCGAGGACAGGCAGCATGAGCTGTAGCGTCTGTGGGAAAGCACAGATCCGCAGGGCTGTTGTGCCTGTGAATAGGCTGCACGGGGAAAGTGAAAATCAGCAAGAGCTTCCAGGGCTGGCAGCTTCCTTGTGGGAGAAAGAGCCGGCGGTTTGCCTTTCAGAAAGAGGCACTGCCGAGGACAGGCAGCATGAGCTGTAGCGTCTGTGGGAAAGCACAGATCCGCAGGGCTGTTGTGCCTGTGAATAGGCTGCACGGGGAGGTGAAGAGCAGCAAGAGCTTCCAGGGCTGGCACCTTCCTTGTGGGTGAAGGAGCCGGAGGTTTGCCTTTCAGAAAGAGGCACTGCCGAGGACAGGCAGCATGAGCTGTAGCGTCTGTGGGAAAGCACAGATCCGCAGGGCTGTTGTGCCTGTGAATAGGCTGCAGGGGAAAGTGAAGAGCAGCAAGAGCTTTCAGGGCTGGCAGCTTCCCTGAGGGAGAAATAGCCCGATGTTTCACTTTCAGAAAGAAGCAGGGCCGAGGACAGGCAGCATGAGCTGTAGCGTCTGTGGGAAAGCACAGATCCGCAGGGCTGTTGTGCCTGTGAATAGGCTGCACGGGGAGAGTGAAAAATCATCAACAGCTTTCAGGGCTGGCAGCTTCCTTGTGGGAGAAAGAGCCGGACGTTTCCCTTTCAGAAAGAAGCAGGGCCGAAGACAGGCAGCATGAGCTGTAGCGTCTGTGGGAAAGCACAGATCCGCACGGCTGTTGTGCCTGTGAATGGGCTGCACGGGGAAAACCAGAGCAGCAAGAGCTTTCAGGGCTGGCAGCTTCCTTGTGGGAGAAATAGCCCTATGTTTCACTTTCAGAAAGAAGCAGGGCCGAGGACAGGCAGCATGAGCTGTAGCTTCTGTGGGAAAGCACAGATTCGCAGGGCTGTTGTGCCTGTGAATAGGCTGCACGGGGAAAGTGAAGAGCAGCAAGAGCTTTCAGGGTTGGCAGCTTCCTTGTGGGAGAAATAGCCCGATGTTTCCCTTTCAGAAAGAGGCACTGCCGAGGACAGGCAGCATGAGCTGTAGCGTCTGTGGGAAAGCACAGATCCGCAGGGCTGTTGTGCCTGTGAATAGGCTGCTCGGAGAGGTGAAGAGCAGCAAGAGCTTTCATGGCTGGCAGCTTCCTTGTGGGAGACAGAGCCGAATGTTTCCCTTTCAGAAAGAGGCACTGCCGAGGACAGGCAGCATGAGCTGTAGCGTCTGTGGGAAAGCACAGATCCGCAGGGCTGTTGTGCCTGCGAATAGGCTGCACGGGGAACGTGAAGAGCAGCAAGAGCTTTCAGGGCTGGCAGATTCCTTGTGGGAGAAGAAGCCGAAAGTTTCCGTTTCAGAAAGAAGCACTGCCGAGGACAGGCAGCATGAGCTGTAGCGTCTGTGGGAAAGCACAGATCCGCAGGGCTGTTGTGCCTGTAAATAGGCTGCACGGATAGGTGAAGATCAGCACCAGCTTTCATGGCTGGCAGCTTCCTTGTTGGAGACAGAGCCGAATGTTTCCCTTTCAGAAAGAGGCACTGCCGAGGACAGGCAGCCTGAGCTGTAGCATCTGTGGGAAAGCACAGATCCGCAGGGCTGTTGTGCCTGTGAATAGGCTGCACGGGGAAAGTGAAGAGCAGCAAGAGCTTTCAGGGCTGGCAGCTTCCTTGTGGGAGAAGAAGCCGAATGTTTCCCTTTCAGAAAGAGGCACTGCCGAGGTAAGGCATCATGAGCTGTAGCTTCTGTGGGAAAGCACAGATCCGCAGGGCTGTTGTGCCTGTGAATAGGCTGCACAGGGAGAGTGAAAAATCATCAACAGCTTTCAGGGCTGGCAGCTTCCTTGTCTGAGAAAAAGCCGGACGTTTCCCTTTCAGAAAGAAGAAGGGCCAAGGACAGGCAGCATGAGCTATAGCATACGTGGGAAAGCACAGATCCGCAGGGCTGTTGTGCCTGTGAATAGGGTGCACGGGAATGTGAAAATCAGCAAGAGCTTTCAGGGCTGGCAGCTTCCTTGTGGGAGAAGGAGCCGGATGTTTCCCGTTCAGAAAGAGGCACTGCCGAGGACAGGCAGCATGAGCTGTAGCATATGTGGGAAAGCACAGATCCGCAGGACTGTTGTGCCTGTGAATAGGCTGCACGGGGAAAGTGAAGAGCAGCAAGAGCTTTCAGGGCAGGCAGCTTCCCTGAGGGAGAAAGAGCCCGATGTTTCCCTTTCAGAAAGAGGCACTGCCGAGGACAGGCAGCATGAGCTGTAGCGTCTGTGGGAAAGCACAGATCCGCAGGGCTGTTGTGCCTGTGAATAGGCTGCACGGGGAAAGTGAAAATCAGCAAGAGCTTCCAGGGCTGGCAGCTTCCTTGTGGGAGAAAAAGCCTGAGGTTTCCCTTTCAGAAAGAGGCACTGCCGAGGACAGGCAGCATGAGCTGTAGCGTCTGTGGGAAAGCACAGATCCGCAGGGCTGTTGTGCCTGTGAATAGGCTGCACGGGGAGAGTGAAAAATCATCAAGAGCTTTCAGGGCTGGCAGCTTCCCTGTGGGAGAAGGAGCCGGAGGTTTCCCTTTCAGAAAGAGGCACTGCCGAGGACAGGCAGCATGAGCTGTAGCGTCTGTGGGAAAGCACAGATCCGCAGGGCTGTTGTGCCTGTGAATGGGCTGCATGGGTAAAACCCAGAGCAGCAAGAGCTTTCAGGGCTGGCAGCTTCCCTGTGGGAGAAATAGCCCGATGTTTCCCTTTCAGAAAGAGGCACTGCCGAGGACAGGCAGCATGAGCTGTAGCGTCTGTGGGAAAGCACAGATCCGCAGGGCTGTTGTGCCTGTGAATAGGCTGCACGGAGAAAGTGAAGAACAGCAAGAGCTTTCAGGGCTGGCAGCTTCCCTGAGAGAGAAATAGCCCGATGTTTCCCTTTCAGAAAGAGGCACTGCCGAGGACAGGCAGCATGAGCTGTAGCATACGTGGGAAAGCACAGATCCGCAGGGCTGTTGTGTCTGTGAATAGGCTGCACGGGGAAAGTGAAAATCAGCAAGAGCTTCCAGGGCTGGCAGCTTCCTTGTGGGAGAAGGAGCCGGATGTTTCCCGTTCAGAAAGAGGCAGTGCCGAGGACAGGCAGCATGAGCTGTAGCATATGTGGGAAAGCACAGATCCGCAGGGCTGTTGTGCCTGTGAATAGGCTGCAGGGGAAAGTGAAGAGCAGCAAGAGCTTTCAGGGCTGGCAGCTTCCCTGAGGGAGAAAGAGCCCGATGTTTCCCGTTCAGAAAGAGGCACTGCCGAGGACAGGCAGCATGAGCTGTAGCGTCTGTGGGAAAGCACAGATCCGCAGGGCTGTTGTGCCTGTGAATAGGCTGCACGGGGAAAGTGAAAATCAGCAAGAGCTTCCAGGGCTGGCAGCTTCCTTGTGGGAGAAAAAGCCTGAGGTTTGCCTTTCAGAAAGAGGCACTGCCGAGGACAGGCAGCATGAGCTGTAGCGTCTGTGGGAAAGCACAGATCCGCAGGGCTGTTGTGCCTGTGAATAGGCTGCACGGGGAGGTGAAGAGCAGCAAGAGCTTCCAGGGCTGGCAGCTTCCCTGTGGGTGAAGGAGCCGGAGGTTTGCCTTTCAGAAAGAGGCACTGCCGAGGACAGGCAGCATGAGCTGTAGCGTCTGTGGGAAAGCACAGATCCGCAGGGCTGTTGTGCCTGTGAATAGGCTGCACGGGGAGAGTGAAAAATCATCAAGAGCTTCCAGGGCTGGCAGCTTCCTTGTGGGAGAAGGAGCCGGATGTTTCCCGTTCAGAAAGAGGCAGTGCCGAGGACAGGCAGCATGAGCTGTAGCATATGTGGGAAAGCACAGATCCGCAGGGCTGTTGTGCCTGTGAATAGGCTGCAGGGGAAAGTGAAGAGCAGCAAGAGCTTTCAGGGCTGGCAGCTTCCCTGAGGGAGAAAGAGCCCGATGTTTCCCGTTCAGAAAGAGGCACTGCCGAGGACAGGCAGCATGAGCTGTAGCGTCTGTGGGAAAGCACAGATCCGCAGGGCTGTTGTGCCTGTGAATAGGCTGCACGGGGAAAGTGAAAATCAGCAAGAGCTTCCAGGGCTGGCAGCTTCCTTGTGGGAGAAAAAGCCTGAGGTTTGCCTTTCAGAAAGAGGCACTGCCGAGGACAGGCAGCATGAGCTGTAGCGTCTGTGGGAAAGCACAGATCCGCAGGGCTGTTGTGCCTGTGAATAGGCTGCACGGGGAGGTGAAGAGCAGCAAGAGCTTTCAGGGCTGGCAGCTTCCCTGTGGGTGAAGGAGCCGGAGGTTTGCCTTTCAGAAAGAGGCACTGCCGAGGACAGGCAGCATGAGCTGTAGCGTCTGTGGGAAAGCACAGATCCGCAGGGCTGTTGTGCCTGTGAATAGGCTGCACGGGGAGAGTGAAAAATCATCAAGAGCTTTCAGGGCTGGCAGCTTCCCTGTGGGAGAAGGAGCCGGAGGTTTGCCTTTCAGAAAGAGGCACTGCCGAGGACAGGCAGCATGAGCTGTAGCGTCTGTGGGAAAGCACAGATCCGCAGGGCTGTTGTGCCTGTGAATAGGCTGCACGGGGAGGTGAAGAGCAGCAAGAGCTTCCAGGGCAGGCACCTTCCCTGTGGGTGAAGGAGCCGGAGGTTTGCCTTTCAGAAAGAGGCACTGCCGAGGACAGGCAGCATGAGCTGTAGCATACGTGGGAAAGCACAGATCCGCAGGGCTGTTGTGCCTGTGAATAGGCTGCACGGGGAGGTGAAGAGCAGCAAGAGCTTTCAGGGCTGGCACCTTCCCTGTGGGAGAAAGAGCCCAATGTTTCCCTTTCAGAAAGAGGCACTGCCGAGGACAGGCAGCATGAGCTGTAGCGTCTGTGGGAAAGCACAGATCCGCAGGGCTGTTGTGCCTGTGAATAGGCTGCACGGGGAAAGTGAAGAGCAGCAAGAGTTTCCAGGGCTGGCAACTTCCCTGCAGAAGAAGGAGCCGGAGGTTTGCCTTTCTGAAAGAGGCACTGCCGAAGACAGGCAGCATGAGCTGTAGCGTATCTGGGAAAGCACAGATCCGCAGGGCTGTTGTGCCTGTGAATAGGCTGCACGGGGAAAGTGAAGAACAGCAAGAGCTTTCAGGGCTGGCAGCTTCCTTGTGGGAGAAATAGCCCGATGTTTCCCTTTCAGAAAGAGGCACTGCCGAGGACAGGCAGCATGAGCTGTAGCGTCTGTGGGAAAGCACAGATCCGCAGGGCTGTTGTGCCTGTGAATAGGCTGCACGGGGAAAGTGAAGAGCAGCAAGAGCTTTCAGGGCTGGCAGCTTCCCTGAGAGAGAAATAGCCCGATGTTTCCCTTTCAGAAAGAGGCACTGCCGAGGACAGGCAGCATGAGCTGTAGCTTCTGTGGGAAAGCACAGATCCGCAGGGCTGTTGTGCCTGTGAATAGGCTGCACGGAGAAAGTGAAAATCAGCAAGAGCTTTCAGGGCTGGCAGCTTCACTGAGGGAGAAAGAGCCGGATGTTTCCCTTTCAGAAAAAGGCACTGCCGAGGACAGGCAGCATGAGCTGTAGCTTCTGTGGGAAAGCACAGATCCGCAGGGCTGTTGTGCCTGTGAATAGGCTGCACGGGGAGGTGAAGAGCAGCAAGAGCTTCCAGGGCTGGCACCTTCCCTGTGGGTGAAGGAGCCGGAGGTTTGCCTTTCAGAAAGAGGCACTGCCGAGGACAGGCAGCATGAGCTGTAGCGTCTTTGGGAAAGCACAGATCCGCAGGGCTGTTGTGCCTGTGAATAGGCTGCACGGGGAAAGTGAAGAGCAGCAAGAGCTTTCAGGGCTGGCAGCTTCCTTGTGGGAGAAGTAGCCCGATGTTTCCCTTTCAGAAAGAGGCACTGCCGAGGACAGGCAGCATGAGCTGTAGCGTCTGTGGGAAATCACAGATCCGCAGGGCTGTTGTGCCTGTGAATAGGCTGCACGGGGAAAGTGAAAATCAGCAAGAGCTTTCAGGGCTGCCAGCTTCCTTGTAGGAGAAGGAGCCTAAGGTTTGCCTTTCAGAAAGAGGCACTGCCGAAGACAGGCAGCATGAGCTGTAGCGTCTGTGGGAAAGCACAGATCCGCAGGGCTGTTGTGCCTGTGAATAGGCTGCACAGGGAGAGTGAAAAATCATCAACAGCTTTCAGGGCTGGCAGCTTCCTTGTCTGAGAAAAAGCCGGACGTTTCCCTTTCAGAAAGAAGAAGGGCCAAGGACAGGCAGCATGAGCTATAGCATACGTGGGAAAGCACAGATCCGCAGGGCTGTTGTGCCTGTGAATAGGGTGCACGGGAATGTGAAAATCAGCAAGAGCTTTCAGGGCTGGCAGCTTCCTTGTGGGAGAAGGAGCCGGATGTTTCCCGTTCAGAAAGAGGCACTGCCGAGGACAGGCAGCATGAGCTGTAGCATATGTGGGAAAGCACAGATCCGCAGGACTGTTGTGCCTGTGAATAGGCTGCACGGGGAAAGTGAAGAGCAGCAAGAGCTTTCAGGGCAGGCAGCTTCCCTGAGGGAGAAAGAGCCCGATGTTTCCCTTTCAGAAAGAGGCACTGCCGAGGACAGGCAGCATGAGCTGTAGCGTCTGTGGGAAAGCACAGATCCGCAGGGCTGTTGTGCCTGTGAATAGGCTGCACGGGGAAAGTGAAAATCAGCAAGAGCTTCCAGGGCTGGCAGCTTCCTTGTGGGAGAAAAAGCCTGAGGTTTCCCTTTCAGAAAGAGGCACTGCCGAGGACAGGCAGCATGAGCTGTAGCGTCTGTGGGAAAGCACAGATCCGCAGGGCTGTTGTGCCTGTGAATAGGCTGCACGGGGAGAGTGAAAAATCATCAAGAGCTTTCAGGGCTGGCAGCTTCCCTGTGGGAGAAGGAGCCGGAGGTTTCCCTTTCAGAAAGAGGCACTGCCGAGGACAGGCAGCATGAGCTGTAGCGTCTGTGGGAAAGCACAGATCCACAGGGCTGTTGTGCCTGTGAATGGGCTGCATGGGTAAAACCCAGAGCAGCAAGAGCTTTCAGGGCTGGCAGCTTCCCTGTGGGAGAAATAGCCCGATGTTTCCCTTTCAGAAAGAGGCACTGCCGAGGACAGGCAGCATGAGCTGTAGCGTCTGTGGGAAAGCACAGATCTGCAGGGCTGTTGTGCCTGTGAATAGGCTGCACGGAGAAAGTGAAGAACAGCAAGAGCTTTCAGGGCTGGCAGCTTCCCTGAGAGAGAAATAGCCCGATGTTTCCCTTTCAGAAAGAGGCACTGCCGAGGACAGGCAGCATGAGCTGTAGCATACGTGGGAAAGCACAGATCCGCAGGGCTGTTGTGCCTGTGAATAGGCTGCACGGGGAAAGTGAAAATCAGCAAGAGCTTTCAGGGCTGGCAGCTTCCCTGAGGGAGAAAGAGCCCGATGTTTCCCGTTCAGAAAGAGGCACTGCCGAGGACAGGCAGCATGAGCTGTAGCGTCTGTGGGAAAGCACAGATCCGCAGGGCTGTTGTGCCTGTGAATAGGCTGCACGGGGAAAGTGAAAATCAGCAAGAGCTTCCAGGGCTGGCAGCTTCCTTGTGGGAGAAAAAGCCTGAGGTTTGCCTTTCAGAAAGAGGCACTGCCGAGGACAGGCAGCATGAGCTGTAGCGTCTGTGGGAAAGCACAGATCCGCAGGGCTGTTGTGCCTGTGAATAGGCTGCACGGGGAGGTGAAGAGCAGCAAGAGCTTCCAGGGCTGGCAGCTTCCCTGTGGGTGAAGGAGCCGGAGGTTTGCCTTTCAGAAAGAGGCACTGCCGAGGACAGGCAGCATGAGCTGTAGCGTCTGTGGGAAAGCACAGATCCGCAGGGCTGTTGTGCCTGTGAATAGGCTGCACGGGGAGAGTGAAAAATCATCAAGAGCTTTCAGGGCTGGCAGCTTCCCTGTGGGAGAAGGAGCCGGAGGTTTGCCTTTCAGAAAGAGGCACTGCCGAGGACAGGCAGCATGAGCTGTAGCGTCTGTGGGAAAGCACAGATCCGCAGGGCTGTTGTGCCTGTGAATAGGCTGCACGGGGAGGTGAAGAGCAGCAAGAGCTTCCAGGGCAGGCACCTTCCCTGTGGGTGAAGGAGCCGGAGGTTTGCCTTTCAGAAAGAGGCACTGCCGAGGACAGGCAGCATGAGCTGTAGCATACGTGGGAAAGCACAGATCCGCAGGGCTGTTGTGCCTGTGAATAGGCTGCACGGGGAGGTGAAGAGCAGCAAGAGCTTTCAGGGCTGGCACCTTCCCTGTGGGAGAAAGAGCCCAATGTTTCCCTTTCAGAAAGAGGCACTGCCGAGGACAGGCAGCATGAGCTGTAGCGTCTGTGGGAAAGCACAGATCCGCAGGGCTGTTGTGCCTGTGAATAGGCTGCACGGGGAAAGTGAAGAGCAGCAAGAGTTTCCAGGGCTGGCAACTTCCCTGCAGAAGAAGGAGCCGGAGGTTTGCCTTTCTGAAAGAGGCACTGCCGAAGACAGGCAGCATGAGCTGTAGCGTATCTGGGAAAGCACAGATCCGCAGGGCTGTTGTGCCTGTGAATAGGCTGCACGGGGAAAGTGAAGAACAGCAAGAGCTTTCAGGGCTGGCAGCTTCCTTGTGGGAGAAATAGCCCGATGTTTCCCTTTCAGAAAGAGGCACTGCCGAGGACAGGCAGCATGAGCTGTAGCGTCTGTGGGAAAGCACAGATCCGCAGGGCTGTTGTGCCTGTGAATAGGCTGCACGGGGAAAGTGAAGAGCAGCAAGAGCTTTCAGGGCTGGCAGCTTCCCTGAGAGAGAAATAGCCCGATGTTTCCCGTTAAGAAAGAGGCACTGCCGAGGACAGGCAGCATGAGCTGTAGCTTCTGTGGGAAAGCACAGATCCGCAGGGCTGTTGTGCCTGTGAATAGGCTGCACGGAGAAAGTGAAAATCAGCAAGAGCTTTCAGGGCTGGCAGCTTCACTGAGGGAGAAAGAGCCGGATGTTTCCCTTTCAGAAAAAGGCACTGCCGAGGACAGGCAGCATGAGCTGTAGCTTCTGTGGGAAAGCACAGATCCGCAGGGCTGTTGTGCCTGTGAATAGGCTGCACGGGGAGGTGAAGAGCAGCAAGAGCTTCCAGGGCTGGCACCTTCCCTGTGGGTGAAGGAGCCGGAGGTTTGCCTTTCAGAAAGAGGCACTGCCGAGGACAGGCAGCATGAGCTGTAGCGTCTTTGGGAAAGCACAGATCCGCAGGGCTGTTGTGCCTGTGAATAGGCTGCACGGGGAAAGTGAAGAGCAGCAAGAGCTTTCAGGGCTGGCAGCTTCCTTGTGGGAGAAGGAGCTGGATGTTTCCCTTTCAGAAAGAGGCACTGCCGAGAACAGGCAGCATGAGCTGTAGCGTCTGTGGGAAATCACAGATCCGCAGGGCTGTTGTGCCTGTGAATAGGCTGCACGGGGAAAGTGAAAATCAGCAAGAGCTTTCAGGGCTGCCAGCTTCCTTGTAGGAGAAGGAGCCTAAGGTTTGCCTTTCAGAAAGAGGCACTGCCGAAGACAGGCAGCATGAGCTGTAGCGTCTGTGGGAAAGCACAGATCCGCAGGGCTGTTGTGCCTGTGAATAGGCTGCACAGGGAGAGTGAAAAATCATCAACAGCTTTCAGGGCTGGCAGCTTCCTTGTGTGAGAAAAAGCCGGACGTTTCCCTTTCAGAAAGAAGCAGGGCCGAGGACAGGCAGCATGAGCTATAGCATACGTGGGAAAGCACAGATCCGCAGGGCTGTTGTGCCTGTGAATAGGGTGCACGGGAATGTGAAAATCAGCAAGAGCTTTCAGGGCTGGCAGCTTCCTTGTGGGAGAAGGAGCTGGATGTTTCCCGTTCAGAAAGAGGCACTGCCGAGGACAGGCAGCATGAGCTGTAGCGTCTGTGGGAAAGCACAGATCCGCAGGACTGTTGTGCCTGTGAATAGGCTGCACGGGGAAAGTGAAGAGCAGCAAGAGCTTTCAGGGCTGGCAGCTTCCTTGTGGGAGAAGTAGCCCGATGTTTCCCTTTCAGAAAGAGGCACTGCCGAGGACAGGCAGCATGAGCTGTAGCGTCTGTGGGAAAGCACAGATCCGCAGGGCTGTTGTGCCTGTGAATAGGCTGCACGGGGAGAGTGAAAAATCATCAACAGCTTTCAGGGCTGGCAGCTTCCTTGTGGGAGAAAAAGCCGGACGTTTCCCTTTCAGAAAGAAGCAGGGCCGAGGACAGGCAGCATGAGCTGTAGCATACGTGGGAAAGCACAGATCCGCAGGGCTGTTGTGCCTGTGAATAGGCTGCACGGGAACTTGAAAATCAGCAAGAGCTTCCAGGGCTGGCAGCTTCCTTGTGGGAGAAGGAGCCGGATGTTTCCCGTTCAGAAAGAGGCAGTGCCGAGGACAGGCAGCATGAGCTGTAGCATATGTGGGAAAGCACAGATCCGCAGGGCTGTTGTGCCTGTGAATAGGCTGCAGGGGAAAGTGAAGAGCAGCAAGAGCTTTCAGGGCTGCCAGCTTCCCTGAGGGAGAAAGAGCCGGATGTTTCCCGTTCAGAAAGAGGCAGTGCCGAGGACAGGCAGCATGAGCTGTAGCGTCTGTGGGAAAGCACAGATCCGCAGGGCTGTTGTGCCTGTGAATAGGCTGCACGGGGAAAGTGAAAATCAGCAAGAGCTTCCAGGGCTGGCAGCTTCCTTGTGGGATAAAAAGCCTGAGGTTTGCCTTTCAGAAAGAGGCACTGCCGAGGACAGGCAGCATGAGCTGTAGCGTCTGTGGGAAAGCACAGATCCGCAGGGCTGTTGTGCCTGTGAATAGGCTGCAGGGGAAAGTGAAGAGCAGCAAGAGCTTTCAGGGCTGCCAGCTTCCCTGAGGGAGAAAGAGCCGGATGTTTCCCGTTCAGAAAGAGGCACTGCCGAGGACAGGCAGCATGAGCTGTAGCGTCTGTGGGAAAGCACAGATCCGCAGGGCTGTTGTGCCTGTGAATAGGCTGCACGAGGAGAGTGAAAAATCATCAACAGCTTTCAGGGCTGGCAGCTTCCTTGTGGGAGAAAGAGCCGGACGTTTCCCTTTCAGAAAGAAGCAGGGGCGAAGACAGGCAGCATGAGCTGTAGCGTCTGTGGGAAAGCACAGATCCGCAGGGCTGTTGTGCCTGTGAATAGGCTGCACGGAGAAAGTGAAGAACAGCAAGAGCTTCCAGGGCTGGCAGCTTCCTTGTGGGAGAAAAAGCCCGATGTTTCCCTTTCAGAAAGAGGCAGTGCGGAGGACAGGCAGCATGAGCTGTAGCTTCTGTGGGAAAGCACAGATCCGCAGGGCTGTTGTGCCTGTGAATAGGCTGCACGGGGAGGTGAAGAGCAGCAAGAGCTTCCAGGGCTGGCAGCTTCCCTGTGGGAGAAGGAGCCGGAGGTTTGCCTTTCAGAAAGAGGCACTGCCGAGGACAGGCAGCATGAGCTGTAGCGTCTGTGGGAAAGCACAGATCCGCAGGGCTGCTGTGCCTGTGAATAGGCTGCACGGGGAAAGTGAAAATCAGCAAGAGCTTTCAGGGCTGGCAGCTTCACTGAGGGAGAAAGAGCCGGATGTTTCCCTTTCAGAAAGAGGCACTGCCGAGGACAGGCAGCATGAGCTGTAGCTTCTGTGGGAAAGCACAGATCTGCAGGGCTGTTGTGCCTGTGAATAGGCTGCACGGGGAAAGTCAAGAGCAGCAAGAGCTTTCAGGGTTGGCAGCTTCCTTGTGGGAGAAATAGCCCGATGTTTCCCTTTCAGAAAGAGGCACTGCCGAGGACAGGCAGCATGAGCTGTAGCGTCTGTGGGAAAGCAGAGATCCTCAGGGCTGTTGTGCCTGTGAATAGGCTGCACGGGGAAAGTGAAGAGCAGCAAGAGCTTTCAGGGCTGGCAGCTTCCCTGTGGGAGAAATAGCCCGATGTTTCCCTTTCAGAAAGAGGCACTGCCGAGGACAGGCAGCATGAGCTGTAGCGTCTGTGGGAAAGCACAGATCCGCAGGGCTGTTGTGCCTGTGAATAGGCTGCACGGGGAAAGTGAAGAGCAGCAAGAGCTTTCAGGGCTGGCAGCTTCCCTGAGGGAGAAATAGCCCAATGTTTCCCTTTCAGAAAGAGGCACTGCCGAGGACAGGCAGCATGAGCTGTAGCGTCTGTGGGAAAGCACAGATCCGCAGGGCTGTTGTGCCTGTGAATAGGCTGCACGGGGAAAGTGAAGAGCAGCAAGAGGTTCCAGGGCTGGCAACTTCCCTGCAGAAGAAGGAGCCGGAGGTTTGCCTTTCTGAAAGAGGCACTGCCGAAGACAGGCAGCATGAGCTGTAGCGTCTGTGGGAAAGCACAGATCCGCAGGGCTGTTGTGCCTGTGAATAGGCTGCACGGGGAAAGTGAAAATCAGCAAGAGCTTTCAGGGCTGCCAGCTTCCTTGTGGGAGAAAGAGCCGGAGGTTTGCCTTTCAGAAAGAGGCACTGCCGAAGACAGGCATCATGAGCTGTAGCGTCTGTGGGAAAGCACAGATCCGCAGGGCTGTTGTGCCTGTGAATAGGCTGCATGGGGAGAGTGAAGAGCAGCAAGAGCTTTCAGGGCTGGCAGCTTCCTTGTGGGAGAAATAGCCCAATGTTTCCCTTTCAGAAAGAGGCACTGCCGAGGACAGGCAGCATGAGCTGTAGCATATGTGGGAAAGCACAGATCCGCAGGGCTGTTGTGCCTGTGAATAGGCTGCACGGAGAAAGTGAAGAACAGCAAGAGCTTCCAGGGCTGGCAGCTTCCTTGTGGGAGAAGGAGCCGGATGTTTCCCGTTCAGAAAGAGGCAGTGCCGAGGACAGGCAGCATGAGCTGTAGCATATGTGGGAAAGCACAGATCCGCAGGGCTGTTGTGCCTGTGAATAGGCTGCAGGGGAAAGTGAAGAGCAGCAAGAGCTTTCAGGGCTGGCAGCTTCCCTGTGGGAGAAATAGCCCGATGTTTCCCTTTCAGAAAGAGGCACTGCCGAGGACAGGCAGCATGAGCTGTAGCGTCTGTGGGAAAGCACAGATCCGCAGGGCTGTTGTGCCTGTGAATAGGCTGCACGCGGAAAGTAAAGAGCAGCAAGAGCTTTCAGGGCTGGCAGCTTCATTGTGGGAGAAATAGCCCGATGTTTCCCTTTCAGAAAGAGGCACTGCCGAAGACAGGCAGTATGAGCTGTAGCGTCTGTGGGAAAGCACAGATCCGCAGGGCTGTTGTGCCTGTGAATAGGCTGCACGGGGAGAGTGAAAAATCATCAACAGCTTTCAGGGCTGCCAGCTTCCTTGTGGGAGAAAGAGCCGGACGTTTCCCTTTCAGAAAGAAGCAGGGCCGAAGACAGGCAGCATGAGCTGTAGCGTCTGTGGGAAAGCACAGATCCGCAGGGCTGTTGTGCCTGTGAATAGGCTGCACGGGGAGGTGAAGAGCAGCAAGAGCTTTCAGGGCTGGCAGCTTCCCTGTGGGAGAAGGAGCCCGATGTTTCCCTTTCAGAAAGAGGCACTGCCGAGGACAGGCAGCATGAGCTGTACCGTCTGTGGGAAAGCACAGATCCGCAGGGCTGTTGTGCCTGTGAATAGGCTGCACGGGGAAAGTGAAGAGCAGCAAGAGGTTCCAGGGCTGGCAACTTCCCTGCAGAAGAAGGAGCCGGAGGTTTGCCTTTCAGAAAGAGGCACTGCCGAAGACAGGCAGCATGAGCTGTAGCGTCTGTGGGAAAGCACAGATCCGCAGGGCTGTTGTGCCTGTGAATAGGCTGCACGGAGAAAGTGAAGAACAGCAAGAGCTTTCAGGGCTGGCAGCTTCCCTGTGGGAGAAATAGCCCGATGTTTCCCTTTCAGAAAGAGGCACTGCCGAGGACAGGCAGCATGAGCTGTAGCGTCTGTGGGAAAGCACAGATCCGCAGGGCTGTTGTGCCTGTGAATAGGCTGCACGGGGAGAGTGAAGAGCAGCAAGAGCTTTCAGGGCTGGCAGCTTCCCTGTGGGAGAAGGAGCCGGAGGTTTGCCTTTCAGAAAGAGGCACTGCCGAAGACAGGCAGCATGAGCTGTAGCGTCTGTGGGAAAGCACAGATCCGCAGGGCTGTTGTGCCTGTGAATAGGCTGCACGGGGAAAGTGAAAATCAGCAAGAGCTTCCAGGGCTGGCAGCTTCCTTGTGGGAGAAAGAGCCGGCGGTTTGCCTTTCAGAAAGAGGCACTGCCGAGGACAGGCAGCATGAGCTGTAGCGTCTGTGGGAAAGCACAGATCCGCAGGGCTGTTGTGCCTGTGAATAGGCTGCACGGGGAGGTGAAGAGCAGCAAGAGCTTTCAGGGCTGGCAGCTTCCCTGTGGGAGAAATAGCCCGATGTTTGCCTTTCAGAAAGAGGCACTGCCGAGGACAGGCAGCATGAGCTGTAGCGTCTGTGGGAAAGCACAGATCCGCAGGGCTGTTGTGCCTGTGAATAGCCTGCACGGGGAAAGTGAAGAGCAGCAAGAGGTTCCAGGGCTGGCAACTTCCCTGCAGAAGAAGGAGCCGGAGGTTTGCCTTTCAGAAAGAGGCACTGCCGAAGACAGGCAGCATGAGCTGTAGCGTCTGTGGGAAAGCACAGATCCGCAGGGCTGTTGTGCCTGTGAATAGGCTGCACGGAGAAAGTGAAGAACAGCAAGAGCTTTCAGGGCTGCCACCTTCCCTGTGGGAGAAGGAGTCGAATATTTGCCATTTCGGAAAGAGGCACAGCCGAGGACAGGCAGCATGAGCTGTAGCGTCTGTGGGAAAGCACAGATCCGCAGGGCTGTTGTGCCTGTGAATAGGCTGCACGGGAACGTGAAAATCAGCAAGAGCTTTCAGGGCTGGCAGCTTCCTTGTGGGAGAAGGAGCCGGATGTTTCCCGTTCAGAAAGAGGCACTGCCGAGGACAGGCAGCATGAGCTGTAGCGTCTGTGGGAAAGCACAGATCCGCAGGGCTGTTGTGCCTGTGAATAGGCTGCACGGGGAGAGTGAAAAATCATCAACAGCTTTCAGGGCTGGCAGCTTCCTTGTGGGAGAAAGAGCCGGACGTTTCCCTTTCAGAAAGAAGCAGGGCCGAAGACAGGCAGCATGAGCTGTAGCGTCTGTGGGAAAGCACAGATCCGCAGGGCTGTTGTGCCTGTGAATAGGCTGCACGGAGAAAGTGAAGAACAGCAAGAGCTTTCAGGGCTGCCAGCTTCCCTGTGGGAGAAGGAGTCGAATATTTGCCATTTCGGAAAGAGGCACAGCCGAGGACAGGCAGCATGAGCTGTAGCGTCTGTGGGAAAGCACAGATCCGCAGGGCTGTTGTGCCTGTGAATAGGCTGCACGGGGAAAGTGAAAATCAGCAAGAGCTTCCAGGGCTGGCAGCTTCCTTGTGGGAGAAAGAGCCGGCGGTTTGCCTTTCAGAAAGAGGCACTGCCGAGGACAGGCAGCATGAGCTGTAGCGTCTGTGGGAAAGCACAGATCCGCAGGGCTGTTGTGCCTGTGAATAGGCTGCACGGGGAGGTGAAGAGCAGCAAGAGCTTCCAGGGCTGGCACCTTCCTTGTGGGTGAAGGAGCCGGAGGTTTGCCTTTCAGAAAGAGGCACTGCCGAGGACAGGCAGCATGAGCTGTAGCGTCTGTGGGAAAGCACAGATCCGCAGGGCTGTTGTGCCTGTGAATAGGCTGCAGGGGAAAGTGAAGAGCAGCAAGAGCTTTCAGGGCTGGCAGCTTCCCTGAGGGAGAAATAGCCCGATGTTTCACTTTCAGAAAGAAGCAGGGCCGAGGACAGGCAGCATGAGCTGTAGCGTCTGTGGGAAAGCACAGATCCGCAGGGCTGTTGTGCCTGTGAATAGGCTGCACGGGGAAAGTGAAGAGCAGGAAGAGCTTTCAGGGCTGCCAGCTTCCCTGTGGGAGAAGGAGTCGAATATTTGCCATTTCGGAAAGAGGCACTGCCGAGGACAGGCAGCATGAGCTGTAGCGTCTGTGGGAAAGCACAGATCCGCAGGGCTGTTGTGCCTGTGAATAGGCTGCACGGGGAAAGTGAAGAGCAGCAAGAGCTTTCAGGGCTGGCAGCTTCCTTATGGGAGAAGGAGCCGGAGGTTTGCCTTTCAGAAAGAGGCACTGCCGAGGACAGGCAGCATGAGCTGTAGCGTCTGTGGGAAAGCACAGATCCGCAGGGCTGTTGTGCCTGTGAATAGGCTGCACGGGGAGGTGAAGAGCAGCAAGAGCTTTCAGGGCTGGCAGCTTCCCTGTGGGAGAAGGAGTCGAATATTTGCCATTTCGGAAAGAGGCACTGCCGAGGACAGGCAGCATGAGCTGTAGCGTCTGTGGGAAAGCACAGATCCGCAGGGCTGTTGTGCCTGTGAATAGGCTGCACGGGGAAAGTGAAAATCAGCAAGAGCTTTCAGGGCTGCCAGCTTCCTTGTGGGAGAAAGAGCCGGAGGTTTGCCTTTCAGAAAGAGGCACTGCCGAAGACAGGCATCATGAGCTGTAGCGTCTGTGGGAAAGCACAGATCCGCAGGGCTGTTGTGCCTGTGAATAGGCTGCACGGGGAGAGTGAAAAATCATCAACAGCTTTCAGGGCTGGCAGCTTCCTTGTGGGAGAAAGAGCCGGACGTTTCCCTTTCAGAAAGAAGCAGGGCCGAAGACAGGCAGCATGAGCTGTAGCGTCTGTGGGAAAGCACAGATCCGCAGGGCTGTTGTGCCTGTGAATAGGCTGCACGGGAACGTGAAAATCAGCAAGAGCTTTCAGGGCTGGCAGCTTCCTTGTGGGAGAAGGAGCCGGATGTTTCCCGTTCAGAAAGAGGCACTGCCGAGGACAGGCAGCATGAGCTGTAGCGTCTGTGGGAAAGCACAGATCCGCAGGGCTGTTGTGCCTGTGAATAGGCTGCACGGAGAAAGTGAAGAACAGCAAGAGCTTTCAGGGCTGGCAGCTTCCCTGTGGGAGAAGGAGCCGGAGGTTTGCCTTTCAGAAAGAGGCACTGCCGAGGACAGGCAGCATGAGCTGTAGCGTCTGTGGGAAAGCACAGATCCGCAGGGCTGTTGTGCCTGTGAATAGGCTGCACGGGGAAAGTGAAGAGCAGCAAGAGCTTTCAGGGCTGGCAGCTTCCCTGAGAGAGAAATAGCCCGATGTTTCCCTTTCAGAAAGAGGCACTGCCGAGGACAGGCAGCATGAGTTGTAGCGTCTGTGGGAAAGCACAGATCCGCAGGGCTGTTGTGCCTGTGAATAGGCTGCACGGGGAAAGTGAAAATCAGCAAGAGCTTCCAGGGCTGGCAGCTTCCTTGTGGGAGAAAAAGCCTGAGGTTTGCCTTTCAGAAAGAGGCACTGCCGAGGACAGGCAGCATGAGCTGTAGCGTCTGTGGGAAAGCACAGATCCGCAGGGCTGTTGTGCCTGTGAATAGGCTGCACGGGGAGGTGAAGAGCAGCAAGAGCTTCCAGGGCTGGCAGCTTCCCTGTGGGTGAAGGAGCCGGAGGTTTGCCTTTCAGAAAGAGGCACTGCCGAGGACAGGCAGCATGAGCTGTAGCGTCTGTGGGAAAGCACAGATCCGCAGGGCTGTTGTGCCTGTGAATAGGCTGCACGGGGAGAGTGAAAAATCATCAAGAGCTTTCAGGGCTGGCAGCTTCCCTGTGGGAGAAGGAGCCGGAGGTTTGCCTTTCAGAAAGAGGCACTGCCGAGGACAGGCAGCATGAGCTGTAGCGTCTGTGGGAAAGCACAGATCCGCAGGGCTGTTGTGCCTGTGAATAGGCTGCACGGGGAGGTGAAGAGCAGCAAGAGCTTCCAGGGCAGGCACCTTCCCTGTGGGTGAAGGAGCCGGAGGTTTGCCTTTCAGAAAGAGGCACTGCCGAGGACAGGCAGCATGAGCTGTAGCATACGTGGGAAAGCACAGATCCGCAGGGCTGTTGTGCCTGTGAATAGGCTGCACGGGGAGGTGAAGAGCAGCAAGAGCTTTCAGGGCTGGCACCTTCCCTGTGGGAGAAAGAGCCCAATGTTTCCCTTTCAGAAAGAGGCACTGCCGAGGACAGGCAGCATGAGCTGTAGCGTCTGTGGGAAAGCACAGATCCGCAGGGCTGTTGTGCCTGTGAATAGGCTGCACGGGGAAAGTGAAGAGCAGCAAGAGTTTCCAGGGCTGGCAACTTCCCTGCAGAAGAAGGAGCCGGAGGTTTGCCTTTCTGAAAGAGGCACTGCCGAAGACAGGCAGCATGAGCTGTAGCGTATCTGGGAAAGCACAGATCCGCAGGGCTGTTGTGCCTGTGAATAGGCTGCACGGGGAAAGTGAAGAACAGCAAGAGCTTTCAGGGCTGGCAGCTTCCTTGTGGGAGAAATAGCCCGATGTTTCCCTTTCAGAAAGAGGCACTGCCGAGGACAGGCAGCATGAGCTGTAGCGTCTGTGGGAAAGCACAGATCCGCAGGGCTGTTGTGCCTGTGAATAGGCTGCACGGGGAAAGTGAAGAGCAGCAAGAGCTTTCAGGGCTGGCAGCTTCCCTGAGAGAGAAATAGCCCGATGTTTCCCTTTCAGAAAGAGGCACTGCCGAGGACAGGCAGCATGAGCTGTAGCTTCTGTGGGAAAGCACAGATCCGCAGGGCTGTTGTGCCTGTGAATAGGCTGCACGGAGAAAGTGAAAATCAGCAAGAGCTTTCAGGGCTGGCAGCTTCACTGAGGGAGAAAGAGCCGGATGTTTCCCTTTCAGAAAAAGGCACTGCCGAGGACAGGCAGCATGAGCTGTAGCTTCTGTGGGAAAGCACAGATCCGCAGGGCTGTTGTGCCTGTGAATAGGCTGCACGGGGAGGTGAAGAGCAGCAAGAGCTTCCAGGGCTGGCACCTTCCCTGTGGGTGAAGGAGCCGGAGGTTTGCCTTTCAGAAAGAGGCACTGCCGAGGACAGGCAGCATGAGCTGTAGCGTCTTTGGGAAAGCACAGATCCGCAGGGCTGTTGTGCCTGTGAATAGGCTGCACGGGGAAAGTGAAGAGCAGCAAGAGCTTTCAGGGCTGGCAGCTTCCTTGTGGGAGAAGTAGCCCGATGTTTCCCTTTCAGAAAGAGGCACTGCCGAGGACAGGCAGCATGAGCTGTAGCGTCTGTGGGAAATCACAGATCCGCAGGGCTGTTGTGCCTGTGAATAGGCTGCACGGGGAAAGTGAAAATCAGCAAGAGCTTTCAGGGCTGCCAGCTTCCTTGTAGGAGAAGGAGCCTAAGGTTTGCCTTTCAGAAAGAGGCACTGCCGAAGACAGGCAGCATGAGCTATAGCATACGTGGGAAAGCACAGATCCGCAGGGCTGTTGTGCCTGTGAATAGGGTGCACGGGAATGTGAAAATCAGCAAGAGCTTTCAGGGCTGGCAGCTTCCTTGTGGGAGAAGGAGCTGGATGTTTCCCGTTCAGAAAGAGGCACTGCCGAGGACAGGCAGCATGAGCTGTAGCGTCTGTGGGAAAGCACAGATCCGCAGGACTGTTGTGCCTGTGAATAGGCTGCACGGGGAAAGTGAAGAGCAGCAAGAGCTTTCAGGGCTGGCAGCTTCCTTGTGGGAGAAGTAGCCCGATGTTTCCCTTTCAGAAAGAGGCACTGCCGAGGACAGGCAGCATGAGCTGTAGCGTCTGTGGGAAAGCACAGATCCGCAGGGCTGTTGTGCCTGTGAATAGGCTGCACGGGGAGAGTGAAAAATCATCAACAGCTTTCAGGGCTGGCAGCTTCCTTGTGGGAGAAAAAGCCGGACGTTTCCCTTTCAGAAAGAAGCAGGGCCGAGGACAGGCAGCATGAGCTGTAGCATACGTGGGAAAGCACAGATCCGCAGGGCTGTTGTGCCTGTGAATAGGCTGCACGGGAACTTGAAAATCAGCAAGAGCTTCCAGGGCTGGCAGCTTCCTTGTGGGAGAAGGAGCCGGATGTTTCCCGTTCAGAAAGAGGCAGTGCCGAGGACAGGCAGCATGAGCTGTAGCATATGTGGGAAAGCACAGATCCGCAGGGCTGTTGTGCCTGTGAATAGGCTGCAGGGGAAAGTGAAGAGCAGCAAGAGCTTTCAGGGCTGCCAGCTTCCCTGAGGGAGAAAGAGCCGGATGTTTCCCGTTCAGAAAGAGGCACTGCCGAGGACAGGCAGCATGAGCTGTAGCGTCTGTGGGAAAGCACAGATCCGCAGGGCTGTTGTGCCTGTGAATAGGCTGCACGGGGAAAGTGAAAATCAGCAAGAGCTTCCAGGGCTGGCAGCTTCCTTGTGGGATAAAAAGCCTGAGGTTTGCCTTTCAGAAAGAGGCACTGCCGAGGACAGGCAGCATGAGCTGTAGCGTCTGTGGGAAAGCACAGATCCGCAGGGCTGTTGTGCCTGTGAATAGGCTGCAGGGGAAAGTGAAGAGCAGCAAGAGCTTTCAGGGCTGCCAGCTTCCCTGAGGGAGAAAGAGCCGGATGTTTCCCGTTCAGAAAGAGGCACTGCCGAGGACAGGCAGCATGAGCTGTAGCGTCTGTGGGAAAGCACAGATCCGCAGGGCTGTTGTGCCTGTGAATAGGCTGCACGAGGAGAGTGAAAAATCATCAACAGCTTTCAGGGCTGGCAGCTTCCTTGTGGGAGAAAGAGCCGGACGTTTCCCTTTCAGAAAGAAGCAGGGGCGAAGACAGGCAGCATGAGCTGTAGCGTCTGTGGGAAAGCACAGATCCGCAGGGCTGTTGTGCCTGTGAATAGGCTGCACGGGGAGAGTGAAAAATCATCAACAGCTTTCAGGGCTGGCAGCTTCCTTGTGGGAGAAAAAGCCCGATGTTTCCCTTTCAGAAAGAGGCAGTGCGGAGGACAGGCAGCATGAGCTGTAGCTTCTGTGGGAAAGCACAGATCCGCAGGGCTGTTGTGCCTGTGAATAGGCTGCACGGGGAGGTGAAGAGCAGCAAGAGCTTCCAGGGCTGGCAGCTTCCCTGTGGGAGAAGGAGCCGGAGGTTTGCCTTTCAGAAAGAGGCACTGCCGAGGACAGGCAGCATGAGCTGTAGCGTCTGTGGGAAAGCACAGATCCGCAGGGCTGCTGTGCCTGTGAATAGGCTGCACGGGGAAAGTGAAAATCAGCAAGAGCTTTCAGGGCTGGCAGCTTCACTGAGGGAGAAAGAGCCGGATGTTTCCCTTTCAGAAAGAGGCACTGCCGAGGACAGGCAGCATGAGCTGTAGCTTCTGTGGGAAAGCACAGATCTGCAGGGCTGTTGTGCCTGTGAATAGGCTGCACGGGGAAAGTCAAGAGCAGCAAGAGCTTTCAGGGTTGGCAGCTTCCTTGTGGGAGAAATAGCCCGATGTTTCCCTTTCAGAAAGAGGCACTGCCGAGGACAGGCAGCATGAGCTGTAGTGTCTGTGGGAAAGCAGAGATCCTCAGGGCTGTTGTGCCTGTGAATAGGCTGCACGGGGAAAGTGAAGAGCAGCAAGAGCTTTCAGGGCTGGCAGCTTCCCTGTGGGAGAAATAGCCCGATGTTTCCCTTTCAGAAAGAGGCACTGCCGAGGACAGGCAGCATGAGCTGTAGCGTCTGTGGGAAAGCACAGATCCGCAGGGCTGTTGTGCCTGTGAATAGGCTGCATGGGGAGAGTGAAGAGCAGCAAGAGCTTTCAGGGCTGGCAGCTTCCTTGTGGGAGAAATAGCCCAATGTTTCCCTTTCAGAAAGAGGCACTGCCGAGGACAGGCAGCATGAGCTGTAGCATATGTGGGAAAGCACAGATCCGCAGGGCTGTTGTGCCTGTGAATAGGCTGCACGGAGAAAGTGAAGAACAGCAAGAGCTTCCAGGGCTGGCAGCTTCCTTGTGGGAGAAGGAGCCGGATGTTTCCCGTTCAGAAAGAGGCAGTGCCGAGGACAGGCAGCATGAGCTGTAGCATATGTGGGAAAGCACAGATCCGCAGGGCTGTTGTGCCTGTGAATAGGCTGCAGGGGAAAGTGAAGACCAGCAAGAGCTTTCAGGGCTGGCAGCTTCCCTGTGGGAGAAATAGCCCGATGTTTCCCTTTCAGAAAGAGGCACTGCCGAGGACAGGCAGCATGAGCTGTAGCGTCTGTGGGAAAGCACAGATCCGCAGGGCTGTTGTGCCTGTGAATAGGCTGCACGCGGAAAGTAAAGAGCAGCAAGAGCTTTCAGGGCTGGCAGCTTCATTGTGGGAGAAATAGCCCGATGTTTCCCTTTCAGAAAGAGGCACTGCCGAAGACAGGCAGTATGAGCTGTAGCGTCTGTGGGAAAGCACAGATCCGCAGGGCTGTTGTGCCTGTGAATAGGCTGCACGGGGAGAGTGAAAAATCATCAACAGCTTTCAGGGCTGCCAGCTTCCTTGTGGGAGAAAGAGCCGGACGTTTCCCTTTCAGAAAGAAGCAGGGCCGAAGACAGGCAGCATGAGCTGTAGCGTCTGTGGGAAAGCACAGATCCGCAGGGCTGTTGTGCCTGTGAATAGGCTGCACGGGGAGGTGAAGAGCAGCAAGAGCTTTCAGGGCTGGCAGCTTCCCTGTGGGAGAAGGAGCCCGATGTTTCCCTTTCAGAAAGAGGCACTGCCGAGGACAGGCAGCATGAGCTGTACCGTCTGTGGGAAAGCACAGATCCGCAGGGCTGTTGTGCCTGTGAATAGGCTGCACGGGGAAAGTGAAGAGCAGCAAGAGGTTCCAGGGCTGGCAACTTCCCTGCAGAAGAAGGAGCCGGAGGTTTGCCTTTCAGAAAGAGGCACTGCCGAAGACAGGCAGCATGAGCTGTAGCGTCTGTGGGAAAGCACAGATCCGCAGGGCTGTTGTGCCTGTGAATAGGCTGCACGGAGAAAGTGAAGAACAGCAAGAGCTTTCAGGGCTGGCAGCTTCCCTGTGGGAGAAATAGCCCGATGTTTCCCTTTCAGAAAGAGGCACTGCCGAGGACAGGCAGCATGAGCTGTAGCGTCTGTGGGAAAGCACAGATCCGCAGGGCTGTTGTGCCTGTGAATAGGCTGCACGGGGAGAGTGAAGAGCAGCAAGAGCTTTCAGGGCTGGCAGCTTCCCTGTGGGAGAAGGAGCCGGAGGTTTGCCTTTCAGAAAGAGGCACTGCCGAAGACAGGCAGCATGAGCTGTAGCGTCTGTGGGAAAGCACAGATCCGCAGGGCTGTTGTGCCTGTGAATAGGCTGCACGGAGAAAGTGAAGAACAGCAAGAGCTTTCAGGGCTGCCAGCTTCCCTGTGGGAGAAGGAGTCGAATATTTGCCATTTCGGAAAGAGGCACAGCCGAGGACAGGCAGCATGAGCTGTAGCGTCTGTGGGAAAGCACAGATCCGCAGGGCTGTTGTGCCTGTGAATAGGCTGCACGGGAACGTGAAAATCAGCAAGAGCTTTCAGGGCTGGCAGCTTCCTTGTGGGAGAAGGAGCCGGATGTTTCCCGTTCAGAAAGAGGCACTGCCGAGGACAGGCAGCATGAGCTGTAGCGTCTGTGGGAAAGCACAGATCCGCAGGGCTGTTGTGCCTGTGAATAGGCTGCACGGGGAGAGTGAAAAATCATCAACAGCTTTCAGGGCTGGCAGCTTCCTTGTGGGAGAAAGAGCCGGACGTTTCCCTTTCAGAAAGAAGCAGGGCCGAAGACAGGCAGCATGAGCTGTAGCGTCTGTGGGAAAGCACAGATCCGCAGGGCTGTTGTGCCTGTGAATAGGCTGCACGGAGAAAGTGAAGAACAGCAAGAGCTTTCAGGGCTGCCAGCTTCCCTGTGGGAGAAGGAGTCGAATATTTGCCATTTCGGAAAGAGGCACAGCCGAGGACAGGCAGCATGAGCTGTAGCGTCTGTGGGAAAGCACAGATCCGCAGGGCTGTTGTGCCTGTGAATAGGCTGCACGGGGAGGTGAAGAGCAGCAAGAGCTTCCAGGGCTGGCACCTTCCTTGTGGGTGAAGGAGCCGGAGGTTTGCCTTTCAGAAAGAGGCACTGCCGAGGACAGGCAGCATGAGCTGTAGCGTCTGTGGGAAAGCACAGATCCGCAGGGCTGTTGTGCCTGTGAATAGGCTGCACGGGGAAAGTGAAGAGCAGCAAGAGCTTTCAGGGCTGGCAGCTTCCCTGAGGGAGAAATAGCCCGATGTTTCACTTTCAGAAAGAAGCAGGGCCGAGGACAGGCAGCATGAGCTGTAGCGTCTGTGGGAAAGCACAGATCCGCAGGGCTGTTGTGCCTGTGAATAGGCTGCACGGGGAAAGTGAAGAGCAGGAAGAGCTTTCAGGGCTGCCAGCTTCCCTGTGGGAGAAGGAGTCGAATATTTGCCATTTCGGAAAGAGGCACTGCCGAGGACAGGCAGCATGAGCTGTAGCGTCTGTGGGAAAGCACAGATCCGCAGGGCTGTTGTGCCTGTGAATAGGCTGCACGGGGAAAGTGAAGAGCAGCAAGAGCTTTCAGGGCTGGCAGCTTCCTTATGGGAGAAGGAGCCGGAGGTTTGCCTTTCAGAAAGAGGCACTGCCGAGGACAGGCAGCATGAGCTGTAGCGTCTGTGGGAAAGCACAGATCCGCAGGGCTGTTGTGCCTGTGAATAGGCTGCACGGGGAGGTGAAGAGCAGCAAGAGCTTTCAGGGCTGGCAGCTTCCCTGTGGGAGAAGGAGTCGAATATTTGCCATTTCGGAAAGAGGCACTGCCGAGGACAGGCAGCATGAGCTGTAGCGTCTGTGGGAAAGCACAGATCCGCAGGGCTGTTGTGCCTGTGAATAGGCTGCACGGGGAAAGTGAAAATCAGCAAGAGCTTTCAGGGCTGCCAGCTTCCTTGTGGGAGAAAGAGCCGGAGGTTTGCCTTTCAGAAAGAGGCACTGCCAAAGACAGGCATCATGAGCTGTAGCGTCTGTGGGAAAGCACAGATCCGCAGGGCTGTTGTGCCTGTGAATAGGCTGCACGGGGAGAGTGAAAAATCATCAACAGCTTTCAGGGCTGGCAGCTTCCTTGTGGGAGAAAGAGCCGGACGTTTCCCTTTCAGAAAGAAGCAGGGCCGAAGACAGGCAGCATGAGCTGTAGCGTCTGTGGGAAAGCACAGATCCGCAGGGCTGTTGTGCCTGTGAATAGGCTGCACGGGAACGTGAAAATCAGCAAGAGCTTTCAGGGCTGGCAGCTTCCTTGTGGGAGAAGGAGCCGGATGTTTCCCGTTCAGAAAGAGGCACTGCCGAGGACAGGCAGCATGAGCTGTAGCGTCTGTGGGAAAGCACAGATCCGCAGGGCTGTTGTGCCTGTGAATAGGCTGCACGGAGAAAGTGAAGAACAGCAAGAGCTTTCAGGGCTGGCAGCTTCCCTGTGGGAGAAGGAGCCGGAGGTTTGCCTTTCAGAAAGAGGCACTGCCGAGGACAGGCAGCATGAGCTGTAGCGTCTGTGGGAAAGCACAGATCCGCAGGGCTGTTGTGCCTGTGAATAGGCTGCACGGGGAAAGTGAAGAGCAGCAAGAGCTTTCAGGGCTGGCAGCTTCCCTGAGAGAGAAATAGCCCGATGTTTCCCGTTAAGAAAGAGGCACTGCCGAGGACAGGCAGCATGAGTTGTAGCGTCTGTGGGAAAGCACAGATCCGCAGGGCTGTTGTGCCTGTGAATAGGCTGCACGGGGAAAGTGAAGAGCAGCAAGAGCTTTCATGGCTGGCAGCTTCCCTGTGGGAGAAGGAGCCGGAGGTTTGCCTTTCAGAAAGAGGCACTGCCGAGGACAGGCAGCATGAGCTGTAGCGTCTGTGGGAAAGCACAGATCCGCAGGGCTGTTGTGCCTGTGAATAGGCTGCACGGGAACGTGAAAATCAGCAAGAGCTTTCAGGGCTGGCAGCTTCCCTGTGGGAGAAGGAGCCGGAGGTTTGCCTTTCAGAAAGAGGCACTGCCGAGGACAGGCAGCATGAGCTGTAGCGTCTGTGGGAAAGCACAGATCCGCAGGGCTGTTGTGCCTGTGAATGGGCTGCAGGGGAAAGTGAAGAGCAGCAAGAGCTTTCAGGGTTGGCAGCTTCCCTGAGGGAGAAAGAGCCGGATGTTTCCCGTTCAGAAAGAGGCACTGCCGAGGACAGGCAGCATGAGCTGTAGCGTCTGTGGGAAAGCACAGATCCGCAGGGCTGTTGTGCCTGTGAATGGGCTGCACGGGGAAAACCAAGAGCAGCAAGAGCTTTCAGGGCTGGCAGCTTCCCTGTGGGAGAAATAGCCCGATGTTTCCCTTTCAGAAAGAAGCAGTGCCGAGGACAGGCAGCATGAGCTGTAGCGTCTGTGGGAAAGCACAGATCCGCAGGGCTGTTGTGCCTGTGAATAGGCTGCACGGGGAGGTGAAGAGCAGCAAGAGCTTCCAGGCCTGTCAGCTTCCCTGTGGGAGAAAGAGCCCAAAGTTTCCCTTTCAGAAAGAGGCACTGCCGAGGACAGGCAGCATGAGCTGTAGCGTCTGTGGGAAAGCACAGATCCGCAGGGCTGTTGTGCCTGTGAATAGGCTGCACGGGGCAAGTGAAGAGCAGCAAGAGCTTTCAGGGTTGGCAGCTTCCTTGTGGGAGAAATAGCCCGATGTTTCCCTTTCAGAAAGAGGCACTGCCGAGGACAGGCAGCATGAGCTGTAGCGTCTGTGGGAAAGCACAGATCCTCAGGGCTGTTGTGCCTGTGAATAGGCTGCACGGGGAAAGTGAAGAGCAGCAAGAGCTTTCAGGGCTGGCAGCTTCCCTGTGGGAGAAATAGCCCGATGTTTCCCTTTCTAGAAAGAGGCACTGCCGAGGACAGGCAGCATGAGCTGTAGCTTCTGTGGGAAAGCACAGATCCGCAGGGCTGTTGTGCCTGTGAATAGGCTGCACGGGGAAAGTCAAGAGCAGCAAGAGCTTTCAGGGTTGGCAGCTTCCTTGTGGGAGAAATAGCCCGATGTTTCCCTTTCAGAAAGAGGCACTGCCGAGGACAGGCAGCATGAGCTGTAGCGTCTGCGGGAAAGCACAGATCCGCAGGGCTGTTGTGCCTGTGAATAGGCTGCACGGGGAGGTGAAGAGCAGCAAGAGCTTTCATGGCTGGCAGCTTCCCTGTGGGAGAAGGAGCCGGAGGTTTGCCTTTCAGAAAGAGGCACTGCCGAGGACAGGCAGCATGAGCTGTAGCGTCTGTGGGAAAGCACAGATCCGCAGGGCTGTTTTGCCTGTGAATAGGCTGCACGGGAACGTGAAAATCAGCAAGAGCTTTCAGGGCTGGCAGCTTCCTTGTGGGAGAAGGAGCCGGAGGTTTGCCTTTCAGAAAGAGGCACTGCCGAGGACAGGCAGGATGAGCTGTAGCGTCTGTGGGAAAGCACAGATCCGCAGGGCTGTTGTGCCTGTGAATAGGCTGCACGGAGAAAGTGAAAATCAGCAAGAGCTTCCAGGGCTGGCAGCTTCCCTGTGGATGAAGGAGCCGGAGGTTTGCCTTTCAGAAAGAGGCACTGCCGAGGACAGGCATCATGAGCTGTAGCGTCTGTGGGAAAGCACAGATCCGCAGGGCTGTTGTGCCTGTGAATAGGCTGCACGGGGAGAGTGAAAAATCATCAACAGCTTTCAGGGCTGGCAGCTTCCTTGTGGGAGAAAGAGCCGGACGTTTCCCTTTCAGAAAGAAGCAGGGCCGAAGACAGGCAGCATGAGCTGTAGCGTCTGTGGGAAAGCACAGATCCGCAGGGCTGTTGTGCCTGTGAATAGGCTGCACGGGGAGAGTGAAATATCATCAACAGCTTTCAGGGCTGGCAGCTTCCTTGTGAGAGAAAAAGCCAGACGTTTCCCTTTCACAAAGACGCAGGGCCGAGGACAGGCAGCATGAGCTGTAGCATACGTGGGAAAGCACAGATCCGCAGGGCTGTTGTGCCTGTGAATAGGCTGCACGGGAACGTGAAAATCAGCAAGAGCTTTCAGGGCTGGCAGCTTCCTTGTGGGAGAAGGAGCCGGATGTTTCCCGTTCAGAAAGAGGCACTGCCGAGGACAGGCAGCATGAGCTGTAGCATATGTGGGAAAGCACAGATCCGCAGGGCTGTTGTGCCTGTGAATAGGCTGCACGGGGAAAGTGAAGAGCAGCAAGAGCTTTCAGGGCTGGCAGCTTCCTTGTGGGAGAAGTAGCCCGATGTTTCCCTTTCAGAAAGAGGCACTGCCGAGGACAGGCAGCATGAGCTGTAGCGTCTGTGGGAAAGCACAGATCCTCAGGGCTGTTGTGCCTCTGAATAGGCTGCACGGGGAAAGTGAAAATCAGCAAGAGCTTTCAGGGCTGCCAGCTTCCTTGTGGGAGAAAGAGCCGGAGGTTTGCCTTTCAGAAAGAAGCAGGGCCGAAGACAGGCAGCATGAGCTGTAGCGTCTGTGGGAAAGCACAGATCCGCAGGGCTGTTGTGCCTGTGAATAGGCTGCACGGGGAGGTGAAGAGCAGCAAGAGCTTTCAGGGCTGGCAGCTTCCCTGTGGGAGAAGGAGCCGGAGGTTTGCCTTTCAGAAAGAGGCACTGCCGAGGACAGGCAGCATGAGCTGTAGCGTCTGTGGGAAAGCACAGATCCGCAGGGCTGTTGTGCCTGTGAATAGGCTGCACGGGGAAAGTGAAGAGCAGCAATAGGTTCCAGGGCTGGCAACTTCCCTGCAGAAGAAGGAGCCGGAGGTTTGCCTTTCAGAAAGAGGCACTGCCGAAGACAGGCAGCATGAGCTGTAGCGTCTGTGGGAAAGCACAGATCCGCAGGGCTGTTGTGCCTGTGAATAGGCTGCACGGAGAAAGTGAAGAACAGCAAGAGCTTTCAGGGCTGGCAGCTTCCCTGTGGGTGAAGGAGCCGGAGGTTTGCCTTTCAGAAAGAGGCACTGCCGAGGACAGGCATCATGAGCTGTAGCGTCTGTGGGAAAGCACAGATCCGCAGGGCTGTTGTGCCTGTGAATAGGCTGCACGGGGAAAGTGAAGAGCAGCAAGAGCTTTCAGGGCTGGCAGCTTCCCTGAGGGAGAAAGAGCCGGATGTTTCCCGTTCAGAAAGAGGCACTGCCGAGGACAGGCAGCATGCGGTGTAGCTTCTGTGGGAAAGCACAGATCCGCAGGGCTGTTGTGCCTGTGAATAGGCTGCACGGGGAAAGTGAAAATCAGCAAGAGCTTTCAGGGCTGGCAGCTTCACTGAGGGAGAAAGAGCCGGATGTTTCCCTTTCAGAAAGAGGCACTGCCGAGGACAGGCAGCATGAGCTGTAGCTTCTGTGGGAAAGCACAGATCCGTAGGGCTGTTGTGCCTGTGAATAGGCTGCACGGGGAAAGTCAAGAGCAGCAAGAGCTTTCAGGGTTGGCAGCTTCCTTGTGGGAGAAATAGCCCGATGTTTCCCTTTCAGAAAGAGGCACTGCCGAGGACAGGCAGCATGAGCTGTAGCGTCTGTGGGAAAGCACAGATCCTCAGGGCTGTTGTGCCTGTGAATAGGCTGCACGGGGAAAGTGAAGAGCAGCAAGAGCTTTCAGGGCTGGCAGCTTCCCTGTGGGAGAAATAGCCCGATGTTTCCCTTTCAGAAAGAGGCACTGCCGAGGACAGGCAGCATGAGCTGTAGCGTCTGTGGGAAAGCACAGATCCGCAGGGCTGTTGTGCCTGTGAATAGGCTGCACGGGGAGGTGAAGAGCAGCAAGAGCTTCCAGGGCTGGCAGCTTCCCTGTGGGTGAAGGAGCCGGAGGTTTGCCTTTCAGAAAGAGGCACTGCCGAGGACAGGCAGCATGAGCTGTAGCGTCTGTGGGAAAGCACAGATCCGCAGGGCTGTTGTGCCTGTGAATAGGCTGCACGGAGAAAGTGAAAATCAGCAAGAGCTTCCAGGGCTGGCAGCTTCCCTGTGGGAGAAGGAGCCGGAGGTTTGCCTTTCAGAAAGAGGCACTGCCGAGGACAGGCAGCATGAGCTGTAGCGTCTGTGGGAAAGCACAGATCCGCAGGGCTGTTGTGCCTGTGAATAGGCTGCACGGGGAGGTGAAGAGCAGCAAGAGCTTCCAGGGCTGGCAGCTTCCCTGTGGGAGAAGGAGCCGGAGGTTTGCCTTTCAGAAAGAGGCACTGCCGAGGACAGGCAGCATGAGCTGTAGCGTCTGTGGGAAAGCACAGATCCGCAGGGCTGTTGTGCCTGTGAATAGGCTGCACGGGAACGTGAAAATCAGCAAGAGCTTTGAGGGCTGGCAGCTTCCTTGTGGGAGAAAGAGCCGGATGTTTCCCTTTCAGAAAGAGGCACTGCCGAGGACAGGCAGCATGAGCTGTAGCGTCTGTGGGAAAGCACAGATCCGCAGGGCTGTTGTGCCTGTGAATAGGCTGCACGGAGAAAGTGAAAATCAGCAAGAGCTTTCAGGGCTGGCAGCTTCCCTGTGGGAGAAGGAGCCGGAGGTTTGCCTTTCAGAAAGAGGCACTGCCGAGGACAGGCAGCATGAGCTGTAGCTTCTGTGGGAAAGCACAGATCTGCAGGGCTGTTGTGCCTGTGAATAGGCTGCACGGAGAAAGTGAAGAACAGCAAGAGCTTTCAGGGCTGGCAGCTTCCCTGTGGGAGAAGGAGCCGGAGGTTTGCCTTTCAGAAAGAGGCACTGCCGAGGACAGGCAGCATGAGCTGTAGCGTCTGTGGGAAAGCACAGATCCGCAGGGCTGTTGTGCCTGTGAATGGGCTGCACGGGGAAAACCAAGAGCAGCAAGAGCTTTCAGGGCTGGCAGCTTCCTTGTCGGAGAAATAGCCCGATGTTTCCCTTTCAGAAAGAAGCAGTGCCGAGAACAGGCAGCATGAGCTGTAGCGTCTGTGGGAAAGCACAGATCCGCAGGGCTGTTGTGCCTGTGAATAGGCTGCACGGGGAGGTGAAGAGCAGCAAGAGCTTCCAGGCCTGTCAGCTTCCCTGTGGGAGAAAGAGCCCAATGTTTCCCTTTCAGAAAGAGGCACTGCCGAGGACAGGCAGCATGAGCTGTAGCATCTGTGGGAAAGCACAGATCCGCAGGGCTGTTGTGCCTGTGAATAGGCTGCACGGGGCAAGTGAAGAGCAGCAAGAGCTTTCAGGGTTGGCAGCTTCCCTGTGGGAGAAATAGCCCGATGTTTCCCTTTCAGAAAGAGGCACTGCCGAGGACAGGCAGCATGAGCTGTAGCGTCTGTGGGAAAGCACAGATCCGCAGGGCTGTTGTGCCTGTGAATAGGCTGCACGGGGAAAGTGAAGAGCAGCAAGAGCTTTCAGGGCTGGCAGCTTCCTTGTGGGAGAAGGAGCCGGAGGTTTGCCTTTCAGAAAGAGGCACTGCCGAGGACAGGCAGCATGAGCTGTAGCGTCTGTGGGAAAGCACAGATCCTCAGGGCTGTTGTGCCTCTGAATAGGCTGCACGGGGAAAGTGAAAATCAGCAAGAGCTTTCAGGGCTGCCAGCTTCCTTGTGGGAGAAAGAGCCGGAGGTTTGCCTTTCAGAAAGAGGCACTGCCGAAGACAGGCAGCATGAGCTGTAGCGTCTGTGGGAAAGCACAGATCCGCAGGGCTGTTGTGCCTGTGAATAGGCTGCACGGGGAGAGTGAAAAATCATCAACAGCTTTCAGGGCTGGCAGCTTCCTTGTGGGAGAAAGAGCCGGACGTTTCCCTTTCAGAAAGAAGCAGGGCCGAAGACAGGCAGCATGAGCTGTAGCGTCTGTGGGAAAGCACAGATCCGCAGGGCTGTTGTGCCTGTGAATAGGCTGCAGGGGAGGTGAAGAGCAGCAAGAGCTTTCAGGGCTGGCAGCTTCCCTGTGGGAGAAGGAGCCGGAGGTTTGCCTTTCAGAAAGAGGCACTGCCGAGGACAGGCAGCATGAGCTGTAGCGTCTGTGGGAAAGCACAGATCCGCAGGGCTGTTGTGCCTGTGAATAGGCTGCACGGGGAAAGTGAAGAGCAGCAATAGGTTCCAGGGCTGGCAGCTTCCCTGTGGGAGAAGGAGCCGGAGGTTTGCCTTTCAGAAAGAGGCACTGCCGAGGACAGGCAGCATGAGCTGTAGCGTCTGTGGGAAAGCACAGATCCGCAGGGCTGTTGTGCCTGTGAATAGGCTGCACGGGGAAAGTGAAGAGCAGCAAGAGCTTTCAGGGCTGGCAGCTTCCCTGAGAGAGAAATAGCCCGATGTTTCCCGTTCAGAAAGAGGCACTGCCGAGGACAGGCAGCATGAGTTGTAGCGTCTGTGGGAAAGCACAGATCCGCAGGGCTGTTGTGCCTGTGAATAGGCTGCACGGGGAAAGTGAAGAGCAGCAAGAGCTTTCAGGGCTGGCAGCTTCCTTATGGGAGAAGGAGCCGGAGGTTTGCCTTTCAGAAAGAGGCACTGCCGAGGACAGGCAGCATGAGCTGTAGCGTCTGTGGGAAAGCACAGATCCGCAGGGCTGTTGTGCCTGTGAATAGGCTGCACGGGAACGTGAAAATCAGCAAGAGCTTTCAGGGCTGGCAGCTTCCTTATGGGAGAAGGAGCCGGAGTTTTGCCTTTCAGAAAGAGGCACTGCCGAGGACAGGCAGCATGAGCTGTAGCTTCTGTGGGAAAGCACAGATCCGCAGGGCTGTTGTGCCTGTGAATGGGCTGCAGGGGAAAGTGAAGAGCAGCAAGAGCTTTCAGGGTTGGCAGCTTCCCTGAGGGAGAAAGAGCCGGATGTTTCCCGTTCAGAAAGAAGCAGTGCCGAGGACAGGCAGCATGAGCTGTAGCGTCTGTGGGAAAGCACAGATCCGCAGGGCTGTTGTGCCTGTGAATAGGCTGCACGGAGAAAGTGAAGAACAGCAAGAGCTTTCAGGGCTGGCAGCTTCCTTGTGGGAGAAATAGCCCGATGTTTCCCTTTCAGAAAGAAGCAATGCCGAGGACAGGCAGCATGAGCTGTAGCGTCTGTGGGAAAGCACAGATCCGCAGGGCTGTTGTGCCTGTGAATAGGCTGCACGGGGAGGTGAAGAGCAGCAAGAGCTTCCAGGGCTGGCAGCTTCCCTGTGGGAGAAGGAGCCAGAGGTTTGCCTTTCAGAAAGAGGCACTGCCGAGGACAGGCAGCATGAGCTGTAGCGTCTGTGGGAAAGCACAGATCCGCAGGGCTGTTGTGCCTGTGAATAGGCTGCACGGGGCAAGTGAAGAGCAGCAAGAGCTTTCAGGGTTGGCAGCTTCCTTGTGGGAGAAATAGCCCGATGTTTCCCTTTCAGAAAGAGGCACTGCCGAGGACAGGCAGCATGAGCTGTAGCGTCTGTGGGAAAGCACAGATCCTCAGGGCTGTTGTGCCTGTGAATAGGCTGCACGGGGAAAGTGAAGAGCAGCAAGAGCTTTCAGGGCTGGCAGCTTCCCTGTGGGAGAAATAGCCCGATGTTTCCCTTTCTAGAAAGAGGCACTGCCGAGGACAGGCAGCATGAGCTGTAGCTTCTGTGGGAAAGCACAGATCCGCAGGGCTGTTGTGCCTGTGAATAGGCTGCACGGGGAAAGTCAAGAGCAGCAAGAGCTTTCAGGGTTGGCAGCTTCCTTGTGGGAGAAATAGCCCGATGTTTCCCTTTCAGAAAGAGGCACTGCCGAGGACAGGCAGCATGAGCTGTAGCGTCTGCGGGAAAGCACAGATCCGCAGGGCTGTTGTGCCTGTGAATAGGCTGCACGGGGAGGTGAAGAGCAGCAAGAGCTTTCAGGGCTGGCAGCTTCCCTGTGGGAGAAGGAGCCGGAGGTTTCCCTTTCAGAAAGAGGCACTGCCGAGGACAGGCAGCATGAGCTGTAGCGTCTGTGGGAAAGCACAGATCCGCAGGGCTGTTGTGCCTGTGAATAGGCTGCACGGGAACGTGAAAATCAGCAAGAGCTTTCAGGGCTGGCAGCTTCCCTGTGGGAGAAGGAGCCGGAGGTTTGCCTTTCAGAAAGAGGCACTGCCGAGGACAGGCAGCATGAGCTGTAGCGTCTGTGGGAAAGCACAGATCCGCAGGGCTGTTGTGCCTGTGAATAGGCTGCACGGGGAGGTGAAAATCAGCAAGAGCTTTCAGGGCTGGCAGCTTCCTTGTGGGAGAAAGAGCCGGAGGTTTGCCTTTCAGAAAGAGGCACTGCCGAGGACAGGCAGCATGAGCTGTAGCGTCTGTGGGAAAGCACAGATCCGCAGGGCTGTTGTGCCTGTGAATAGGCTGCACGGGGAAAGTGAAAATCAGCAAGAGCTTCCAGGGCTGGCAGCTTCCTTGTGGGAGAAAGAGCCGGCGGTTTGCCTTTCAGAAAGAGGCACTGCCGAGGACAGGCAGCATGAGCTGTAGCGTCTGTGGGAAAGCACAGATCCGCAGGGCTGTTGTGCCTGTGAATAGGCTGCACGGGGAAAGTGAAAATCAGCAAGAGCTTTCAGGGCTGGCAGCTTCACTGAGGGAGAAGGAGCCGGAGGTTTCCCTTTCAGAAAGAGGCACTGCCGAGGACAGGCAACATGCGGTGTAGCTTCTGTGGGAAAGCACAGATCCGCAGGGCTGTTGTGCCTGTGAATAGGCTGCACGGGGAGAGAGAAAAATCATCAAAAACTTTCAGGGCTGGCAGCTTCCTTGTGGGAGAAAGAGCCGGACGTTTCCCTTTCAGAAAGAAGCAGGGCCGAGGACAGGCAGCATGAGCTGTAGCGTCTGTGGGAAAGCACAGATCCGCAGGGCTGTTGTGCCTGTGAATAGGCTGCACGGGGAAAGTGAAAATCAGCAAGAGCTTTCAGGGCTGGCAGCTTCACTGAGGCAGAAAGAGCCCGATGTTTCCCTTTCAGAAAGAGGCACTGCCGAGGACAGGCAGCATGAGCTGTAGCGTCTGTGGGAAAGCACAGATCCGCAGGGCTGTTGTGCCTGTGAATAGGCTGCACGGGGAAAGTGAAAATCAGCAAGAGCTTTCAGGGCTGGCAGCTTCCCTGTGGGAGAAGTAGCCGGAGATTTACCTTTCAGAAAGAGGCACTGCCGAGGACAGGCAGCATGAGCTGTAGCGTCTGTGGGAAAGCACAGATCCGCAGGGCTGTTGTGCCTGTGAATAGGCTGCACGGGGAAAGTGAAAATCAGCAAGAGCTTTCAGGGCTGGCAGCTTCCCTGAGAGAGAAATAGCCCAATGTTTCCCGTTCAGAAAGAGGCACTGCCGAGGACAGGCAGCATGAGCTGTAGCTTCTGTGGGAAAGCACAGATCCGCAGGGCTGTTGTGCCTGTGAATAGGCTGCACGGGGAAAGTTAAAATCAGCAAGAGCTTTCAGGGCTGGCAGCTTCCCTGTGGGAGAAGGAGCCGGAGGTTTCCCTTTCAGAAAGAGGCACTGCCGAGGACAGGCAGCATGAGCTGTAGCGTCTGTGGGAAAGCACAGATCCGCAGGGCTGTTGTGCCTGTGAATAGGCTGCAGGGGAAAGTGAAGACCAGCAAGAGCTTTCAGGGCTGGCAGCTTCCCTGAGGGAGAAAGAGCCGGATGTTTCCCATTCAGAAAGAGGCACTGCCGAGGACAGGCAGCATGAGCTGTAGCGTCTGTGGGAAAGCACAGATCCGCAGGGCTGTTGTGCCTGTGAATAGGCTGCACGGGGAGGTGAAGAGCAGCAAGAGCTTTCATGGAGGGCAGCTTCTCTGTGGGAGAAGGAGCTGGAGGTTTGCCTTTCAGAAAGAGGCACTGCCGAGGACAGGCAGCATGAGCTGTAGCTTCTGTGGGAAAGCACAGATCCGCAGGGCTGTTGTGCCTGTGAATAGGCTGCACGGGGAGAGAGAAAAATCATCAAAAACTTTCAGGGCTGGCAGCTTCCTTGTGGGAGAAAGAGCCGGACGTTTCCCTTTCAGAAAGAAGCAGGGCCGAGGACAGGCAGCATGAGCTGTAGCGTCTGTGGGAAAGCACAGATCCGCAGGGCTGTTGTGCCTGTGAATAGGCTGCACGGGGAAAGTGAAAAATTAGCAAGAGTTTTCAGGGCTGGCAGCTTCCCTGAGGGAGAAAGAGCCCAATGTTTCCCTTTCAGAAAGAGGCACTGCCGAGGACAGGCATCATGAGCTGTAGCTTCTGTGGGAAAGCACAGATCCGCAGGGCTGTTGTGCCTGTGAATAGGCTGCACGGGGAAAGTCAAGAGCAGCAAGAGCTTTCAGGGTTGGCAGCTTCCTTGTGGGAGAAATAGCCCGATGTTTCCCTTTCAGAAAGAGGCACTGCCGAGGACAGGCAGCATGAGCTGTAGCGTCTGTGGGAAAGCACAGATCCGCAGGGCTGTTGTGCCTGTGAATAGGCTGCACGGGGAGGTGAAGAGCAGCAAGAGCTTCCAGGGCTGGCAGCTTCCCTGTGGGTGAAGGAGCCGGACGTTTGCCTTTCAGAAAGAGGCACTGCCGAGCACAGGCAGCATGAGCAGTAGCGTCTGTGGGAAAGCACAGATCTGCAGGGCTGTTGTGCCTGTGAATAGGCTGCACGGGGAAAGTGAAAATCAGCAAGAGCTTTCAGGGCTGGCAGCTTCACTGAGGCAGAAAGAGCCGGATGTTTCCCTTTCAGAAAGAGGCACTGCCGAGGACAGGCAGCATGAGCTGTAGCGTCTGTGGGAAAGCACAGATCCGCAGGGCTGTTGTGCCTGTGAATAGGCTGCACGGGGAAAACCAAGAGCAGGAAGAGCTTTCAGGGCTGGCAGCTTCCTTATGGGAGAAGGAGCCGGAGGTTTGCCTTTCAGAAAGAGGCACTGCCGAGGACAGGCAGCATGAGCTGTAGCGTCTGTGGGAAAGCACAGATCCGCAGGGCTGTTGTGCCTGTGAATAGGCTGCACGGAGAAAGTGAAAATCAGCAAGAGCTTTCAGGGCTGGCAGCTTCCCTGAGGGAGAAAGAGCCGGATGTTTCCCGTTCAGAAAGAGGCACTGCCGAGGACAGGCAGCATGAGCTGTAGCGTCTGTGGGAAAGCACAGATCCGCAGGGCTGTTGTGCCTGTGAATAGGCTGCACGGAGAAAGTGAAAATCAGCAAGAGCTTTCAGGGCTGGCAGCTTCCCTGTGGGAGAAGGAGCCGGAGGTTTCCCTTTCAGAAAGAGGCACTGCCGAGGACAGGCAGCATGAGCTGTAGCGTCTGTGGGAAAGCACAGATCCGCAGGGCTGTTGTGCCTGTGAATAGGCTGCACGGGGAAAGTGAAAATCAGCAAGAGCTTTCAGGGCTGGCAGCTTCCCTGTGGGAGAAGGAGCCGGAGGTTTGCCTTTCAGAAAGAGGCACTGCCGAGGACAGGCAGCATGAGCTGTAGCGTCTGTGGGAAAGCACAGATCCGCAGGGCTGTTGTGCCTGTGAATAGGCTGCACGGGGAAAGTGAAAATCAGCAAGAGCTTTCAGGGCTGGCAGCTTCCCTGTGGGAGAAGTAGCCGGAGATTTACCTTTCAGAAAGAGGCACTGCCGAGGACAGGCAGCATGAGCTGTAGCGTCTGTGGGAAAGCACAGATCCGCAGGGCTGTTGTGCCTGTGAATAGGCTGCACGGGGAAAGTGAAAATCAGCAAGAGCTTTCAGGGCTGGCAGCTTCCCTGAGAGAGAAATAGCCCAATGTTTCCCGTTCAGAAAGAGGCACTGCCGAGGACAGGCAGCATGAGCTGTAGCTTCTGTGGGAAAGCACAGATCCGCAGGGCTGTTGTGCCTGTGAATAGGCTGCACGGGGAAAGTGAAAATCAGCAAGAGCTTTCAGGGCTGGCAGCTTCCCTGTGGGAGAAGGAGCCGGAGGTTTCCCTTTCAGAAAGAGGCACTGCCGAGGACAGGCAGCATGAGCTGTAGCGTCTGTGGGAAAGCACAGATCCGCAGGGCTGTTGTGCCTGTGAATAGGCTGCAGGGGAAAGTGAAGAGCAGCAAGAGCTTTCAGGGCTGGCAGCTTCCCTGAGGGAGAAAGAGCCGGATGTTTCCCATTCAGAAAGAGGCACTGCCGAGGACAGGCAGCATGAGCTGTAGCGTCTGTGGGAAAGCACAGATCCGCAGGGCTGTTGTGCCTGTGAATAGGCTGCACGGGGAGGTGAAGAGCAGCAAGAGCTTTCATGGAGGGCAGCTTCTCTGTGGGAGAAGGAGCTGGAGGTTTGCCTTTCAGAAAGAGGCACTGCCGAGGACAGGCAGCATGAGCTGTAGCTTCTGTGGGAAAGCACAGATCCGCAGGGCTGTTGTGCCTGTGAATAGGCTGCACGGGGAAAGTGAAAAATCAGCAAGAGCTTTCAGGGCTGGCAGCTTCACTGAGGGAGAAGGAGCCGGAGGTTTCCCTTTCAGAAAGAGGCACTGCCGAGGACAGGCAGCATGAGCTGTAGCTTCTGTGGGAAAGCACAGATCCGCAGGGCTGTTGTGCCTGTGAATAGGCTGCACGGGGAAAGTGAAAATCAGCAAGAGCTTTCAGGGCTGGCAGCTTCACTGAGGGAGAAGGAGCCGGAGGTTTCCCTTTCAGAAAGAGGCACTGCCGAGGACAGGCAGCATGCGGTGTAGCTTCTGTGGGAAAGCACAGATCCGCAGGGCTGTTGTGCCTGTGAATAGGCTGCACGGGGAAAGTCAAGAGCAGCAAGAGCTTTCAGGGTTGGCAGCTTCATTGTGGGAGAAATAGCCCGATGTTTCCCTTTCAGAAAGAGGCACTGCCGAGGACAGGCAGCATGAGCTGTAGCATATGTGGGAAAGCACAGATCCGCAGGGCTGTTGTGTCTGTGAATAGGCTGCAGGGGAAAGTGAAGAGCAGCAAGAGCTTTCAGGGCTGGCACCTTCCCTGTGGGAGAAAGAGCCCAATGTTTCCCGTTCAGAAAGAGGCACTGCCGAGGACAGGCAGCATGAGCTGTAGCATATGTGGGAAAGCACAGATCCGCAGGGCTGTTGTGCCTGTGAATAGGCTGCAGGGGAAAGTGAAGAGCAGCAAGAGCTTTAATGGCTGGCAGCTTCCCTGTGGGAGAAGGAGCCGGAGGTTTGCCTTTTAGAAAGAGGCACTGCCGAGGACAGGCAGCATGAGCTGTAGCTTCTGTGGGAAAGCACAGATCCGCAGGGCTGTTGTGCCTGTGAATAGGCTGCACGGGGAGGTGAGAGCAGCAAGAGCTTTCAGGGCTGGCAGCTTCCCTGTGGGAGAAAGAGCCCAATGTTTCCCTTTCAGAAAGAGGCACTGCAGAGTACAGGCAGCATGAGCTGTAGCGTCTGTGGGAAAGCACAGATCCGCAGGGCTGTTGTGCCTGTGAATAGGCTGCAGGGGAAAGTGAAGAGCAGCAAGAGCTTTCAGGGCTGGCAGCTTCCCTGAGGGAGAAAGAGCCGGATGTTTCCCGTTCAGAAAGAGGCACTGCCGAGGACAGGCAGCATGAGCTGTAGCGTCTGTGGGAAAGCACAGATCCGCAGGGCTGTTGTGCCTGTGAATAGGCTGCACGGGGAAAGTGAAGAGCAGCAAGAGCTTTCAGGGCTGGCAGCTTCCTTGTGGGAGAAATAGCCCGATGTTTCCCTTTCAGAAAGAGGCACTGCCGAGGAAAGGCATCATGAGCTGTAGCGTCTGTGGGAAAGCACAGATCCGCAGGGCTGTTGTGCCTGTGAATAGGCTGCACGGGGAGGTGAAGAGCAGCAAGAGCTTCCAGGGCTGGCAGCTTCCCTGTGGGTGAAGGAGCCGGATGTTTGCCTTTCAGAAAGAGGCACTGCCGAGCACAGGCAGCATGAGCTGTAGCGTCTGTGGGAAAGCACAGATCCGCAGGGCTGCTGTGCCTGTGAATGGGCTGCACGGAGAAAGTGAAAATCAGCAAGAGCTTTCAGGGCTGGCAGCTTCCCTGTGGGAGAAGGAGCCGGAGGTTTGCCTTTCAGAAAGAGGCACTGCCGAGGACAGGCAGCATGAGCTGTAGCTTCTGTGGGAAAGCACAGATCCGCAGGGCTGTTGTGCCTGTGAATAGGCTGCACGGGGAAAGTGAAAATCAGCAAGAGCTTTCAGGGCTGGCAGCTTCACTGAGGGAGAAGGAGCCGGAGGTTTCCCTTTCAGAAAGAGGCACTGCCGAGGACAGGCAGCATGCGGTGTAGCTTCTGTGGGAAAGCACAGATCCGCAGGGCTGTTGTGCCTGTGAATAGGCTGCACGGGGAGAGAGAAAAATCATCAAAAACTTTCAGGGCTGGCAGCTTCCTTGTGGGAGAAAGAGCCGGACGTTTCCCTTTCAGAAAGAAGCAGGGCCGAGGGCAGGCAGCATGAGCTGTAGCGTCTGTGGGAAAGCACAGATCCGCAGGGCTGTTGTGCCTGTGAATAGGCTGCACGGGGAAAGTGAAAAATTAGCAAGAGTTTTCAGGGCTGGCAGCTTCCCTGAGGGAGAAAGAGCCCAATGTTTCCCTTTCAGAAAGAGGCACTGCCGAGGACAGGCAGCATGAGCTGTAGCTTCTGTGGGAAAGCACAGATCCGCAGGGCTGTTGTGCCTGTGAATAGGCTGCACGGGGAAAGTCAAGAGCAGCAAGAGCTTTCAGGGTTGGGAGCTTCCTTGTGGGAGAAATAGCCCGATGTTTCCCTTTCAGAAAGAGGCACTGCCGAGGACAGGCAGCATGAGCTGTAGCGTCTGTGGGAAAGCACAGATCCGCAGGGCTGCTGTGCCTGTGAATGGGCTGCACGGAGAAAGTGAAAATCAGCAAGAGCTTTCAGGGCTGGCAGCTTCCCTGTGGGAGAAGGAGCCGGAGGTTTGCCTTTCAGAAAGAGGCACTGCCGAGGACAGGCAGCATGCGGTGTAGCTTCTGTGGGAAAGCACAGATCCGCAGGGCTGTTGTGCCTGTGAATAGGCTGCACGGGGAGAGAGAAAAATCATCAAAAACTTTCAGGGCTGGCAGCTTCCTTGTGGGAGAAAGAGCCGGACGTTTCCCTTTCAGAAAGAAGCAGGGCCGAGGACAGGCAGCATGAGCTGTAGCGTCTGTGGGAAAGCACAGATCCGCAGGGCTGTTGTGCCTGTGAATAGGCTGCACGGGGAAAGTGAAAAATTAGCAAGAGTTTTCAGGGCTGGCAGCTTCCCTGAGGGAGAAAGAGCCCAATGTTTCCCTTTCAGAAAGAGGCACTGCCGAGGACAGGCAGCATGAGCTGTAGCGTCTGTGGGAAAGCACAGATCCGCAGGGCTGTTGTGCCTGTGAATAGGCTGCACGGGGAAAGTCAAGAGCAGCAAGAGCTTTCAGGGTTGGGAGCTTCCTTGTGGGAGAAATAGCCCGATGTTTCCCTTTCAGAAAGAGGCACTGCCGAGGACAGGCAGCATGAGCTGTAGCGTCTGTGGGAAAGCACAGATCCGCAGGGCTGTTGTGCCTGTGAATAGGCTGCACGGGGAGGTGAAGAGCAGCAAGAGCTTCCAGGGCTGGCAGCTTCCCTGTGGGTGAAGGAGCCGGACGTTTGCCTTTCAGAAAGAGGCACTGCCGAGGACAGGCAGCATGAGCTGTAGCGTCTGTGGGAAAGCACAGATCCGCAGGGCTGTTGTGCCTGTGAATAGGCTGCACGGGGAAAACCAAGAGCAGGAAGAGCTTTCAGGGCTGGCAGCTTCCTTATGGGAGAAGGAGCCGGAGGTTTGCCTTTCAGAAAGAGGCACTGCCGAGGACAGGCAGCATGAGCTGTAGCGTCTGTGGGAAAGCACAGATCCGCAGGGCTGTTGTGCCTGTGAATAGGCTGCACGGAGAAAGTGAAAATCAGCAAGAGCTTTCAGGGCTGGCAGCTTCCCTGAGGGAGAAAGAGCCGGATGTTTCCCGTTCAGAAAGAGGCACTGCCGAGGACAGGCAGCATGAGCTGTAGCGTCTGTGGGAAAGCACAGATCCGCAGGGCTGTTGTGCCTGTGAATAGGCTGCACGGAGAAAGTGAAAATCAGCAAGAGCTTTCAGGGCTGGCAGCTTCCCTGTGGGAGAAGGAGCCGGAGGTTTGCCTTTCAGAAAGAGGCACTGCCGAGGACAGGCAGCATGAGCTGTAGCGTCTGTGGGAAAGCACAGATCCGCAGGGCTGTTGTGCCTGTGAATAGGCTGCAGGGGAAAGTGAAGAGCAGCAAGAGCTTTCAGGGCTGGCAGCTTCCCTGAGGGAGAAAGAGCCGGATGTTTCCCATTCAGAAAGAGGCACTGCCGAGGACAGGCAGCATGAGCTGTAGCGTCTGTGGGAAAGCACAGATCCGCAGGGCTGTTGTGCCTGTGAATAGGCTGCACGGGGAGGTGAAGAGCAGCAAGAGCTTTCATGGAGGGCAGCTTCTCTGTGGGAGAAGGAGCTGGAGGTTTGCCTTTCAGAAAGAGGCACTGCCGAGGACAGGCAGCATGAGCTGTAGCTTCTGTGGGAAAGCACAGATCCGCAGGGCTGTTGTGCCTGTGAATAGGCTGCACGGGGAAAGTGAAAAATCAGCAAGAGCTTTCAGGGCTGGCAGCTTCACTGAGGGAGAAGGAGCCGGAGGTTTCCCTTTCAGAAAGAGGCACTGCCGAGGACAGGCAGCATGAGCTGTAGCTTCTGTGGGAAAGCACAGATCCGCAGGGCTGTTGTGCCTGTGAATAGGCTGCACGGGGAAAGTGAAAAATCAGCAAGAGCTTTCAGGGCTGGCAGCTTCACTGAGGGAGAAGGAGCCGGAGGTTTCCCTTTCAGAAAGAGGCACTGCCGAGGACAGGCAGCATGAGCTGTAGCGTCTGTGGGAAAGCACAGATCCGCAGGGCTGTTGTGCCTGTGAATAGGAAGCACGGGGAAAGTGAAAATCAGCAAGAGCTTTCAGGGCTGGCAGCTTCACTGAGGGAGAAGGAGCCGGAGGTTTCCCTTTCAGAAAGAGGCACTGCCGAGGACAGGCAGCATGCGGTGTAGCTTCTGTGGGAAAGCACAGATCCGCAGGGCTGTTGTGCCTGTGAATAGGCTGCACGGGGAAAGTCAAGAGCAGCAAGAGCTTTCAGGCCTGGCAGCTTCCTTGTGGGAGAAATAGCCCGATGTTTCCCTTTCAGAAAGAGGCACTGCCGAGGACAGGCAGCATGAGCTGTAGCGTCTGTGGGAAAGCACAGATCCGCAGGGCTGTTGTGTCTGTGAATAGGCTGCAGGGGAAAGTGAAGAGCAGCAAGAGCTTTCAGGGCTGGCAGCTTCCCTGAGGGAGAAAGAGCCGGATGTTTCCCATTCAGAAAGAGGCACTGCCGAGGACAGGCAGCATGAGCTGTAGCTTCTGTGGGAAAGCACAGATCCGCAGGGCTGTTGTGCCTGTGAATAGGCTGCACGGGGAGGTGAGAGCAGCAAGAGCTTTCAGGGCTGGCAGCTTCCCTGTGGGAGAAAGAGCCCAATGTTTCCCTTTCAGAAAGAGGCACTGCAGAGTACAGGCAGCATGAGCTGTAGCATATGTGGGAAAGCACAGATCCGCAGGGCTGTTGTGCCTGTGAATAGGCTGCAGGGGAAAGTGAAGAGCAGCAAGAGCTTTCAGGGCTGGCAGCTTCCCTGAGGGAGAAAGAGCCGGATGTTTCCCGTTCAGAAAGAGGCACTGCCGAGGACAGGCAGCATGAGCTGTAGCGTCTGTGGGAAAGCACAGATCCGCAGGGCTGTTGTGCCTGTGAATAGGCTGCACGGGGAAAGTGAAGAGCAGCAAGAGCTTTCAGGGCTGGCAGCTTCCTTGTGGGAGAAATAGCCCGATGTTTCCCTTTCAGAAAGAGGCACTGCCGAGGAAAGGCATCATGAGCTGTAGCGTCTGTGGGAAAGCACAGATCCGCAGGGCTGTTGTGCCTGTGAATAGGCTGCACGGGGAGGTGAAGAGCAGCAAGAGCTTTCAGGGCTGGCAGCTTCCCTGTGGGTGAAGGAGCCGGATGTTTGCCTTTCAGAAAGAGGCACTGCCGAGCACAGGCAGCATGAGCTGTAGCGTCTGTGGGAAAGCACAGATCCGCAGGGCTGCTGTGCCTGTGAATGGGCTGCACGGAGAAAGTGAAAATCAGCAAGAGCTTTCAGGGCTGGCAGCTTCCCTGTGGGAGAAGGAGCCGGAGGTTTGCCTTTCAGAAAGAGGCACTGCCGAGGACAGGCAGCATGCGGTGTAGCTTCTGTGGGAAAGCACAGATCCGCAGGGCTGTTGTGCCTGTGAATAGGCTGCACGGGGAGAGAGAAAAATCATCAAAAACTTTCAGGGCTGGCAGCTTCCTTGTGGGAGAAAGAGCCGGACGTTTCCCTTTCAGAAAGAAGCAGGGCCGAGGACAGGCAGCATGAGCTGTAGCGTCTGTGGGAAAGCACAGATCCGCAGGGCTGTTGTGCCTGTGAATAGGCTGCACGGGGAAAGTGAAAAATTAGCAAGAGTTTTCAGGGCTGGCAGCTTCCCTGAGGGAGAAAGAGCCCAATGTTTCCCTTTCAGAAAGAGGCACTGCCGAGGACAGGCAGCATGAGCTGTAGCTTCTGTGGGAAAGCACAGATCCGCAGGGCTGTTGTGCCTGTGAATAGGCTGCACGGAGAAAGTGAAAATCAGCAAGAGCTTTCAGGGCTGGCAGCTTCCCTGAGGGAGAAAGAGCCGGATGTTTCCCGTTCAGAAAGAGGCACTGCCGAGGACAGGCAGCATGAGCTGTAGCGTCTGTGGGAAAGCACAGATCCGCAGGGCTGTTGTGCCTGTGAATAGGCTGCACGGAGAAAGTGAAAATCAGCAAGAGCTTTCAGGGCTGGCAGCTTCCCTGTGGGAGAAGGAGCCGGAGGTTTGCCTTTCAGAAAGAGGCACTGCCGAGGACAGGCAGCATGAGCTGTAGCGTCTGTGGGAAAGCACAGATCCGCAGGGCTGTTGTGCCTGTGAATAGGCTGCAGGGGAAAGTGAAGAGCAGCAAGAGCTTTCAGGGCTGGCAGCTTCCCTGAGGGAGAAAGAGCCGGATGTTTCCCATTCAGAAAGAGGCACTGCCGAGGACAGGCAGCATGAGCTGTAGCGTCTGTGGGAAAGCACAGATCCGCAGGGCTGTTGTGCCTGTGAATAGGCTGCACGGGGAGGTGAAGAGCAGCAAGAGCTTTCATGGAGGGCAGCTTCTCTGTGGGAGAAGGAGCTGGAGGTTTGCCTTTCAGAAAGAGGCACTGCCGAGGACAGGCAGCATGAGCTGTAGCTTCTGTGGGAAAGCACAGATCCGCAGGGCTGTTGTGCCTGTGAATAGGCTGCACGGGGAAAGTGAAAAATCAGCAAGAGCTTTCAGGGCTGGCAGCTTCACTGAGGGAGAAGGAGCCGGAGGTTTCCCTTTCAGAAAGAGGCACTGCCGAGGACAGGCAGCATGAGCTGTAGCTTCTGTGGGAAAGCACAGATCCGCAGGGCTGTTGTGCCTGTGAATAGGAAGCACGGGGAAAGTGAAAATCAGCAAGAGCTTTCAGGGCTGGCAGCTTCACTGAGGGAGAAGGAGCCGGAGGTTTCCCTTTCAGAAAGAGGCACTGCCGAGGACAGGCAGCATGCGGTGTAGCTTCTGTGGGAAAGCACAGATCCGCAGGGCTGTTGTGCCTGTGAATAGGCTGCACGGGGAAAGTCAAGAGCAGCAAGAGCTTTCAGGGTTGGCAGCTTCCTTGTGGGAGAAATAGCCCGATGTTTCCCTTTCAGAAAGAGGCACTGCCGAGGACAGGCAGCATGAGCTGTAGCATATGTGGGAAAGCACAGATCCGCAGGGCTGTTGTGTCTGTGAATAGGCTGCAGGGGAAAGTGAAGAGCAGCAAGAGCTTTCAGGGCTGGCAGCTTCCCTGAGGGAGAAAGAGCCGGATGTTTCCCATTCAGAAAGAGGCACTGCCGAGGACAGGCAGCATGAGCTGTAGCTTCTGTGGGAAAGCACAGATCCGCAGGGCTGTTGTGCCTGTGAATAGGCTGCACGGGGAAAGTTAAAATCAGCAAGAGCTTTCAGGGCTGGCAGCTTCCCTGTGGGAGAAAGAGCCCAATGTTTCCCGTTCAGAAAGAGGCACTGCCGAGGACAGGCAGCATGAGCTGTAGCATATGTGGGAAAGCACAGATCCGCAGGGCTGTTGTGCCTGTGAATAGGCTGCACGGGGAGGTGAAGAGCAGCAAGAGCTTCCAGGGCTGGCAGCTTCCCTGTGGGTGAAGGAGCCGGACGTTTGCCTTTCAGAAAGAGGCACTGCCGAGCACAGGCAGCATGAGCAGTAGCGTCTGTGGGAAAGCACAGATCCGCAGGGCTGTTGTGCCTGTGAATAGGCTGCACGGGGAAAGTGAAAATCAGCAAGAGCTTTCAGGGCTGGCAGCTTCCCTGTGGGAGAAGGAGCCGGAGGTTTGCCTTTCAGAAAGAGGCACTGCCGAGGACAGGCAGCATGAGCTGTAGCATACGTGGGAAAGCACAGATCCGCAGGGCTGTTGTGCCTGTGAATAGGCTGCACGGGGAAAGTGAAAATCAGCAATAGCTTTCAGGGCTGGCAGCTTCCCTGTGGGAGAAGTAGCCGGAGATTTACCTTTCAGAAAGAGGCACTGCCGAGGACAGGCAGCATGAGCTGTAGCTTCTGTGGGAAAGCACAGATCCGCAGGGCTGTTGTGCCTGTGAATAGGCTGCACGGAGAAAGTGAAAATCAGCAAGAGCTTTCAGGGCTGGCAGCTTCCTTGTGGGAGAAATAGCCCGATGTTTCCCTTTCAGAAAGAGGCACTGCCGAGGACAGGCAGCATGAGCTGTAGCGTCTGTGGGAAAGCACAGATCCGCAGGGCTGTTGTGCCTGTGAATAGGCTGCACGGGGAAAGTCAAGAGCAGCAAGAGCTTTCAGGGCTGGCACCTTCCCTGTGGGAGAAGGAGCCGGAGGTTTGCCTTTCAGAAAGAGGCACTGCCGAGGACAGGCAGCATGAGCTGTAGCGTCTGTGGGAAAGCACAGATCCGCAGGGCTGTTGTGCCTGTGAATAGGCTGCACGGGGAAAGTCAAGATCAGCAAGAGCTTTCAGGGCTGGCAGCTTCCCTGTGGGAGAAGGAGCCGGATGTTTGCCTTTCAGAAAGAGGCACTGCCGAGGACAGGCAGCATGAGCTGTAGCTTCTGTGGGAAAGCACAGATCCGCAGGGCTGTTGTGCCTGTGAATAGGCTGCACGGGGAAAGTGAAAATCAGCAAGAGCTTTCAGGGCTGGCAGCTTCACTGAGGGAGAAGGAGCCGGAGGTTTCCCTTTCAGAAAGAGGCACTGCCGAGGACAGGCAGCATGAGCTGTAGCTTCTGTGGGAAAGCACAGATCCGCAGGGCTGTTGTGCCTGTGAATAGGCTGCACGGGGAAAGTGAAAATCAGCAAGAGCTTTCAGGGCTGGCAGCTTCCCTGTGGGAGAAGGAGCCGGAGGTTTGCCTTTCAGAAAGAGGCACTGCCGAGGACAGGCAGCATGAGCTGTAGCGTCTGTGGGAAAGCACAGATCTGCAGGGCTGTTGTGCCTGTGAATAGGCTGCACGGGGAGGTGAAGAGCAGCAAGAGCTTCCAGGGCTGGCAGCTTCCCTGTGGGAGAAAGAGCCCAATGTTTCCCTTTCAGAAAGAGGCACTGCCGAGGACAGGCAGCATGAGCTGTAGCGTCTGTGGGAAAGCACAGATCCGCAGGGCTGTTGTGCCTGTGAATAGGCTGCACGGGGAAAGTGAAGAGCAGCAAGAGCTTCCAGGTCTGGCAGCTTCCCTGCGGGAGAAAGAGCCGGAGGTTTGCCTTTCAGAAAGAGGCACTGCCGAGGACAGGCAGCATGATCTGTAGCTTCTGTGGGAAAGCACAGATCCGCAGGGCTGTTGTGCCTGTGAATAGGCTGCACGGGGAGGTGAAGAGCAGGAAGAGCTTTCAGGGCTGCCAGCTTCCTTATGGGAGAAGGAGCCGGAGGTTTTCTTTCAGAAATAGGCACTGCCGAGGACAGGCAGCATGAGCTGTAGCGTCTGTGGGAAAGCACAGATCCGCAGGGCTGTTGTGCCTGTGAATAGGCTGCACGGAGAAAGTGAAAATCAGCAACAGGTTTCAGGGCAGGCAGCTTCCCTGTGGGAGAAGGAGCCGGAGGTTTGCCTTTCAGAAAGAGGCAGTGCCGAAGACAGGCATCATGAGCTGTAGCGTCTGTGGGAAAGCACAGATCCGCAGGGCTGTTGTGCCTGTGAATAGGCTGCACGGGGAAAGTGAAGAGCAGCAAGAGCTTTCAGGGCTGGCAGCTTCCTTGTGGGAGAAAGAGCCGGAGGTTTACCTTTCAGAAAGAGGCAGTGCCGAGGACAGGCAGCATGAGCTGTAGCGTCTGTGGGAAAGCACAGATCCACAGGGCTGTTGTGCCTGTGAATAGGCTGCACGGGGAAAGTGAAAATCAGCAAGAGCTTTCAGGGCTGCCAGCTTCCCTGTGGGAGAAGGAGCCGGAGGTTTCCCTTTCAGAAAGAGGCAGGGCCGAGGACAGGCATCATGAGCCGTAGCATCTGTGGGAAAGCACAGATCCGCAGGGCTGTTGTGCCTGTGAATAGGCTGCACGGGGAAAGTGAAGAGCAGCAAGAGCTTTCAGGGCTGGCAGCTTCCCTGTGGGAGAAATAACCCGATGTTTCCCTTTCCGAAAGGGGCTCTACCGAGGACAGGCATCATGAGCTGTATCATACGTGGGAAAGCACAGATCCGCAGGGCTGTTGTGCCTGTGAATAGGCTGCACGGGGAAAGTGAAAATCAGCAAGAGCTTTCAGGGCTGGCAGCTTCCTTGTGGGAGAAAGAGCCCAATGTTTCCCGTTCAGAAAGAGGCACGGCCGAGGACAGGCAGCATGAGCTGTAGCGTCTGTGGGAAAGCACAGATCCGCAGGGCTGTTGTGCCTGTGAATAGGCTGCACGGAGAAAGTGAAGACCAGCAAGAGCTTTCAGGGGTGCCAGCTTCCTTATGGGAGAAGGAGCCGGAGGTTTCCCTTTCAGAAAGAGGCACTGCCGAGGACAGGCAGCATGAGCTGTAGCGTCTGTGGGAAAGCACAGATCCGCAGGGCTGTTGTGCCTGTGAATAGGCTGCACGGGGAGGTGAAGAGCAGCATGATCTTTCAGGGCCTGCAGCTTCCCTGTGGGAGAAGGAGCCGGAGATTTGCCTTTCAGAAAGAGGCAGTGCCGAGGACAGGCAGCATGATCTGTAGCTTCTGTGGGAAGGCACAGATCCGCAGGGCTGTTGTGCCTGTGAATAGGCTGCACGGGGAAAGTGAAAATCAGCAAGAGCTTTCAGGGCTGGCAGCTTCCCTGAGGGAGAAAGAGCCGGATGTTTCCCTTTCAGAAAGAGGCACTGCCGAGGACAGGCAGCATGAGCTGTAGCATATGTGGGAAAGCACAGATCCGCAGGGCTGTTGTGCCTGTGAATAGGCTGCGCGGGGAAAACCAAGAGCAGGAAGAGCTTTCAGGACTGGCAGCTTCCTTATGGGAGAAGGAGCCGGAGGTTTGACTTTCATAAAGAGGCAGTGCCGAGGACAGGCAGCATGAGCTGTAGCGTCTGTGGGAAAGCACAGATCCGCAGGGCTGTTGTGCCTGTGAATAGGCTGCACGGGGAAAGTGAAAAATCATCAAAACCTTTCAGGGCTGGCAGCTTCCCTGTGGGAGAAATAGCCCGATGTTTCCCTTTCAGAAAGAGGCACTGCCGAGGACAGGCAGCATGAGCTGTAGCTTCTGTGGGAAAGCACAGATTCGCAGGGCTGTTGTGCCTGTGAATAGGCTGCACGGGGAGGTGAAGAGCAGGAAGAGCTTTCAGGGCTGGCAGCTTCCCTGTGGGTGAAGGAGCCGGAGGTTTGCCTTTCAGAAAGAGGCACTGCCGAGGACAGGCAGCATGAGCTGTAGCGTCTGTGGGAAAGCACAGATCCACAGGGCTGTTGTGCCTGTGAATAGGCTGCACGGGGAAAGTGAAAATCAGCAAGAGCTTTCAGGGCTGCCAGCTTCCCTGTGGGAGAAGGAGCCGGAGGTTTCCCTTTCAGAAAGAGGCAGGGCCGAGGACAGGCATCATGAGCCGTAGCATCTGTGGGAAAGCACAGATCCGCAGGGCTGTTGTGCCTGTGAATAGGCTGCACGGGGAAAGTGAAAATCAGCAAGAGCTTTCACGGCTGGCAGCTTCCCTGTGGGAGAAAGAGGCGGATGTTTCCCGTTCAGAAAGAGGCACTGCCGAGTACAGGCAGCATGAGCTGTAGCGTCTGTGGGAAAGCACAGATCTGCAGGGCTGTTGTGCCTGTGAATAGGCTGCACTGGGAAAGTGAAAATCAGCAAGAGCTTCCAGGGCTGCCAGCTTCCCTGTGGGAGAAATAGCCCGATGTTTCCCTTTCAGAAAGGGGCAGTGCCGAGGAAAGGCATCATGAGCTGTAGCGTCTGTGGGAAAGCACAGATCCGAAGTGCTGTTGTGCCTGTGAATAGGCTGCACAGGGAGGTGAAGAGCAGCAAGAGCTTTCAGGGCTGGCAACTTCCCTGTGGGAGAAGGAGTCGAATATTTGCCATTTCGGAAAGAGGCACTGCCGAGGACAGGCAGCATGAGCTGTAGCGTCTGTGGGAAAGCACAGATCTGCAGGGCTGTTGTGCCTGTGAATAGGCTGCACGGGGAAAGTGAAAATCAGCAAGAGCTTTCAGGGCTGGCAGCTTCCTTGTGGGAGAAATAGCCCGATGTTTCCCTTTCAGAAAGAGGCAGTGCCTAGGACAGGCATCATGAGCTGTAGCGTCTGTGGGAAAGCACAGATCCGCAGGGCTGTTGTGCCTGTGAATAGGCTGCACGGGGAAAGTGAAGAGCAGCAAGAGCTTTCAGGGCTGGCAGCTTCCCTGTGGGAGAAGGAGCCGGAGGTTTCCCTTTCAGAAAGAGGCAGTGCCGAGGATAGGCAGCATGATCTGTAGCTTCTGTGGGAAGGCACAGATCCGCAGGGCTGTTGTGCCTGTGAATAGGCTGCACGGGGAAAGTGAAAATCAGCAAGAGCTTTCAGGGCTGGCAGCTTCCCTGAGGGAGAAAGAGCCCAATGTTTCCCGTTCAGAAAGAGGCACTGCCGAGGACAGGCAGCATGAGCTGTAGCGTCTGTGGGAAAGCACAGATCCGCAGGGCTGTTGTGCCTGTGAATAGGCTGCACGGAGAAAGTGAAAATCAGCAAGAGCTTTCAGGGCTGGCAGCTTCCCTGAGGGAGAAAGAGCCGGAGGTTTGCCTTTCAGAAAGAGGCACTGCCGAGGACAGGCAGCATGAGCTGTAGCGTCTGTGGGAAAGCACAGATCCGCAGGGCTGTTGTGCCTGTGAATAGGCTGCACGGGGAAAACCAAGAGCAGGAAGAGCTTTCAGGGCTGGCAGCTTCCTTATGGGAGAAGGAGCCGGAGGTTTGCCTTTCAGAAAGAGGCACTGCCGAGGACAGGCAGCATGAGCTGTAGCGTCTGTGGGAAAGCACAGATCCGCAGGGCTGTTGTGCCTGTGAATAGGCTGCAGGGGAGGTGAAGAGCAGCAAGAGGTTCCAGGGCTGTCAGCTTCCCTGTGGGAGAAAGAGCCCAATGTTTCCCTTTCAGAAAGAGGCACTGCCGAGGACAGGCAGCATGAGCTGTAGCATATGTGGGAAAGCACAGATCCGCAGGGCTGTTGTGCCTGTGAATAGGCTGCACGGAGAAAGTGAAAATCAGCAAGAGCTTCCAGGGCTGGCAGCTTCCCTGTGGGAGAAGGAGCCGGAGATTTACCTTTCAGAAAGAGGCACTGCCGAGGACAGGCAGCATGAGCTGTAGCTTCTGTGGGAAAGCACAGATCCGCAGGGCTGTTGTGCCTGTGAATAGGCTGCAGGGGAAAGTGAAGAGCAGCAAGAGCTTTCAGGGCTGGCAGCTTCCCTGAGGGAGAAAGAGCCGGATGTTTCCCGTTCAGAAAGAGGCACTGCCGAGGACAGGCAGCATGAGCTGTAGCGTCTGTGGGAAAGCACAGATCCGCAGGGCTGTTGTGCCTGTGAATAGGCTGCACGGAGAAAGTGAAAATCAGCAAGAGCTTTCAGGGCTGGCAGCTTCCCTGTGGGAGAAGGAGCCAGAGGTTTGCCTTTCAGAAAGAGGCACTGCCGAGGACAGGCAGCATGAGCTGTAGCATATGTGGGAAAGCACAGATCCGCAGGGCTGTTGTGCCTGTGAATAGGCTGCACGGGGAAAGTCAAGAGCAGCAAGAGCTTTCAGGGCTGGCAGCTTCCCTGTGGGAGAAATAACCCGATGTTTCCCTTTCCGAAAGGGGCTCTACCGAGGACAGGCATCATGAGCTGTATCATACGTGGGAAAGCACAGATCCGCAGGGCTGTTGTGCCTGTGAATAGGCTGCACGGAGAAAGTGAAAATCAGCAAGAGCTTTCAGGGCTGGCAGCTTCCCTGTGGGAGAAAGAGCCGGAGGTTTCCCGTTCAGAAAGAGGCACTGCCGACTACAGGCAGCATGAGCTGTAGCGTCTGTGGGAAAGCACAGATCCGCAGGGCTGTTGTGCCTGTGAATAGGCTGCACGGGGAAAGTGAAGAGCAGCAAGAGCTTTCAGGGCTGGCAGCTTCCTTGTGGGAGAAAGAGCCCGATGTTTCCCTTTCAGAAAGAAGCAGGGCCGAGGACAGGCAGCATGAGCTGTAGCGTCTGTGGGAAAGCACAGATCCGCAGGGCTGTTGTGCCTGTGAATAGGCTGCACGGGGAGAGAGAAAAATCATCAAAAACTTTCAGGGCAGGCAGGTTCCTTGTGGGAGAAAGAGCCGGAGGTTTGCCTTTCAGAAAGAGGCACTGCCGAAGACAGGCAGCATGAGCTGTAGCATATGTGGGAAAGCACAGATCCGCAGGGCTGTTGTGCCTGTGAATAGGCTGCACGGGGAGGTGAAGAGCACCAAGAGGTTCCAGGGCTGGCAACTTCCCTGCAGAAGAAGGAGCCGGAGGTTTGCCTTTCATAAAGAGGCAGTGCCGAGGACAGGCAGCATGATCTGTAGCTTCTGTGGGAAAGCACAGATCCGCAGGGCTGTTGTGCCTGTGAATAGGCTGCACGGGGAAAGTGAAAATCAGCAAGAGCTTTCAGGGCTGGCAGCTTCCCTGTGGGAGAAAGAGCCGGATGTTTCCCGTTCAGAAAGAGGCAGGGCCGAGGACAGGCAGCATGAGCTGTAGCGTCTGTGGGAAAGCACAGATCCGCAGGGCTGTTGTGCCTATGAATAGGCTGCACGGGGAAAGTGAAAATCAGCAAGAGCTTTCAGGGCTGGCAGCTTCCCTGAGGGAGAAAGAGCCGGATGTTTCCATTTCAGAAAGAGGCACTGCCGAGGACAGGCAGCATGAGCTGTAGCGTCTGTGGGAAAGCACAGATCCGCAGGGCTGTTGTGCCTGTGAATAGGCTGCACGGGGAAAGTCAAGAGCAGCAAGAGCTTTCAGGGCTGGCAGCTTCCCTGTGGGAGAAATAACCCGATGTTTCCCTTTCCGAAAGGGGCTCTACCGAGGACAGGCATCATGAGCTGTATCATACGTGGGAAAGCACAGATCCGCAGGGCTGTTGTGCCTGTGAATAGGCTGCACGGGGAAAGTGAAAATCAGCAAGAGCTTTCAGGGCTGGCAGCTTCCCTGTGGGAGAAAGAGCCGGATGTTTCCCGTTCAGAAAGAGGCACTGCCGAGTACAGGCAGCATGAGCTGTAGCGTCTGTGGGAAAGCACAGATCCGCAGGGCTGTTGTGCCTGTGAATAGGCTGCACGGGGAAAGTGAAGAGCAGCAAGAGCTTTCAGGGCTGGCAGCTTCCTTGTGGGAGAAAGAGCCCGATGTTTCCCTTTCAGAAACAAGCAGGGCCGAGGACAGGCAGCATGAGCTGTAGCGTCTGTGGGAAAGCACAGATCCGCAGGGCTGTTGTGCCTGTGAATAGGCTGCACGGGGAAAGTGAAAAATCATAAAAAACTTTCAGGGCTGGCAGCTTCCCTATGGGAGAAATAGCCCGATGTTTCCCTTTCAGAAAGAGGCACTGCCGAGGACAGGCAGCATGAGCTGTAGCTTCTGTGGGAAAGCACAGATCCGCAGGGCTGTTGTGCCTGTGAATAGGCTGCACGGAGAAAGTGAAAATCAGCAAGAGCTTTCAGGGCTGGCAGCTTCCCTGTGGGAGAAGGAGCCAGAGGTTTGCCTTTCAGAAAGAGGCACTGCCGAGGACAGGCAGCATGAGCTGTAGCGTCTGTGGGAAAGCACAGATCCGCAGGGCTGTTGTGCCTGTGAATAGCCTGCACGGGGAAAGTGAAAATCAGCAAGAGCTTTCAGGGCTGGCAGCTTCCCTGAGGGAGAAAGAGCCGGATGTTTCCCTTTCAGAAAGAGGCACTGCCGAGGACAGGCAGCATGAGCTGTAGCGTCTGTGGGAAAGCACAGATCCGCAGGGCTGTTGTGCCTGTGAATAGGCTGCACGGAGAAAGTGAAAATCAGCAAGAGCTTTCAGGGCTGGCAGCTTCCTTATGGGAGAAGGAGCCGGAGGTTTGCCTTTCAGAAAGAGGCACTGCGGAGGACAGGCAGCATGAGCTGTAGCATCTGTGGGAAAGCACAGATCCGCAGGGCTGTTGTGCCTGTGAATAGGCTGCATGGGGAAAGTGAAAAATCATCAAAACCTTTCAGGGCTGGCAGCTTCCCTGTGGGAGAAAGAGCCCAATGTTTCCCTTTCAGAAAGAGGCACTGCCGAGGACAGGCAGCATGAGCTGTAGCATACGTGGGAAAGCACAGATCCGCAGGGCTGTTGTGCCTGTGAATAGGGTGCACGGGGAAAGTGAAGAGCAGCAAGAGCTTCCAGGGCTGGCAGCTTCCCTGTGGGAGAAATAGCCCGATGTTTCCCTTTCAGAAAGAGACACTGCCGAGGACAGGCAGCATGAGCTGTAGCGTCTGTGGGAAAGCACAGATCCGCAGGGCTGTTGTGCCTGTGAATAGGCTGCACAGGGAGGTGAAGAGCAGCAAGAGCTTTCAGGGCTGGCAACTTCACTGTGGGAGAAGGAGTCGAATATTTGCCATTTCGGAAAGAGGCACTGCCGAGGACAGGCAGCATGAGCTGTAGCGTCTGTGGGAAAGCACAGATCCGCAGGGCTGTTGTGCCTGTGAATAGGCTGCACGGGGAAAGTGAAAATCAGCAAGAGCTTTCAGGGCCTGCAGCTTCCCTGTGGGAGAAATAGCCCGATGTTTCCCTTTCAGAAACAAGCAGGGCCGAGGACAGGCAGCATGAGCTGTAGCGTCTGTGGGAAAGCACAGATCCGCAGGGCTGTTGTGCCTGTGAATAGGCTGCACGGGGAAAGTGAAAAATCATAAAAACCTTTCAGGGCTGGCAGCTTCCCTATGGGAGAAATAGCCCGATGTTTCCCTTTCAGAAAGAGGCACTGCCGAGGACAGGCAGCATGAGCTGTAGCTTCTGTGGGAAAGCACAGATCCGCAGGGCTGTTGTGCCTGTGAATAGGCTGCACGGGGAAAGTCAAGAGCAGCAAGAGCTTCCAGGGCTGGCAGCTTCCCTGTGGGAGAAATAGCCCGATGTTTCCCTTTCAGAAAGAGACACTGCCGAGGACAGGCAGCATGAGCTGTATCATACGTGGGAAAGCACAGATCCGCAGGGCTGTTGTGCCTGTGAATAGGCTGCACGGGGAAAGTGAAAATCAGCAAGAGCTTTCAGGGCTGGCAGCTTCCCTGTGGGAGAAAGAGCCCGATGTTTCCCTTTCAGAAAGAAGCAGGGCCGAGGACAGGCAGCATGAGCTGTAGCGTCTGTGGGAAAGCACAGATCCGCAGGGCTGTTGTGCCTGTGAATAGGCTGCACGGGGAAAGTGAAAATCAGCAAGAGCTTCCAGGGCTGGCAGCTTCCCTGTGGGAGAAAGAGCCCAATGTTTCCCGTTCAGAAAGAGGCACTGCCGAGGACAGGCAGCATGAGCTGTAGCGTCTGTGGGAAAGCACAGATCCGCAGGGCTGTTGTGCCTGTGAATAGGCTGCACGGAGAAAGTGAAGACCAGCAAGAGCTTTCAGGGGTGCCAGCTTCCTTATGGGAGAAGGAGCCGGAGGTTTCCCTTTCAGAAAGAGGCACTGCCGAGGACAGGCAGCATGAGCTGTAGCGTCTGTGGGAAAGCACAGATCCGCAGGGCTGTTGTGCCTGTGAATAGGCTGCACGGGGAGGTGAAGAGCAGCATGATCTTTCAGGGCCTGCAGCTTCCCTGTGGGAGAAGGAGCCGGAGATTTGCCTTTCAGAAAGAGGCAGTGCCGAGGACAGGCAGCATGATCTGTAGCTTCTGTGGGAAGGCACAGATCCGCAGGGCTGTTGTGCCTGTGAATAGGCTGCACGGGGAAAGTGAAAATCAGCAAGAGCTTTCAGGGCTGGCAGCTTCCCTGAGGGAGAAAGAGCCGGATGTTTCCCTTTCAGAAAGAGGCACTGCCGAGGACAGGCAGCATGAGCTGTAGCATATGTGGGAAAGCACAGATCCGCAGGGCTGTTGTGCCTGTGAATAGGCTGCGCGGGGAAAACCAAGAGCAGGAAGAGCTTTCAGGACTGGCAGCTTCCTTATGGGAGAAGGAGCCGGAGGTTTGACTTTCATAAAGAGGCAGTGCCGAGGACAGGCAGCATGAGCTGTAGCGTCTGTGGGAAAGCACAGATCCGCAGGGCTGTTGTGCCTGTGAATAGGCTGCACGGGGAAAGTGAAAAATCATCAAAACCTTTCAGGGCTGGCAGCTTCCCTGTGGGAGAAATAGCCCGATGTTTCCCTTTCAGAAAGAGGCACTGCCGAGGACAGGCAGCATGAGCTGTAGCTTCTGTGGGAAAGCACAGATTCGCAGGGCTGTTGTGCCTGTGAATAGGCTGCACGGGGAGGTGAAGAGCAGGAAGAGCTTTCAGGGCTGGCAGCTTCCCTGTGGGTGAAGGAGCCGGAGGTTTGCCTTTCAGAAAGAGGCACTGCCGAGGACAGGCAGCATGAGCTGTAGCTTCTGTGGGAAAGCACAGATCCGCAGGGCTGTTGTGCCTGTGAATAGGCTGCACGGGGAAAGTCAAGAGCAGCAAGAGCTTTCAGGGTTGGCAGCTTCCTTGTGGGAGAAATAGCCCGATGTTTCCCTTTCAGAAAGAGGCACTGCCGAGGACAGGCAGCATGAGCTGTAGCGTCTGTGGGAAAGCACAGATCCGCAGGGCTGTTGTGCCTGTGAATAGGCTGCACGGGGAGGTGAAGAGCAGCAAGAGCTTCCAGGGCTGGCAACTTCCCTGAGGGAGAAGGAGTCGAATATTTGCCATTTCGGAAAGAGGCACTGCCGAGGACAGGCAGCATGAGCTGTAGCGTCTGTGGGAAAGCACAGATCCGCAGGGCTGTTGTGCCTGTGAATAGGCTGCACGGGGAAAGTGAAGAGCAGCAAGAGCTTTCAGGGCTGCCAGCTTCCCTGAGGGAGAAAGAGCCGGATGTTTCCCTTTCAGAAAGAGGCACTGCCGAGGACAGGCAGCATGAGCTGTACCTTCTGTGGGAAAGCACAGATCCGCAGGGCTGTTGTGCCTGTGAATAGGCTGCACGGGGAAAGTGAAGAGCAGCAAGAGCTTTCAGGGCTGGCAGCTTCCCTGTGGGAGAAATAGCCCGATGTTTCCCTTTCCGAAAGGGGCTCTACCGAGGACAGGCATCATGAGCTGTATCATACGTGGGAAAGCACAGATCCGCAGGGCTGTTGTGCCTGTGAATAGGCTGCACGGGGAAAGTGAAAATCAGCAAGAGCTTTCACGGCTGGCAGCTTCCCTGTGGGAGAAAGAGGCGGATGTTTCCCGTTCAGAAAGAGGCACTGCCGAGTACAGGCAGCATGAGCTGTAGCGTCTGTGGGAAAGCACAGATCTGCAGGGCTGTTGTGCCTGTGAATAGGCTGCACGGGGAAAGTGAAAATCAGCAAGAGCTTCCAGGGCTGCCAGCTTCCCTGTGGGAGAAATAGCCCGATGTTTCCCTTTCAGAAAGAGGCAGTGCCTAGGACAGGCATCATGAGCTGTAGCGTCTGTGGGAAAGCACAGATCCGAAGGGCTGTTGTGCCTGTGAATAGGCTGCACAGGGAGGTGAAGAGCAGCAAGAGCTTTCAGGGCTGGCAACTTCCCTGTGGGAGAAGGAGTCGAATATTTGCCATTTCGGAAAGAGGCACTGCCGAGGACAGGCATCATGAGCTGTAGCGTCTGTGGGAAAGCACAGATCCGCAGGGCTGTTGTGCCTGTGAATAGGCTGCACGGGGAAAGTGAAGAGCAGCAAGAGCTTTCAGGGCTGGCAGCTTCCCTGTGGGAGAAGGAGCCGGAGGTTTCCCTTTCAGAAAGAGGCAGTGCCGAGGATAGGCAGCATGATCTGTAGCTTCTGTGGGAAGGCACAGATCCGCAGGGCTGTTGTGCCTGTGAATAGGCTGCACGGGGAAAGTGAAAATCAGCAAGAGCTTTCAGGGCTGGCAGCTTCCCTGAGGGAGAAAGAGCCCAATGTTTCCCGTTCAGAAAGAGGCACTGCCGAGGACAGGCAGCATGAGCTGTAGCGTCTGTGGGAAAGCACAGATCCGCAGGGCTGTTGTGCCTGTGAATAGCCTGCACGGGGAAAGTGAAAATCAGCAAGAGCTTTCAGGGCTGGCAGCTTCCCTGAGGGAGAAAGAGCAGGAGGTTTGCCTTTCAGAAAGAGGCACTGCCGAGGACAGGCAGCATGAGCTGTAGCGTCTGTGGGAAAGCACAGATCCGCAGGGCTGTTGTGCCTGTGAATAGGCTGCACGGAGAAAGTGAAAATCAGCAAGAGCTTTCAGGGCTGCCAGCTTCCTTATGGGAGAAGGAGCCGGAGGTTTGCCTTTCAGAAAGAGGCACTGCGGAGGACAGGCAGCATGAGCTGTAGCATATGTGGGAAAGCACAGATCCGCAGGGCTGTTGTGCCTGTGAATAGGCTGCATGGGGAAAGTGAAAAATCATCAAAACCTTTCAGGGCTGGCAGCTTCCCTGTGGGAGAAAGAGCCCAATGTTTCCCTTTCAGAAAGAGGCACTGCCGAGGACAGGCAGCATGAGCTGTAGCATACGTGGGAAAGCACAGATCCGCAGGGCTGTTGTGCCTGTGAATAGGCTGCACGGGGAGGTGAAGAGCAGCAAGAGCTTTCAGGGCTGGCAGCTTCCCTGTGGGAGAAGGAGTCGGAGGTTTGCCTTTCAGAAAGAGGCACTGCCGAGGACAGGCAGCATGAGCTGTAGCGTCTGTGGGAAAGCACAGATCCGCAGGGCTGTTGTGCCTGTGAATAGGGTGCACGGGGAAAGTGAAGAGCAGCAAGAGCTTCCAGGGCTGGCAGCTTCCCTGTGGGAGAAATAGCCCGATGTTTCCCTTTCAGAAAGAGGCACTGCCGAGGACAGGCAGCATGAGCTGTAGCGTCTGTGGGAAAGCACAGATCCGAAGGGCTGTTGTGCCTGTGAATAGGCTGCACAGGGAGGTGAAGAGCAGCAAGAGCTTTCAGGGCTGGCAACTTCCCTGTGGGAGAAGGAGTCGAATATTTGCCATTTCGGAAAGAGGCACTGCCGAGGACAGGCAGCATGAGCTGTAGCGTCTGTGGGAAAGCACAGATCCGCAGGGCTGTTGTGCCTGTGAATAGGCTGCACGGGGAAAGTGAAAATCAGCAAGAGCTTTCAGGGCCTGCAGCTTCCCTGTGGGTGAAGGAGCCGGAGGTTTGCCTTTCAGAAAGAGGCACTGCCGAGGACAGGCAGCATGATCTGTAGCTTCTCTGGGAAAGCACAGATCCGCAGGGCTGTTGTGCCTGTGCATAGGCTGCACGGGGAAAGTGAAAATCAGCAAGAGCTTTCAGGGCTGCCAGCTTCCCTGTGGGAGAAAGAGCCGGATGTTTCCCGTTCAGAAAGAGGCAGTGCCGAGGACAGGCATCATGAGCTGTAGCGTCTGTGGGAAAGCACAGATCCGCAGGGCTGTTGTGCCTCTGAATAGGCTGCATGGGGAAAGTGAAGAGCAGCAAGAGCTTTCAGGGCTGGCAGCTTCCCTCTGGGAGAAATAGCCCGATGTTTCCCTTTCAGAAAGAGGCAGTGCCGAGGACAGGCAGCATGAGCTGTAGCGTCTGTGGGAAAGCACAGATCCGCAGGGCTGTTGTGCCTGTGAATAGGCTGCACGGGGAAAGTGAAAATCAGCAAGAGCTTTCAGGGCTGGCAGCTTCCCTGTGGGAGAAGGAGCCGGAGGTTTGCCTTTCAGAAAGAGGCAGTGCCGAGGACAGGCAGCATGAGCTGTAGCGTCTGTGGGAAAGCACAGATCCGCAGGGCTGTTGTGCCTGTGAATAGGCTGCACGGGGAGGTGAAGAGCAGCAAGAGCTTCCAGGGCTGGCAGCTTCCCTGTGGGAGAAAGAGCCCAATGTTTCCCTTTCAGAAAGAGGCACTGCCGAGGACAGGCAGCATGAGCTGTAGCGTCTGTGGGAAAGCACAGATCTGCAGGGCTGTTGTGCCTGTGAATAGGCTGCACGGGGAAAGTGAAGAGCAGCAAGAGCTTCCAGGTCTGGCAGCTTCCCTGCGGGAGAAAGAGCCGGACGTTTGCCTTTCAGAAAGAGGCACTGCCGAGGACAGGCAGAATGATCTGTAGCGTCTGTGGGAAAGCACAGATCCGCAGGGCTGTTGTGCCTGTGAATAGGCTGCACGGGGAAAGTGAAGAGCAGCAAGAGCTTTCAGGGCTGGCAGCTTCCTTGTGGGAGAAAGAGCCGGAGGTTTACCTTTCAGAAAGAGGCAGTGCCGAGGACAGGCAGCATGAGCTGTAGCGTCTGTGGGAAAGCACAGATCCACAGGGCTGTTGTGCCTGTGAATAGGCTGCACGGGGAAAGTGAAAATCAGCAAGAGCTTTCAGGGCTGGCAGCTTCCCTGTGGGAGAAGGAGCCGGAGGTTTCCCTTTCAGAAAGAGGCAGTGCCGAGGACAGGCATCACGAGCCGTAGCATCTGTGGGAAAGCACAGATCCGCAGGGCTGTTGTGCCTGTGAATAGGCTGCACGGGGAAAGTGAAGAGCAGCAAGAGCTTTCAGGGCTGGCAGCTTCCCTGAGGGAGAAAGAGCCCAATGTTTCCCTTTCAGAAAGAGGCACTGCCGAGGACAGGCAGCATGAGCTGTAGCGTCTGTGGGAAAGCACAGATCCGCAGGGCTGTTGTGCCTGTGAATAGGCTGCACGGGGAAAGTGAAGAGCAGCAAGAGCTTTCAGGGCTGGCAGCTTCCTTGTGGGAGAAAGAGCCGGAGGTTTACCTTTCAGAAAGAGGCACTGCCGAGGACAGGCAGCATGAGCTGTAGCGTCTGTGGGAAAGCACAGATCCACAGGGCTGTTGTGCCTGTGAATAGGCTGCACGGGGAAAGTGAAAATCAGCAAGAGCTTTCAGGGCTGGCAGCTTCCCTGTGGGAGAAGGAGCCGGAGGTTTCCCTTTCAGAAAGAGGCAGTGCCGAGGACAGGCATCATGAGCCGTAGCATCTGTGGGAAAGCACAGATCCGCAGGGCTGTTGTGCCTGTGAATAGGCTGCACGGGGAAAGTGAAGAGCAGCAAGAGCTTTCAGGGCTGGCAGCTTCCCTGAGGGAGAAAGAGCCCAATGTTTCCCTTTCAGAAAGAGGCACTGCCGAGGACAGGCAGCATGAGCTGTAGCGTCTGTGGGAAAGCACAGATCCGCAGGGCTGTTGTGCCTGTGAATAGCCTGCACGGGGAAAGTGAAAATCAGCAAGAGCTTTCAGGGCTGGCAGCTTCCCTGAGGGAGAAAGAGCCGGAGGTTTGCCTTTCAGAAAGAGGCACTGCCGAGGACAGGCAGCATGAGCTGTAGCGTCTGTGGGAAAGCACAGATCCGCAGGGCTGTTGTGCCTGTGAATATGCTGCACGGAGAAAGTGAAAATCAGCAAGAGCTTTCAGGGCTGCCAGCTTCCTTATGGGAGAAGGAGCCGGAGGTTTGCCTTTCAGAAAGAGGCACTGCGGAGGACAGGCAGCATGAGCTGTAGCATCTGTGGGAAAGCACAGATCCGCAGGGCTGTTGTGCCTGTGAATAGGCTGCACGGGGAAAGTGAAAAATCATCAAAACCTTTCAGGGCTGGCAGCTTCCCTGTGGGAGAAAGAGCCCAATGTTTCCCTTTCAGAAAGAGGCACTGCCGAGGACAGGCAGCATGAGCTGTAGCATACGTGGGAAAGCACAGATCCGCAGGGCTGTTGTGCCTGTGAATAGGCTGCACGGGGAGGTGAAGAGCAGCAAGAGCTTTCAGGGCTGGCAGCTTCCCTGTGGGAGAAGGAGTCGGAGGTTTGCCTTTCAGAAAGAGGCACTGCCGAGGACAGGCAGCATGAGCTGTAGCGTCTGTGGGAAAGCACAGATCCGCAGGGCTGTTGTGCCTGTGAATAGGGTGCACGGGGAAAGTGAAGAGCAGCAAGAGCTTCCAAGGCTGGCAGCTTCCTTGTGGGAGAAGGAGCCGAAGGTTTGCCTTTCAGAAAGAGGCACTGCCGAGGACAGGCAGCATGAGCTGTAGCGTCTGTGGGAAAGCACAGATCTGCAGGGCTGTTGTGCCTGTGAATAGGCTGCACGGGGAGGTGAAGAGCAGCAAGAGCTTCCAGGGCTGGCAGCTTCCCTGTGGGAGAAAGAGCCCAATGTTTCCCTTTCAGAAAGAGGCACTGCCGAGGACAGGCAGCATGAGCTGTAGCGTCTGTGGGAAAGCACAGATCCGCAGGGCTGTTGTGCCTGTGAATAGGCTGCACGGGGAAAGTGAAGAGCAGCAAGAGCTTCCAGGTCTGGCAGCTTCCCTGCGGGAGAAAGAGCCGGAGGTTTGCCTTTCAGAAAGAGGCACTGCCGAGGACAGGCAGCATGATCTGTAGCTTCTGTGGGAAAGCACAGATCCGCAGGGCTGTTGTGCCTGTGAATAGGCTGCACGGGGAGGTGAAGAGCAGGAAGAGATTTCAGGGCTGCCAGCTTCCTTATGGGAGAAGGAGCCGGAGGTTTTCTTTCAGAAATAGGCACTGCCGAGGACAGGCAGCATGAGCTGTAGCGTCTGTGGGAAAGCACAGATCCGCAGGGCTGTTGTGCCTGTGAATAGGCTGCACGGGGAAAGTGAAAATCAGCAACAGGTTTCAGGGCAGGCAGCTTCCCTGTGGGAGAAGGAGCCGGAGGTTTGCCTTTCAGAAAGAGGCAGTGCCGAAGACAGGCATCATGAGCTGTAGCGTCTGTGGGAAAGCACAGATCCGCAGGGCTGTTGTGCCTGTGAATAGGCTGCACGGGGAAAGTGAAGAGCAGCAAGAGCTTTCAGGGCTGGCAGCTTCCTTGTGGGAGAAAGAGCCGGAGGTTTACCTTTCAGAAAGAGGCAGTGCCGAGGACAGGCAGCATGAGCTGTAGCGTCTGTGGGAAAGCACAGATCCACAGGGCTGTTGTGCCTGTGAATAGGCTGCACGGGGAAAGTGAAAATCAGCAAGAGCTTTCAGGGCTGGCAGCTTCCCTGTGGGAGAAGGAGCCGGAGGTTTCCCTTTCAGAAAGAGGCAGGGCCGAGGACAGGCATCATGAGCTGTAGCGTCTGTGGGAAAGCACAGATCCGCAGGGCTGTTGTGCCTGTGAATAGGCTGCACGGGGAAAGTGAAGAGCAGCAAGAGCTTTCAGGGCTGGCAGCTTCCCTGAGGGAGAAAGAGCCCAATGTTTCCCTTTCAGAAAGAGGCACTGCCGAGGACAGGCAGCATGAGCTGTAGCATACGTGGGAAAGCACAGATCCGCAGGGCTGTTGTGCCTGTGAATAGGCTGCACGGGGAGGTGAAGAGCAGCAAGAGCTTTCAGGGCTGGCAGCTTCCCTGTGGGAGAAGGAGTCGGAGGTTTGCCTTTCAGAAAGAGGCACTGCCGAGGACAGGCAGCATGAGCTGTAGCGTCTGTGGGAAAGCACAGATCCGCAGGGCTGTTGTGCCTGTGAATAGGCTGCACGGGGAGGTGAAGAGCAGCAAGAGCTTCCAGGGCTGGCAGCTTCCCTGTGGGAGAAAGAGCCCAATGTTTCCCTTTCAGAAAGAGGCACTGCCGAGGACAGGCAGCATGAGCTGTAGCGTCTGTGGGAAAGCACAGATCCGCAGGGCTGTTGTGCCTGTGAATAGGCTGCACGGGGAAAGTGAAGAGCAGCAAGAGCTTTCAGGGCTGGCAGCTTCCCTGAGAGAGAAACAGCCCGATGTTTCCCGTTCAGAAAGAGGCACTGCCGAGGACAGGGAGCATGAGCTGTAGCGTCTGTGGGAAAGCACAGATCCGCAGGGCTGTTGTGCCTGTGAATAGGCTGCACGGGGAAAGTGAAGAGCAGCAAGAGCTTTCAGGGCTGGCAGCTTCCTTGTGGGAGAAAGAGCCGGAGGTTTACCTTTCAGAAAGAGGCAGTGCCGAGGACAGGCAGCATGAGCTGTAGCGTCTGTGGGAAAGCACAGATCCACAGGGCTGTTGTGCCTGTGAATAGGCTGCACGGGGAAAGTGAAAATCAGCAAGAGCTTTCAGGGCTGGCAGCTTCCCTGTGGGAGAAGGAGCCGGAGGTTTGCCTTTCAGAAAGAGGCAGTGCCGAGGACAGGCATCATGAGCCGTAGCATCTGTGGGAAAGCACAGATCCGCAGGGCTGTTGTGCCTGTGAATAGGCTGCACGGGGAAAGTGAAGAGCAGCAAGAGCTTTCAGGGCTGGCAGCTTCCCTGAGGGAGAAAGAGCCCAATGTTTCCCTTTCAGAAAGAGGCACTGCCGAGGACAGGCAGCATGAGCTGTAGCGTCTGTGGGAAAGCACAGATCCGCAGGGCTGTTGTGCCTGTGATTAGCCTGCACGGGGAAAGTGAAAAATCAGCAACAGCTTTCAGGGCTGGCAGCTTCCCTGAGGGAGAAAGAGCCGGAGGTTTGCCTTTCAGAAAGAGGCACTGCCGAGGACAGGCAGCATGATCTGTAGCGTCTGTGGGAAAGCACAGATCCGCAGGGCTGTTGTGCCTGTGAATAGGCTGCACGGAGAAAGTGAAAATCAGCAAGAGCTTTCAGGGCTGCCAGCTTCCTTATGGGAGAAGGAGCCGGAGGTTTGCCTTTCAGAAAGAGGCACTGCCGAGGACAGGCAGCATGAGCTGTAGCGTCTGTGGGAAAGCACAGATCCGCAGGGCTGTTGTGCCTGTGAATAGGCTGCACGGGGAAAGTGAAGAGCAGCAAGAGCTTTCAGGGCTGGCAGCTTCCCTGTGGGTGAAGGAGCCGGAGGTTTGCCTTTCAGAAAGAGGCACTGCCGAGGACAGGCAGCATGAGCTGTAGCGTCTGTGGGAAAGCACAGATCCGCAGGGCTGTTGTGCCTGTGAATAGGCTGCACGGGGAAAGTGAAAAATCATCAAAACCTTTCAGGGCTGGCAGCTTCCCTGTGGGAGAAAGAGCCCAATGTTTCCCTTTCAGAAAGAGGCACTGCCGAGGACAGGCAGCATGAGCTGTAGCATACGTGGGAAAGCACAGATCCGCAGGGCTGTTGTGCCTGTGAATAGGCTGCACGGGGAGGTGAAGAGCAGCAAGAGCTTTCAGGGCTGGCAGCTTCCCTGTGGGAGAAGGAGTCGGAGGTTTGCCTTTCAGAAAGAGGCACTGCCGAGGACAGGCAGCATGAGCTGTAGCGTCTGTGGGAAAGCACAGATCCGCAGGGCTGTTGTGCCTGTGAATAGGCTGCACGGGGAGGTGAAGAGCAGCAAGAGCTTCCAGGGCTGGCAGCTTCCCTGTGGGAGAAAGAGCCCAATGTTTCCCTTTCAGAAAGAGGCACTGCCGAGGACAGGCAGCATGAGCTGTAGCGTCTGTGGGAAAGCACAGATCCGCAGGGCTGTTGTGCCTGTGAATAGGCTGCACGGGGAAAGTGAAGAGCAGCAAGAGCTTTCAGGGCTGGCAGCTTCCCTGAGAGAGAAACAGCCCGATGTTTCCCGTTCAGAAAGAGGCACTGCCGAGGACAGGGAGCATGAGCTGTAGCGTCTGTGGGAAAGCACAGATCCGCAGGGCTGTTGTGCCTGTGAATAGGCTGCACGGGGAAAGTGAAGAGCAGCAAGAGTTTTCAGGGCTGGCAGCTTCCCTGTGGGAGAAGGAGCCGGAGGTTTGCCTTTCAGAAAGAGGCACTGCCGAGGACAGGCAGCATGATCTGTAGCGTCTGTGGGAAAGCACAGATCCGCAGGGCTGTTGTGCCTGTGAATAGGCTGCATGGGGAAAGTGAAGAGCAGCAAGAGCTTTCAGGGTTGGCAGCTTCCTTGTGGGAGAAATAGCCCGATGTTTCCCTTTCAGAAAGAAGCAGGGCCGAGGACAGGCAGCATGAGCTGTAGCGTCTGTGGGAAAGCACAGATCCGCAGGGCTGTTGTGCCTGTGAATAGGCTGCACGCGGAAAGTCAAGAGCAGCAAGAGCTTTCAGGGCTGGCAACTTCCCTGTGGGAGAAGGAGTCGAATATTTGCCATTTCGGAAAGAGACACTGCCGAGGACAGGCAGCATGAGCTGTAGCGTCTGTGGGAAAGCACAGATCCGCAGGGCTGTTGTGCCTGTGAATAGGCTGCACGGGGAAAGTGAAGAGCAGCAAGAGCTTTCAGGGCTGGCAGCTTCCCTGTGGGAGAAATAGCCCGATGTTTCCCTTTCAGAAAGAGGCAGTGCCGAGGACAGGCAGCATGAGCTGTAGCGTCTGTGGGAAAGCACAGATCCGCAGGGCTGTTGTGCCTGTGAATAGGCTGCACGGGGAAAGTGAAAATCAGCAAGAGCTTTCAGGGCTGGCAGCTTCCCTGTGGGAGAAGGAGCCGGAGGTTTCCCTTTCAGAAAGAGGCAGTGCCGAGGACAGGCATCATGAGCCGTAGCATCTGTGGGAAAGCACAGATCCGCAGGGCTGTTGTGCCTGTGAATAGGCTGCACGGGGAAAGTGAAGAGCAGCAAGAGCTTTCAGGGCTGGCAGCTTCCCTGAGGGAGAAAGAGCCCAATGTTTCCCTTTCAGAAAGAGGCACTGCCGAGGACAGGCAGCATGAGCTGTAGCATACGTGGGAAAGCACAGATCCGCAGGGCTGTTGTGCCTGTGATTAGCCTGCACGGGGAAAGTGAAAAATCAGCAACAGCTTTCAGGGCTGGCAGCTTCCCTGAGGGAGAAAGAGCCGGAGGTTTGCCTTTCAGAAAGAGGCACTGCCGAGGACAGGCAGCATGAGCTGTAGCGTCTGTGGGAAAGCACAGATCCGCAGGGCTGTTGTGCCTGTGAATAGGCTGCACGGAGAAAGTGAAAATCAGCAAGAGCTTTCAGGGCTGCCAGCTTCCTTATGGGAGAAGGAGCCGGAGGTTTGCCTTTCAGAAAGAGGCACTGCCGAGGACAGGCAGCATGAGCTGTAGCGTCTGTGGGAAAGCACAGATCCGCAGGGCTGTTGTGCCTGTGAATAGGCTGCACGGGGAAAGTGAAGAGCAGCAAGAGCTTTCAGGGCTGGCAGCTTCCCTGTGGGTGAAGGAGCCGGAGGTTTGCCTTTCAGAAAGAGGCACTGCCGAGGACAGGCAGCATGAGCTGTAGCGTCTGTGGGAAAGCACAGATCCGCAGGGCTGTTGTGCCTGTGAATAGGCTGCACGGGGAAAGTGAAGAGCAGCAAGAGCTTTCAGGGCCTGCAGCTTCCCTGTGGGTGAAGGAGCCGGAGGTTTGCCTTCCAGAAAGAGGCAGTGCCGAGGACAGGCAGCATGAGCTGTAGCGTCTGTGGGAAAGCACAGATCCGCAGGGCTGTTGTGCCTGTGAATAGGCTGCACGGGGAAAGTGAAAATCAGCAAGAGCTTTCAGGGCTGGCAGCTTCCCTGAGGGAGAAAGAGCCCAATGTTTCCCGTTCAGAAAGAGGCAGTGCCGAGGACAGGCATCATGAGCTGTAGCGTCTGTGGGAAAGCACAGATCCGCAGGGCTGTTGTGCCTGTGAATAGGCTGCACGGGGAGGTGAAGAGCAGCAAAAGCTTTCAGGGCTGGCAGCTTCCCTGAGGGAGAAAGAGCCCAATGTTTCCCTTTCAGAAAGAGGCACTGCCGAGGACAGGCAGCATGAGCTGTAGCATACGTGGGAAAGCACAGATCCGCAGGGCTGTTGTGCCTGTGATTAGCCTGCACGGGGAAAGTGAAAAATCAGCAACAGCTTTCAGGGCTGGCAGCTTCCCTGAGGGAGAAAGAG